>CM060272.1:9850890-9883190 GCA_030684275.1 Acipenser oxyrinchus oxyrinchus
ATTGGCATTAGCAGCATTATAATTGGTCCCCTTGTCAATGTGTTTATTACAATAACAGAACATGTACACCTTTAAGTTGTGAATCAGGTCCAGGTTTTGTGGGCAGGCAGTACAGAGAATGCCACACTGTCCTTACAAGGTCTCTCAGATATTAGTGCCAGTAAAACACCGTTTGAAAATAGTCTGTCCCTGACAATTGCAGCAATAAAAAAAATAAAATAAAAAAGGTAGCAAACACAGCACTCTCATTGTTGACTCCATATTCTCATCCGCTACCCCTGAAGAACAGCTTAATCAATAACTGATTTGCAAGTCATTTTACACTCAGATGGATTGTCAGTTGCCTCCTCCTTTTTTCCAGTCTGTGATACCAATATCCCCCTCTTGTTTCTCCACATTAACCCATCAGAACGCAATTGAAGGAGTATAGTCTGAATATACTGTAAAATGAGTCAGTCTGTCACTCACGGAACTGCATTATTTAGCAAAGCACTCAAAACAGAAGGATGTTAATGTTTTTTAAACTTTGACTGTTCATTGGATAGAAAGAGGGTTACTTGTATCTACTGTCAAAGTGACTTCCAGTATCACAGAAGTGCATCTAGTCTGCTGTACCACCTGCGTGCTAAACATGCTTTCACTTCTCAAAATACACTCTAGTAGTTTTTCTGCTACAGCCATCAACGCAACAGATGAAACTGTCAGTTTTAACAGAGTACTCTTAGAAATTCATACAATACTAGAAGTATAACCAGTGCGGTTGGATAGACCAGCTAACATTGTAGCTTTGTTTTATTTCAATAACCACATTTATTTTTAAACAATATTATTTACAATTATGGACAATATAACCGTTACTTAGTGAATGTTTTGTTTTTTTAGACAATTTCAAGTTATTAATAAGATTATTTAAAACAGCAATTAAAATGTATGGGTAAAGGAAACTGATCATTGTAAATGCAGTAAGGCGAGTAAACTGACTCCATTGTGATTTAGCAATTGGTTCAAAACAATTTGACAATGCTGGATTGAAAATAAAATATAAAACTATAAAAAGAATCCAGAAATAGTTAAACAGGGTTTTTATGCTGGGTTGTTTTTTGAATGAATAATAATAATAATAATAATAATAATAATAATAATAATAATAATAATAATAATAATAAGTAATTAAATACTTAAATGAGGGATGCAGTAATTATAAAATTAAATACGCGATTAAAACCAAGATTAATTTTGTAATCAAGATTAATCGCAATTAATATTTAATCGCTTGACAGCCCTAATTTAAAAAACAAACAGTCATACAGCTGATATCTACCCCACTTACAATCACTTTAGGAAATAAAATATTAGATTACATTTAAACAACTGGACTGTATTTTGCATTGGGCCCCAGTTTAAGAACTGTAGCTAGATAGACGTTAAACCCTTTCATTGTACATTCGCCCAGCATTTCATTATTTAAACAGCTAATCCAGCACTTTCAGATCAGACAGAAATGTGTACAGCAACCAGTGCGATTTCAATTGGAGGTTTTTCCCCCTCTATATGAAAGATGCTACTATAAATTATTTCTCATTTCCAAGTCATCAATTATTTCCATAAAAATGACATATTTGCCTGTGTACCGTAATATATTTACCAGTGGATTAGGCAGTAGGTGAGTGGGAGGACTTGGTCCTTGTAGTTTATTGGAGGCTGCAATATGTTTATTGATGTACAAGGATATTATCCAAGTTCTGTTCATCATTTCATAAAGATTGATATCTAACAAAGTCAATAGTGAACTCCAACACCTGGACTATGAATACCTGTCACACCCGGATGAAAACACATTGGTAATTGCATACTAGATTCATATCGAGCTCAGTAAGCTGTTAAGCTTCAGCAGAAGTAACATTGTCTTCATAAATTGATCCCTTATTTATTTACATTCAGATAGCAAATAAACCCAGCTTGTGTCTGGTGAGACTTGTATTAAAAACAGTTTCCTGCCACATTAAATTACATACATGCTACTCAATTGCAAATTAGTGGAATATAAAATTGCATACAAGATAGTCATCCGATCACTGTTACAGATTTGTCAGATTTCATCTTGTGCTTTGTACAGATGTCACCCTGTGCAGAGAGCACACACAGTTCTAATGCTCACTTTTTTTCAAAGCAGTTTCTGAGTCAGACCTTCATTTTAGTGATTTCTAATAAATTCATACAAGTCCTTTCACCCAAACAATGTACAATAATTGAGACACCCTATCCAGGACTAATTATTCTGTAGTAAAGGCGATTTTTATTTATTAGAAGGCACACAGGATTACAGGAACAGGTAAACTGAATAATATGCACCATCTGTGTTCCTGAAGGGGCTCTAACACTGCTTTTTCTCTATAGCTCCAGAGGAAGAGGCACATAGGAAATGACATTGTTGCCATAGTGTTCCAGGATGAGAGCACACCGTTCGTGCCAGACATGATCGCGTCCAACTTCCTGCATGCCTACATCGTGGTACAGGTGGTGAACCCCTGCTCCGAGAACACGCTTTATAAGGTAATCTCGGGTGATGAGCCCCCAGACTGGTGCCTTGGTATGCTGGAGGCTGTATCTGATAAATATCAGTACTTGTCAACCATGGACCTCAAGCACGCTCAAAAGTGCCAGATTTTGTTTAAGCCAGTCAGATTTTCTATCTAATGTACTTAACAATTCAATATAGCTAGAGACCATTTCAGGTGATGAAGGCCGTCTGGGAGCATTCTAAAAAACAATGCAGATATAAAACCTGTATTTGGTTGTAGCACCCTTTATTCTTGACATCTGTGTTTATACAAAATATCCACACGTTTTATCATCTAAATATCATTAAACTGCCAGAAAGATTTGTTCAAGGAAGATAAGGTAGATTCGGCCATCATAATTTGGCCATAGGGAATATCTACAGTAAATCAAGGCCAATGGAGGACCCACGAGACACACTACCAAAACGTATGGTCCAAAGCCGTCCAAACCTGTGTGATTAAAAGAGCTATTCCGATTACCTGGGGAGTTGTTACCGAGCCATGCAACCAATGAAAAAGGTACATTTTCTGAAAAGCTGACTTAATAGTAGTAGATACACACAGACACTGCTTCAGTAATGTCATGCTCATAAAAACATGCAGCACGTTTAAAGCACCACAGCAGTACCTGCATGTTGACTGAACTTGCTTTTACCCAAGACTACAGACTGCCCTTGCAGTCTTTTCAAACCCAGCAAAATCTCTAAAAGGGATACTTCAAAAGAACCGTATTGTGGAGCTCTAGAGCCATCCTCTGGACAGCCCTGGTGTAGTGCATTTAAAAACCAGTCATGCCTTACCACGGGATACACAAGACAACACCCGGAGGCTTGTTACTGCTTAGAGACCTTGTTTAATGACACGATATGGTGTCATTAAACAAAGACTATGAAAGAAAGAAACAAAGACTAGGACAGTAATTCTGTTGTAATATAATATGGATGTTTTCTTCCCTAGGTGTCTGTAACCGCCCGAGATGATGTGCCTTTCTTTGGACCTGCATTATCGAATCCAGCCATTTTCAAAAAGGTACAGTAAGATGACCAGTACCCTCGATAAGGTGAAATACAGTGAACCCCCTCTGTCTGCAGACCTCCCTCTATTGAGACATTACTCAGTCCCTTAGGTGATCTTTCATGTGGAACCAAAACCAAGTAGCGCATGGATCTAAAAAGGGATCCGTTCAGGTTAGAACAGGAAAACGTGAATACTTTAAGAATCTAAAACCTCCAGTTGATAAACCTCAAATACACATTTGTATTACAATAGCATGTAACAGGACACATTACTCACACATAGATACTGTAATGCATGTTCAAAGTTGTCTTCTGTTCTGATGCCAGTTCCAAATGGATGACCCATTCCTGCAGCACCATGCAGAACACCTTCTCTCAGTGACAGCACATCATCTCCAGTTATCTTTGGTGAACTAATGCTTTCCATAAAGAAAACAAGAGGAAAGGGATGTGTTGGCCTTATAATCATTGAGCCATCATTAAGCCATATGCCACAAGTTAGAGATACAATGAAACCTTAAATCCTATAGGAAATGCCAAGGTGTTTTTAATAAGTGACCTTTATGGAATTAACCCAACTCACAAGCATGTTCTCTTGGTTAACCCAAGATGCACAAGAGTCTGCGAGCATAGTTCAGCAGTGTTCTGCATATGATGTTCAGTAAATGTGTTTGCATGTGGAATTGAAAATAGATATGCTGTCATTAACACTTGCTTTGCCTTCAGGGACCAGAATTCCACGAGTTCTTGCTGACGAAGCTCATCAACGCAGAGTATGCCTGCTACAAAGCGGAGAAGTTTGCCAAGCTGGAGGTGAGAGGGGGTGGGGTCAGTGACATGACAAGGAGAGGATTCAATACACAGTTACCAAGCAATGAACTTCCAAACCCCAGCACTGCTGAAGACTGTACCATTCTCGTAACATTGCTGGAGCAAAATACAGTCATCATCAGCAACACATTTCTGGTTTTACCCAGCCTCCCAAAATGTTAAGATATATTCAGTGCATTGTAGCTAGGTGGTATTCATAACCACACAAATAACCCATAACAATAGGAACACCAATATAATTCAATATCAATTACTACAATATTAATGTGTATAAGACTGTACAACACTATATGTGGAATAGACTATAAAAAAAATCTACACACACAACCTCAATGTATAGTTACTACTGTATAAAACACTAAACACAACTTCAAATTGACATGCATATTTGATAAAGTGTATCTAAACATTAAAACATCCTTATTTGTAGTTAAATACGGCCTGTGTTCCAAAACAAGTGATAAAGATCCTTTTTGTACAATTTAAGTGCTTTTAATGTGTTCGTATAAATGTATGCTTTTTAGTTCAACGTCTTAAAGTACCATCAGCTTCTAGCAGGTATATTAGAAAGTGGAATCTGTCTGTGACTTAAGCTATTTATTTAAACATTTATCAAAAAGGTACATAGAAACAAGGTAAACGAATTAAGATAAAATTGTAATAGCAGTACAGGTACCAAGGATTTGGTAGCCTATGGTAATTTTCCTCATCTTGTATATACTAAAAAGTCATTGTAAAACAAAAAACATGACATACTAGTTAAGTGTCAGTTCAAATGAATACAATTGGAGTATGTTAGTGTGTATTGTATTGCTAATAGATTAGTTAGCATTGGGAATGGTTGATTGAATGATAACAAGTGGATCAAGAGGTTGCTCATGTTGCAGGAGCGCACACGGACCGCCCTTCTTGAGACCCTATACGAAGAAATGCACATCAACAGTCAGTCAATGATGGGCATCGGGGGAGACGACGACAAGATGGAGAACGGGGCAGTAGGGGGAGGGGGCTTCTTTGAGTCCTTCAAGGTAACCAATAGGAAAGAATAGGGAGGCGGAAGCTTCTTTAAGGCAACCAATAGGAAAAAATTGGAGGGTTTGGGAGATTCTTCAAACCAACCAAAAATCGGAAAGACCAGTAGGAGGAGATTCAAGGTATCCAGTTGGTAAGAGGAGGGTGGATACTAAAAAAATCAAAGGTAACCAAGTCAAACAGAATGGGGGTGGGGTTTCTGGCACCATTTAGCTGTTACTCTGAATTACAGCAACAAAAAATCTACAGATTCCAGTTACTGGGAACAAGCTTATTTTTGTAAATTGCCATACAAAGTTATGATACTCTATACATTGTTTTAATTGTGAGTATTTAATGAAATATGTTAAAATGTTTACACACATAGAAATACTGTATATAATTCATATTTGTACCATATTTTTTAAACAAACTATTGAAAATGCATATTTTCTTAATTGGTAACATGCAAGTTAAGTTTTCTTAAAAGGAAAAAATAAATGTTTACTGCTGTCTTTCAGGGTAATAAAAAGCACCAGGTGTGCACACTAGGGGTCACAAATTCCAAGTATCTGGCACTTATCATTATATCTTTCTAATTCCTGTGACTGGAGGTGAGAAGTGTGCTCTGTGGTTGCAAACACGTTACATTTTGGTGCGGAAGATACCGTTTTTGCATTAGCTGCCATGGTTGTTTTGACCTCCAGTATGGCAGCGTATCCTGCTGGGGTCACGTGACTGCAACACCTCAAAATCAGATAGAACAGTATGTGGGAGGGTGTGTTTCTGCAAAATAACCAATAAGAAAGGATAGTGATGTTTCTTTAAGGTAATGAATTGTGAGGGGTGAGGCTTCAGCAAGGCAACCAATCAGAAAGAATATGAAGAGGGGCTTCTGAAATATAACCAACCAGAAAATAGAAAGGAGGGGCTTTAATGTAGCCAATTACAAAAAGGAGGGAGGAATCGCAGGATTCTGCAAGCTAACCAATCAAGTAGAATGGTGAAGAGAGGCTTTGCAAGGCAGCCAATCGGAAAGAATTAAAAGGGAGGGGCCCCGTCCAGCAGGGTATGTTCAAGGCATCTCACTTTGACTCAACAGTGGGGATCTGTGAAAGCCAAGGCATTGTCTTAACTTGCTGACAGCACTGCAGACAATGGGGCGTTTTCATCATCCATTAAAGTAGTGGATACAGCTCTCAAGAGTCATGTGTTCTGGATTTTCAAGCATTTTCTGTTTAAAGCAACAAAATGTGCAGAAGCAATGAAACAAATAGGTGATGAAACTTCATCGTGCATAAGGAGTGGATAGATTACCATACCAATCCAAACCAAAAAAGCACTTTAAGTAGCAATTCTCAGAACACTGCGCTCATAATACAGCTTGTACGCCAACCAAGAGCAGTTAGGTATGGAAGACCAGGTAGCATCATTGTAAAGCAACTGGTCATATAGCCTGGGCATCCTAGTATGAAGCTATTGTAGACTGCAGAAGGTCTAAGAAACTGGAGTGTTCAAGGCTGTTTTTTGGTTGTTTAGCAACAATGGAGTCTATTTTATGCCAGGATTCCTCCAGTAATATGCTGCTGTCCGCAATGTAAAATCAGTGGTGCTTTTCACATACCTAAAAAAATAAAAAGGTAGGAATTCAAGAACCCATCATATTCCACACTGCAGCCCAGTGCTTAAACCACTCTAATGTAGACCGAAGATGAATGGTGAAATGCTTTATGCATACATTTTTAAAAAAAGGTTAGTTTTGGCTTGGAAGATGCAGTGACCCTGGCCTTAAATTGCATTGCCTGTCATTAGCAGAACACTTACGAATCCGTTACTGTTGAGTTGTGTTTTTCCAGTCTTTAGTGTGTTTGAAATGGATGCGTATAATAATGTAAAGCTTCTGAAGGTTGTCGTTCACTGTTATAAGGGTCACAAGCTTTCATAGAAACCTTTGGAATAGCAACCCGTTTCAGAACAGACTAAAATAATGCTCTGCTTCAGCATTTAGAAGTTAAATCAATGGAAGGTATTGTAAATTTACAAAGGATATGTATTCATAAAAATGTTTCAGTTAAAGATATGTATTTTGTAAATTTACAGTTCAGTGACTGGCTCATCTCTTATTTAAAAGTACAATACTTCTATATTTACGTCCTACTAGTTCAAATAATTATTACAGTTGATCTGTAAAGTACCGACAAACAGAAAAATCTCCCTTTTAGAAGTAACTTTAGAAGCAATCCACCATCTTGTCAAATGAGCAATATCCAAATTAAAAATCCGCCATATGTAATGTACACAGATCTCATATCAAGTTAGGTGTTTTGCACGATCTTTAGGTGGCTGTAGGTTTTAATTCAACATAGTACTTTAACTGTGACAACAAAGTGTACTGGAAAGTTAAGCAAGATGTGTTTGGCACTGCAAAGAGTTAGGCAAGAATCTGTTCAAGTTTAATATTGTAACCAAGAATGTAAATACTGACATCAACTTTGGATCTAATGCAGAGCAGGTTTAAAACAAATCCCTTTTAATGTTAGTTTGACGGAGGTAAAATAAAACAGTATGGTTAATGTAAGGCTATCATGCATTGGTGCTCTTCATTATAATGACATTATGACAGTTCGGTATAAGCCATAAAATAAAAAAAATAAGATAAAAAAATACACTATTGGTGCAGACATTTAAATACTTCGAAGATCTACAAGAATGTTTATTTTTATTTTAGGAAAACTACTCTTCCACAAAAACAGTACGTACACTCATCAAAAACACCTCACTTCTAAAAATCTGGCCCTGTAAATTCCCTTGTCATGTGCTGCACATGGAACCTACAGTACGTTACACAAGATGGGGTTCTATTATCTGGAACACAGGAAGGAATTGAATGGGGGAGAGGAAGCCTAACTTACAGCACTGATGTGTCAGAACAATAAAAATCTGGAAAAGACGACAGCTAAATAGGAGCAGAATGTGGTTATTCTAATGAAAGGGAAGAAAATGTCTTTAAAGCTTTGGTTATTACCCCTTTATATAATCTAGTCAGTGCTGGGATTAGACCTCGAGACCCCCCCATGCCATCCTAAGTGTCAGTGCTGTACTGGAGCTCAATCTCTTTTTACGTCTCTCTCTGTAGCGGGTGATCCGCAGTAGAAGCCAGTCAATGGACGCCATGGGCCTCAGTAACAAGAAGCAAAACACAGTCTGCACTAGTCACAGCGGGAGCTTTATCCACAGTGCACCAGAGACCCCCAAAACCCCCGGGATAGTAAGTAACCATTTTGGTTTTCAAAGAGGCAGCTGCTGATCTCAGTCAGTGTACGGGAGGGTGATCGCTCCCCTTGAATACAAGAGATACAGGCATCCCCAGATGAACCAGTAAGGTAGGGCTGTTTAAGGAAGGCATAGGAACCAACAGCTCCATTTAGTGCTGGGTGCGATTATCCACTGTACTGTGCAATAGGTTAAATAGTAAAGGTTTCTTCCGTGTTTTTTTGGATACTATAATTTTTTCAGGAGATGAAGGATTGCGTAGTTCAGCTTTTGACCTTCACTGAACTAAACTAACCTTTGTTTTGTCTTGCCATCAATAATGCAAATAAAAATCTGTTCATTCCAATTGAATTTCTGGGTCACACACTTCACCATCCAGTTCCAGTTATATTTACTTTGCATTAGGATTACATTATGGTCTCATTTATTGGGTCTCTATGGTCTCATTTATTGGGTCTGTGATACCTTGAGCAACACGGGTTCTGTACAGCTGCGGGCTGCCTTCATAGTATTCTGGGACTGTAAATCGTTTGGAGAAATGGAACCGACTGTTAGGATGCAAGGCCAACACATCAGTGGCTTATTTTGTATTGGCAGGTACTGTCAGGTTGGCATTGTTAATTTAACTGCAGATCTCTTGTTTTTGCACAAGTAGAATACAACATGTTTTCAAAGTCTATGTTCAACTCAATTACAAACTATATACGGTTTATTTATTTATTTTTGTTTGTTTTTAAGTCAAATTTAAAAAAAACACTTAATGTGAACTCTGCATATAAACAGAAAGCTTGTCTTAAGAATTTACAGCAGCACTTGGTGTAGTAATTTCGAAAATATTTACAAATAGGGACATTCCTATAGTTAAACTACATTTTTAAAAAGGGTCCTTCTACATAATTTGTATGTTAGCTGTAGTGATTTTCTTGGTGGTTCAAAGATATAATTAGGTTCTTTATTTTAGCTCAAATTTACCAGAGGTATTTCAATGTCTGTTTCTAACCATGAAAACTGAGAGATAAAAATGATGTCGGCAATTACCAATATATTTAACATTTAAAAGCCAAAAACAGAAAAACTAGGATTAACTTATCTAAATCATAACCAGCCCAGGCCACCGACATTTGGCAACGTTTGAGAACTTTGTGGAGGTCACAAATTTATAGGGCAAAAGATATTTTTACAAAACCTATGCACTTGAGTTTTTCTCCTTTTGACAAACCTTATTCCGCTACATGGTTATTCAGCTACCCTTGTAACGTGCTTGCAAAGGTTTCAATGTTTATTGTAAAAGAACAAGTGGCCAGTATTGAACTGCAGTGTGGAAAGTATTGGAATCAAGGTCTGGCAAACGATGGCTTGACCCCAAGCTGAGGATATCAATGGGAACCTGGTATAAATAAGGGATAAAGGTTCACTGGTGCACCACCGCTGCATAATTCAAGGAAACAGCCAGAACCAGCCCTACAAACCTTCTTTGAGGCAAGGAGTATTTCTAGTGTTAAGTGTGCATCTAAGACCGACTTATATGAAGTCTGTTGTGAAGAGGTTGGATGGATGGTCATAATGTGGCAACAGAAAACTGTGAACAATTTATACAATTTGGAGGTAGCATAACGCCTGGTCCGAGACCCTGATTGATTAGCTAAAATCTAGGACACCCGTACCAGGCTCAGTGGTGGAAGATTAGTGCTGATCTAGTCTGAGAGAGCAGATGAAATTGTCCATTTGCATCTAACTTGCCATGAAGTCCCTTAGGAAATCTCCAACGCATCAGATTAAACATATTACTGCTGCATACAGCATTTGGACATGCAAGTATTTCAGATGGATTTAAAAACATCTTAAATGATCAGGCAACATTCACAAGTCCCTTATTTAGCTGTTGTGTGTTTTGCTTCCTAGAATTATATTTGACCGACTGGTTAAGCCCGATTTTTGCTGCTGGTTTTTCCACAGAAGATGCTAAGCCACACAAAGCAGCTCCCATGAAACTGGTCTTAACCAGAAAGCAGAACCATGACATGTACCCACAGCAGGCCAATGCAAACAGCATGTGATTTGTCAGAGTTGTGCTGCGGCACTCAAAGTGATGGTAGTTCAGAAAACACTGTCCCACAAAGCATACACAGTGGTGGAGCAAGCATGCAGACAGGAGGACAATGTAAAGTACATGAAATAAGCCCGGATTTTCTGAGAAAGATACATTTAATTCCTCTTGACCTGAGCAACTTTGAGTCAAGGAGCTCCTTTGTGTGGAGTTTAGCATCACGCAAGGTAAGAAGAGTACTTCCTTCCTGTGCAACAGACAATAGGACCCCACCTGAGCCTTGTACTCTCGTTCTATAGGCATCTGCTACCTGTAACCCAAGAAGTGAATAGGCAGAGAAAGTTAGAGGGTCACATGGAGCAAGTGCAATGGTGAATGAAACCAGGTTAACTCGCAAATAATCAAGCTCATTGATCTAATAAACCATGTGCACTCGCAAATAATCAAGCTCATTGATCTATTAAAACCATGTGCACTCGCAAATAATCAAGCTCATTGATCTATTAAACCCCAGGTTTCCATCCCCTGAGTTATTTCAAAGAACAGTTTTGTAACTGTGCCTATTGCGTTCCCCCACTATATATACAAATGGTTTTGATTAATTAAGTTAGGCCTTCATAGAATAGAAGCCCTGAAACAAAAAAAAACAATTCCAGTATGTGCACTTTGCATGCTTAGTGAGAAATGACCTGCAATGAGAATTGAGCTGCTCCTACCTGTAACTATGCCGTTTCTTGGTGTTCTACCATTGGAAATTGTCTCATTCCTTTGCAAAATGCGTTGGTTTTTTGCCCTTGTGCTTCCTTCAATAGGGCCCATAGTGTTATGAACATGTGAGATTATTATGATAAAGAAAGAAAATGCCTTGGTCATTACAACTTCAAAGGGGAAAGAAAAGGTAGACTTAAAGCCATTGCTTGTTTTGTTCAATAATGAAAAAAAATGCAAATAAAAAAAGTGCCAAATTCTGTGGAAAACTATTGCCTACAGTTTTCTGTTTGGTATGGCAAGTGGGTATTGGTAGCAAAGGCAATAGGTGGGTATATAATAAAAGCTTGGGTAAGCAAGTCTTTCTCCTGGTTACCAAGGGAGATCACCAAGGAAATGAATGTACTACCATTTTAAACTACAGAAGCTTGTGATATTTCAGGTCCTAGTGTTGACAATTCTACTGTGTCTTGTTGGTAACCGTTGCTTGTTCATTAATGTGTCCATTTGTTTTAAAACAGAGATGCACTTTCTCTCTCCCACCAGCGGTCTTTCTATTCTGCGTCTCCTCATTTCATAGCTTGTGTGGTTTTTGTGCCCCTGCAGAAGATTTTAAAAACAAAAGCTACCTGCTGCATGAAATCTCATGGTGTCTTTTCTTCTCCTCCTGTCGGACTCAGTCATTGCTTGTGCCAGGGAAAAGCCCCAGTAAATATGGACGCCGCGGCAGTGCCATTGGCATAGGAACTATAGAAGAGGTTCATGTCTAATTCTCCCTTCTGCACCTGCTCCTGCATGCATCTGTCTCTTTGCATGTTTGGTTCAAAGCAACCCGAGAAAAGCCTCATTCCTGTCTGCAACACCACACACAAACTCTGTAGAATTCTTACACTAGTCTGTTACAGGGAAAATAGCCCACACACTCAAAACCTTATATTAGCCTTAACATCAGAATATGACAAGCCAATAACTTGCTGCTTGTTCTTGACCTACATAACTGGATGTATACAGAAAATAAAAAAAGAGATTAATTCACACACATACAGCTTCTCATGCATGTAGATGCTTGTCAGCATTCAGGACAGTTATGCAAGATCAATATCTCCCTCTTGTGGGGAAATAGGGCAATTACATTATAAAAATGATTCCCTTTGAGAATATAGCTTGTATAAAAAAGTATCCAAACTTGAATAAGTAATGCATTTTTTGTATTTAAAATACATTTGATAAATCTTTAAATTTTTATCTAATTAAATGCATGTTGCCCCCCTGACAGGAATGCTTTTCTCGGTCTGCTCTTAAGATTTTTGCATGCTATTCTAGTTTGGTTGAATTAGAAGCATATGCTTGTAGAAACTATTTTTATTTATTTTTTTAAAAAGCATATCAGTATCTACATGGAGAGGGGCTGGAGCTATTGAAGTACAATACAAAAAAAAACATGCATGCACATTCTATATAAATCTACACTTGACAAGATTGTTAAAACCATAGAGGCTGCATCCAAAATAACTGCCATGCATTTACAGGATATATAGGTAGGAACATTTTAATTAAGAAAATATATGAAAAACATAAAATTTGAAATGAGCATCAATTAAATTTCTCTTGTCTCAATAAAAATTGGAGGATTTTCTCATGCTTTTCCTCCAGGGTAGAATTTCATACAATTCTGAACCGTCTAAAAATCCAATGGACAGACTCCACTATAAGGGACTTATTATTATTATTTATTTATTAGCAGATGCCCTTATCCAGGGTGACTTACAATTGTTACAAGATATCACATTATTATCAATAGACAAAGGTGTGAAGGATAGAGTCCAGGACTGGTAATAATTATTCCAGGTTAGACAGCACAATGCTGGAAACTAAATCTCTTAAACTGGCTATTTGAGGTTAATTTTAAGTTTTGGAACATTAAATGTATGGTATGGCATTATGGTACCATCCGTACCCCCTAGTCAGGTCTTCCTATACCTTTTAAACCAGATTCCCAGTTGCAGTAGCTCACTGACTTGTGCCCAGTCCAGCACCCTAAATCATTAAGCTTATAAATATGTTAACCTATCAGCGCAGTGTATTGTAGTCTTCTACTGGAAAATACATGATTACTTTACCAGCCCCTGGCCATCCATGTACTGTAGATCTGTTTTGCATGCCAGTAGTGTACCTGTGTAGGATCTAAGGTGTGAATGAAATATTGTGTATGTATGCAGGTTGTCCTGCTGCTTTGAGTGGGGGATAGCATCTCACACTGAGGCAACAGGGATGACTCACTTTATTTAGGGAATAAGTAATACTGCTGCAAGGTCTGTAGGCTGTAGAAACCTAGTCTAAGGAACTAAGCATGAGGCAGTCTCTTACTGTATGTATTTTTATATGGCTATTAATCTAGTTGAAATCTGAAATAAAGTAAATTTAAGACACTATCAAGCATTTTGGGTACTAGCCGAAAATGGTCTATTTGCCTTGAAGTTATATTTTTGATTTGTATGGATGATTCATCTTTCAGTGTACTGGTATTTGTTACGGCATCCAGTCTGATTTTTGAACATAATGCAAAAATATCTGCTTGCCATTCAAACCGCAGTGTTAAATACCCAATAAGGGTTGTATTTGTAAAGGAGATGTATCATATAAACCAAGAGCACCTCTTGGGTCAGATCCTAGGTGTTTAAATGCCATGCTCATTAATGCTGGGTGTAGTGTCGCATTAAAAAGTACCACTTCACAGGAGCTGTGGTTAGACATACCAGCGTTCTGATCTCTCAGTATCAGTTGCTGTTAATGGTTTGTTTGTTAATTTTCCATCCAGTTGGCTTCCAGCTATACTCTAATACTAAACACATTTCTTTTTTAGTCTAGGCCAAAACACGTGACTGCTTGACTTACAAGTTAACAGTTTTTAGCTTTTCCCAGACCCTGGTTAACACTAGTCTGAATTTCATTTAATACCATTTCAGAAAGAAAGTAGAAATGTTAACTGCCCATCTTTTTCTTTAATTGCCTCAGTCAGTTAAATACTTTTGAAAGTATTTCTGCTTGCCAGCAGTTAACACAATACCAAAGCATGAGAAATACTCTTAGAGGACAGATTTCAGCCTGAGCTTATCAACCAATCAAGTGTGATGTACATACTGCTGAACATGCCGTTTTGTATAGACATGTACATCTATCTATAACAAGTACAGCATGTGTGAATGATTGTACTGGATGCAATGGTTAGGGGTGTAACTGAACACCAATGTCACTGCGATAGGCATCAATACATGCACTGGTCCTGATGGGCTTGATGCGTAAGATCAAATGATCAATTAACCCAGATGTGCCTATTGTGCTGCATACAGGTCACTTCGATGGTATTGTTAAAAGACAAATGAAAGGAGTTCAGGAGAGTGTATTTATTGCAACTGTGAAACTTATTCAAGAACCATTTGGTGAACTACAATGAACCGTTGCATTCTTAGTTTTGCATCACGATACGTACCTCTATTACAATACAATGCATCATGCAAAGAAAGGATCCAGAATCGAGAACCCCTAATAATTGTTTGTTAGAGCTGTATACAGTACAAACATGCATCCCATGTGAGGACTACAGTATACAAACATATTTATCAATTTAAAATATTTTGTACTGTTTTAGGGTGACCAAAATGTAACCTCCAATCTATAGCCATTTCTGGCAACATTTGGCAAACCTATGATAAACAAAACCAGTATCAAAGCATTATCCACTTAAAAAAATTACATTTTGGGCAACCTGCACAGCTTATAGAGCATGTACATAGACCTGCGATTATTGAATTGGATTGCTTAGTAGGCAGATAGTAGATCAAGGTCTGTCAGATACCAATCCCCTATCCAACGCGTCTATCGCTGTGTTTTGCAGTCGTTAATTATCCCGGGGAAGAGTCCAACTAGGAAGAAGTCTGGTCCCTTCAGCTCTCGCCGGAGCAGCGCCATCGGGATTGAAAACATCCAAGAGGTGCAGGAGAGGAGGTGAGTGTGGCCAGGGAGCTAGAGCAATCTACCAGCGTGGCCAGAGCTAGAGCAATCTACCAGCGTGGCCAGAGAGCCAGGGCAATCCACCAGCGTGGCCAGAGAGCTGGGGCAATCCACCAGCGTGGCCAGAGAGCCAGGGCAATCCACCAGCGTGGCCAGAGAGCCAGGGCAATCCACCAGCGTGGCCAGAGAGCCAGGGCAATCCACCAGCGTGGCCAGAGAGCCAGGGCAATCCACCAGCGTGGCCAGAGAGCAAGCACTGGAATGGGTTATGCATAGGGCTTCTGATTTTCTGTGTTTTACCCTGACTTTTATACTCTCCTTTGAGAATTCAGTTGATACCTGTTAAGCCATTCGTGTATCAAATCAAGAAATGTGTTTATAGAAACATTTTATTTTTATTTTTTTAATTGTGAAAAACAAATACTTAAAATTGGCCAAGCCTTCATTTACAAGTCAAACATAATTTAACTGAGTGTTTAATTTATTTTCAATATTTATCCTCATCTCTCAATATTAGTCCAATTTAATTCCTTGTCAGAATTACTTGTTAGACCAGTGGTTTTCAATCCTGGTTACCAAGAGCTGGCACCAAGCAAAGACAATCAAGGGGGAAACATGCTCCATTGAGTCATCCCAAAGACAATACACTCAAGGAGTGTCCCAAAGAACTTCTCCTAGTTGATTAAACAGGTGAATGTCACAAGAGATCAAGCCATCCACATTGACTGCCTGTGTCAATGATGGCCATTGATGGACTGCCATCGTGGAAGATGAATCCGAGAAACACAGACACTGGACCAACAGCAGGACCACCCACAAGAGACAATGAGGTTTCACCTTCTCTAAGGAGTACTCGTTTTCAAACTATGCCTGGCTGCTGTTAGTTCATGTTTTTAGACTCCTTAGAACAAACTGATGCAAGTCAAACTTTCATTGTGTGGTAATCTATTGAAGAAACACTGTACAGATACACACTGCTAGATTAGAAATGTTATTTAAAATGTAATAAAATTGTATGTAAAATATTCACATGTACATTCTTGAAGTGCACAATTATACCAGAGTATTTGATGGGTTGACCCTGTTTGACCCCAGCAGGGAATGTTCCCCGAGTATCCAGAGGACAATGGACAGTGGTCACATATCCCAGGAACCCAAGTCAGATTCATCCAATCAGAGTTCACCGGAGATGCCCACAACCAAGAACAGGTTAGTCTGGTAAACTTGCAACCTGTGCCTGCTTTTTAAAATACCTACCAGTCAGCACTGCCTATCCCCAGCTCTACAGTCACCGTCTGAGAAGAATGATGCAGTGCTTTGTGTTGAAGTATAATTACCACAACCTGCGTAAAACCCGTCTGGCACATTCCCGGACAATAGAGAAGCACACCCTTGACAACGGGCCTGTGAAGGGAAGGGACTTGTCGTATTTCAGTAATTCCAGGGGCGGTCCATCCACAACTACAGTATAAAAACACTCAATGGTAGAACATGCAGGAATACTAAAATAAACTTCTGACGAACATCTAGACTATCTTTTATTATTACACTTACAACTACGTCCCACCCAAAAGACAGAGCACAAGGAGGTTAAGTGATTTGCTCAGGGTCACACAATGAGTCAGTGGCTGAGGTGGGATTTGAACCAGGGACCTCCTGGTTACAAGCCCTTTTCTTCAACCACTGGACCACACAGTTTTTAATGTTGAAATGAGATGAAGTCACATTCGTGGCTTCGTATCCTGAACACATTACCCTTGTATAGTTGTGAAGAGGTCCATGATCACCAGGGACTGTTGGTCACATAGGCAAAGGAGAGAAATTAGAATTTAATAAAGTTAGAAAATCAAGATAGAAATAACAGCAAGCAGGAAGTAGGAAGTTAAGGAGAGGTGTGTGTAAGTGAGCACTAAAAGCAGAACACTTTCTGGTACAATGCTGTGATTAGTCATTCCGATTGCTGCTCTTTCACCTGCAGTGTTTTGGTAAGATACAGACCTGATATCAGTGAGTGCTGTTTGAAGTCGTGATCATGTTGATAACATTGTATTGGTATTTGAGAAGTTGGTATTTGTATTGTGCAATCTTGAAATACATATTTACACGAATGCATTACATGGTTGTATTTAAGTCCCTTTTTAATACTGACACTAAATTATTGTATTACTGCATTCAGATTGGGTGCATTGTAAATCTGTGCCACAGGGACTGGCTGAGAAATAGCTTTTACATAATGCTGCTTTCATTGTATAGTAGCAATGTATTTCTCTCTGTGTAAATCAAATAAATTGTGGATAGGTCAATTATCACCAAGGACTGCTAGTGACATAAGCAGAGGAAAGAATAGAATTTAGTAAAGTTAGAAAATAAGATTGTAATTTCAAGAGAATGGTAGAATCCAGTGAAGTTGGAAAATAAGACAGAAGACAGTCATTAGGAGCAAGTTGAAAGCTCAAGGAGAGGTGTGTGTTGGAACTGCAAGCAGGAAATATTTTCTAGTTCAGTGGTATTTTGTTTATTTCGAATGGGCTCAGTTAGTTGTGCTATCAGTTGCTGAGCCTTTCCTTTCTTTCCTTGTTTCTGCAGGGTCTGGAACTGATGGTTTCATGTTGATTAAAGTGTTATGACACACGAGTTTTGAAGTGCTCACAATCATATTTGCGTTGTGCAAATACAGTGGCCACCAATTTGCTAGTTTCAGCAATATATAGTGATTGCACACTACAAAATACCAGTTCCACTACAAAGCAGCTCTTATTTATATTACTTCTGCAATGTGCCCATATTTAATAAATATGTTATCCACACAAAAATTGTACAATAAGGGCTACACGCAGTATTCCTACAAATTATTGTGGTGTCCGCAAAATATTGTAGAATTCAATTAATTGTTAAGATACACATTATCCAATTGATTTATATTGATGTAAGCTGGTATATATAGTTGACCCCCTACTGAAATGATGGCATGTTTAAAGGAATGATCATGCTGGGACGGAGGGGGGGTGTAGCATCATATTTAGTGCAGCAGGTGATATACTGTACAATCTCATCCCTATCTTACACACTTTGAAACTTCTCTTCCTTAACCACAAAACAAAAACACACAGAAACTAAAGACCAAAAGGGAAGATATTGAACACAGGGCAGCTAAAAGACCAACTATACAGAGAGACCATATTCCCACGGAGAAGAAAGACAGACAGGATACCTTCTTAAATACACACAAGCCAACAAGACAACAGACAGGGCCTGCCTTCACACTCCAAACTCTGCACAAGTCTACTGCAGAACACCAATAACCACAGGATTCAAATACACTAGAAATTAACAGTTTCATTCCTTTAAAACAGGCCCTTAATTGCCACTCTACTTTATAAATATAACTTCTAAATCATAAATTAAATGACGAACTACCCGCACAGTTGCTGACAGTTTGGAACGCAATACACGTTTATAACAATTATAGAATATGTAGTAATGCCAAAAGAAACAAATAGATAGACTTCTATTCAAGAAGTTTGTCAAGAATTCTCAGGACCACGATTGTGAATGAAGGGAATGGCAATCACATGGTTTCAATGTTTGTTGATCAAACATTTAGGTAGGGTGGTTTAAAACAGAACACATCATCTAAGTAGGAGGCTGTGTGGTCCAGTGGTTAAAGAAAAGGGCTTGTTCACACACCCTAGTCTCTGCAAGTGGCCTTGGATAAAGGCGTCTGCTAAATAAACAAATAATAATAATAATAATAAGTAGTGTGTAAGGAGCTTAGTCACCAGTTCCCTTTGTTCCACCCAATTACTTTATTAAACACCTACATTCAGTTAAACTAGCAAACACCTGCTAAGGCCCTGGGATGCTCGGTTCAATAATTAAGGTATGACTGAAACAAGTGCCTGCACTGGAATGTATTGAGAGAGCCAGAAGTGAGTACACTGGTTTAAATCATTACACAGATGAAGGCATTCAACAAAACAGGTGTTCCTAAACTCAGGTTGGCATTAACTGCTAAAGCTTGAACAAATATTTCCTGACTTTTAGAACAGCCATGCAGAAACTGTTGCAAATGTCTTAAATGCATCCAATTAATTTCACTGCCAGTCTGCCATGTTGCTAAGCGCTTCTGAAGAACAGAAAATCCCTGGCAAACTAATTTTCAGGGATTGCGTTTAAAAACAAAACCATTTAGTTCTTGGGAACACATACCGTTTTCCTTATCCAAGTTTTTCATTTAAATGCATTAACAGGATTGTCTGACCTCAAGAAACACTTAAGGGGTAATTTAACTTAACCTGCCAGAGTAAAAATCAAAGGCAATGCTAGGCATTTAACATTAAACAGCAGAGGCAAACCAAGCTTAAAGCCAGCTATAAGGGAAACAGATACATCTCCATGTTAGAGCAATACAACAGAAAAAGGAATCACGCATTGTAAACACCATGAGAACACAAGGGACAGGTGAACAAATGAACCATTGAAATGGCACTGGAAGTGATTTGCTGTTTAATTCAGGTCCGTAGTTATTCTGTGTATTGCAGAGCTGCCTCCATCCCCGAGGCCAATGACCTGTCTCGCTCCTCATCCAACGCTAGCAGCTTCGCCAGTGTGGTGGAGGAGAACGAAGTCCTTGAGGAATACGACACCGGCATGGTAAGAACCTGCTTTCTCACGCCTTCCCAAAGCACACACCAGACCCACAAGTGAAAGGGGTATGCTAGGCTACAGACGACTCCAACACAAAAACAAATACTTCATATATCAATATGGAAACAGGTTTGTCCAAGTAGCATGACGATTAATGAAGTAATCCCAGGCAGATTTAGATTTACATTTGTCCAGGCACATGGTAGTCTCAAATATTTTGTCCCGACAAACAACCCCCAACAAATATTGTTCACGATTCAGTGAGTGCAAACTATTTGAGGAAGAATACAAAAGTAGCGATTCTTGGCTTCAGCGATTCTTGGCTTCATGCAGACTATCCTAGGTAGAAGATGTAGTCTAAGGTATGTTGGATTCTGTTGCGTGTACAACAGATTTAAAGCAAACTAGACAATTCAAAGGTGCTGAAATACAAAATACATGCAAAAAAGTAATATCCATGCAAATGACAAAATCCAAGCTACTAACCTTAAACCAAAAGGATAGATGGACAAGTCTGTGAAAGATTTTGTCCCATGGTGTTCTCTGTAAAAGCAAAAGTCCTTTTTACTAGGTTCTACAAAACCAGTGTCTTAAAAACAAAGAAAGTGGCTAAACTTGAACTACAAAATAAAAACAGCTACACTTCATACATCCAGTTAATGTTAAAAAAGAAATAAATGAAAGTAAAGGATTGCTAACAACTATTACCTTCAAGCTTCACGTTGCACCATGTGGCTGGCTGCAAGAGAATGTCCCACCTCCAGACTTCCCCTTTTATAGCCTAGGTCATTTCCTGTGAGTGACACCTAATTCTGATTGATCAAGGCATCAATCCAACTTGTTTAAAAGACAATGGGGGTCACGTATCAAGCGTTTGCAATGGCATTAAAATTGCCCCATTGTATCATGATACTTTTGGCAAGTTAATTCCCTGTTAGCACCGCCAAAATGCGCTGAGTCAGTAATGTGCTCACGCTCATTAGCCATGCATTTTAAGGCGTGTCAAGCCTTAATTATATGCATGTGCAAATTGTAGGTGGGGCTTATTTGTAAATGAAGCCTGTGATATTAAAATGAGATTTATGAAGCGGCAGAACAGCTGTGCTGGTTCTAAAAGGGTCCACAAATAAGTCTGATTTCAAACTGGTCTTGTTTGACCGCACAGAAAAAGTCAGAAAGCAGCTGATAGGAAAGAGCATTATGGCAGCAGTCATAACGTATTTCTTACGACGGAGAGTGCAGGCTCCTAACCTACCTGAACAACCCAACAGAGGGAGAGTACTGAGAAGAAGGGAGAGCATTTAGGGTCCGCATTCCCCTTTTTGATCTCCCTGAGGATTAAATTACAGCTCGATACTGGTTATTTCGTTATGTACAATTGTTTGTATTGGTCGTATAATAAACTTGGTTCATTGAGTATATTTGGTTTTATCTGTCGTATAATAATAATATAATATAAAGTCAAGACACTTAGTCGACACGGGTCATTTGTGCCTCTCCAGAAGAGCTACCTGGGCTTTAGTGGGTTAAAACCTGTACGTTATATTTAATACACAGGTTAGCCCATTTTGAACTGGCATTTCTGCCTATCCAAATGGTCTACCTATTGTTCAATTGAGGTAGCCCATTTGGAGGGGAGGCACTATTTTTCAGATTAGTCTGTTTATCTGTGATACCGGTAGCCCATTTTGAGCACTGGCGCAGCGCATTTAAGCATTTAAATGTGACAGCTTATGCCGTACCTCATTAGCTCTCGTCCCCCAATGTGCTTCAGCTGAAGCATATGTATGCTCCTATGTTGCATATGTTACACTTTTCATACACTGCTTGCCTATTGTAGCCCCCAAACTTCTATACATTAACAAAGGTTTAAACATTAATAACATTAACAAAGGGTTAAAAAAAAAGTAGTAAATGCAGGTGTTTCTATAAAGTGATGTCTGGTATTCTGTATTTATGATAGGTATTTAAACCAAGGTATCAATTTACAAACCCATTGTAATTAACAATCTCAATGCCATCTGTCTGCAGCACCAAAATGGATGCCGTCACCCTTGCCTATGCTCAGAAATGTTCCCATCTAGTCATTATATATACCCTGCTCGTGTGGCTTTTGTCTAAAGTTCAGGTGTGATTAGTAAGGCATAACCTGTAAAACCTGGAATTCTGGATTTGTTCAAACTATGCCCCGGGACTCTTTCCATCACCTGTGGATCTATATACGTAAGGCCAGTCATCGCAGGCCGTTCCAGAGTTTGATTCTCACCAGATCCTAAAAGAAGTGTTATATTGATTTACAATTCCCATAAGACTGTACTTCTTAAAATGCATTGGTGCCAGCGATCAGAGTACTCATGTCCCTCTGCTCTGGAATGGGGCAAGACAAACTGGTTTCCATCCATGGCTGGCTGAATATCTTTCAGATGCTTACTGATTAAAACCTCACTGTCTCAGAGTGATGTGTGGGGAACTGATCAGTTCAACAGTAGCCCAGGTGTTCAAAGATAGGATTGCCAACTTCCATACATGTGTAACTACCAGCTGGTTCACAGACCCCGATTAGCACTAATCTTTGACTATGTTTCCTAAAATACCATTAAGTAGTTCTATAGTAGTGCTAATCAATGGTGGTGTGCTTCAATTTTAATTAAACAGCCAATCAAGTCATAGCTACTCATTACGCTACTAGAGTGAAGCCACATTCTCTGCAAGGGAAACTATTGTAGTTGGTGTGGGGTCTGGGGTATTGTGATCATTTGGTACATGATCTAAAGATCTCATACTTCTTTGTCAGTCATCAGTTTAAGAACCTTTAAGTATAGATGTACAGTTGACTGAATACTGGTACACATGTAGATGTTTTGCAGTGAAACTGAGTTACCAGCTTTCTGCACTATCAAATAATGTATGTAAATAAGGTCTGGCACAATCTCTGTCTTGCTGAAGTTGCATCTTCTTCTAGACTCTTTTCACCAATCCTGGAACCTTTCTTTGATGTAGCCTGATCGTCTGCTGAAGTCAGCCTGCAGTGTAGCTTTCAGACCAGCACATTGAATGACATCACTTTTACTAAAACATTCATACATGGAACACACCATCCAAAATACACATTGATTGAAACACCAGAGGAATGCACAGCACAGAATACATCATCATACAATCTAGTCTTTTACATATTAGTCTTCAGAAAATCAAATCTTTGAACAGACTCTGAAGTGACTTCTGTTTGTTTGGTAGTTTATTCCAGACATGTGATGCCTCATAACCATACATATGCTTCTTTTATAATTACTCTTGGTTGAGACCTTAAAATATAACAATTTGCGTGGAGTGCAGGATGCGTCCTATAGCCTAGAGGCCGCCGGTTCGAGTCCAGGCTATTCCACTGCCGACCGTGGATGGGAGTTCCCAGGGGGCGGCGCACAGAGCTGCGTTGTCCTCCGACGCTGTAGCTATGGGTTGGTTGCATGGCGGGCCTGCAGAGTGAAAAGAAGCGGTCGGCTGACGGCACATGCTTCGGAGGACAGCATGTGTTCGTCTTCGCCGCTCCCAAGTCAGTGCAGGGGTGGTAGCGGTGAGCTGAGCCTATATATATATGTAACAATTGGCTGTTACTATGAGAAAGTGTATACGGTAATCGAGTACCTTTTATACTGATACAAATGCAGCACACATCTGCTACTCCCAGCCATCTCCATGAGGACTGTAAAATAATCTGAATAGTTTATTAAATATAAGCTGCTGAAACACAGTATCTATCGCACCTATTGTATGTACTGGAGAATCTGAATATTAGGCACACTATGTGCCAGGGGTGTTAAACTGCTTAGGCACATTATTGCCAGAACTCAGGTGCACATTTACTAGGATCAGTTCCTGCTAATCCTTTCCTCAGGGATCTGACCAAGTTGGAGTTGACACTCTTTAAGGGGGTCTGCTCTGTTTAAAGTGCAGATCCCATGTCGCATGGATACTACACAAGATGTGGTTAAAGTAATAGTAAACTAAAAGGGAACCCACTTGTAGCAGATTCTTTGGACCAAACCCTGTAGTACAATGTCCCTTCAGGAAGACCACAGAGGCGCTATGATCATCTTGAACCTTAATCCCATGCACAGTGTATGCTGGCGTGTCGCATTGCATCTCATCTCATTAAATTATATCTAGGTGGAAGTGATAGGGACTGAACCAGCGACTCTTGACTCGAGAGAACTTACCGATCACCCAAATGAAGATTCCGATAAGCAAGGACTGTCGCAAAAGTCAAGGGGCTAGAAAGCAACCCCTATGGTCTCCTATACCATCTCCCCTGCCCCCTTGCTCCCGTGGGAATGAAGCTTTAGCAGCTAGGCTGCTTTATTCTATAGGAGAGCCTGCTTGTAATGCTACCAAAGCCACATAGGTTTCTGCTCACCCTTCCACCCCATTCCATCTTGGAGATCCTTACCTACCTTAGAAAGTGATTAGCAACTATCGCACCCAGTATTTCTGTGTTGACCATAAATGGAGTTGGGGTAGCGCTGCTCGAGGGAAGAATTGCTCATTGAAATGTTGTGCATGTATTTGAAGAGGGGGTTGATGATCTATGCACTTGCAGCCTTATAGCTGTGCCTTCTCTTACTCTGTTGACAGGAGAGCCTGTCGTCCGCTGAGACCCCTCACAAACGGGACTCCTTTACCTATAGCCCCTGGCTCGAGGACAGTGTCAGCAGTGCCAGCGCAGCCAGCGGGGGGAACTCACCAGGTACAGGGGGCTACGAGGAGCGGCCCCATCACGGCAGGCAGCCCATTGAGGCTTGTCTCTTGTTATAAAATGGGCTTTGGGTTAGCTATAATAAAATGAGCATAACTTCCCTAGACTTGTATGGCTGTTTAAGTTAATATTCTGCTTGCCTTTTTAAGGAACATTTTCATATTGGTGAGATAGCCCCGATATTAACACTAAACATGTCAAGTTTTAGAACTCAGTGTTCACTCAGTGTTTGTTTTTTAGTGTTTCTAAATATAGACCCTGACAAAGCCCTTTATAATAATCAGCACCCACCTCTCCCCGCAGTGCCACCGCGCTGCCACCAGCCCGATTCAGGGAAGCCAGCAGAGCCCTCGAGACCCGAGATCCGGATCAAACTTGAGAAGCCCCATGAGCAGACGTCATCGGTAAGGGAGCCACAAGGGAGATTCACCCAGGGCAGGGGGCTGGGTGTGGGAAAACACCTGCCACCCTCATTATTTTTTCTTCCATAACTCTCTGTGATCCTTTATTTAAGAAACTTGAATTGACTACTTTGAATTGGGAGAGCTGGTGGGTAGTGTGGGGGCTCTGCTACCCAGTTGTGTATTTAAAGAGTAATTTCACAGAGTGATTGAGTACTCTGTATAAACCCAACCCCATCCCTGTATTTGTGCTTCATGTTCAAAACAGGAAGGATGTCAAGTCATTTACACTGCAGCCACGGAAATAAATAATTTCTAATCAAAATGGAAGATACCATTCATCAAAACATGTGTATCCTGTAAAAATTGTGAGAAAGTGCTACCCGCAATAAAGCATCATCATTTTAGACACTTTGGAACAATTGGCTTTCTTTTTCACCCTCCCTCCCACACATGACCGTCTGTGTACAGGGACGTGTGACGTGTGTATGTAACCGCCAAGACTGGTACAACATTTTTGGGGATAACGAACAAATGTCCAACCCAGTTTTACTAGGTGTTAATCTGATACAAATGTACTACTGTATACTCGTTCCATGTATTCAGCTAGCCCTGTTTTGTCAATTAGGGGTGAGTCGGTATACCGGTTTCACGGTTTAGGCACATTACGGTATTGACACCATTACTGTTGTGCTGTATTGCAAATATCAGAATTAAGGCATACAACGGTTAATGCTATGTTCGTGTTCCTATGAACAAAGTGAAGGAAAAGGCCATTTTCATTTGGCATGTTTTCATGTTTTCATTAAACATCCTGTACAAAACAAGTCTCAAAAACTACTCGGCTTGTTCACATAGCTTCACCGGTAAAAACAAGAATAAAAGGAAAAACACTGCAAAGAGCTAAAGAAAAGTAAAGTAGCTACACAGGTTTAGCAGCATCACTTGTACTAAGGCTATCTTTACTGTCAGTGACGCATCAATATGATTTTATTAGAATGCTGCCTCATAAAAGCTACAGTAATATAAGGTTTATTGTCTTATTCATTGTGTTAATGTAATACAGTGTTATTTTAATGTCGTTTGAACTGATTACTGTATTTTGATAATGGTTTTAGAGGAAACTGTCAGCCACACAGAATTCAATGTCAATTTATTAGCAGAGACAAGAGACTGCAGCGGGAAAGTCTTCTTATTCTCAAAGCTGTTTCGTTTTCAAAACTTCAGTATGTTGCAGCACCACATTGTTTTGAGAAAGTCATAATAATAGTTTGAATAATACATACTGTCGCAGTTAAAAAATTCTGATCGTCTATAAAAGAAAAAAAAACGGTAAAATTGCTCTGCCTTTTTTCAGCTTTTGGCCGCATTAAAATATAAAATAGTTTAAAGCACTCTGTGAAAGGAAGAGTGATTTCTAAAATTACATGTACAGTATTTCTCCATTTTTTGTAAGTCTTCATTTTATAATTTACATGATTTATACCATGGTATTAAGGTATTTTTTTTACGATTATCATACCGTGGAGATTGTATACCGGTCCACCCCTAGTTTTAATGTCTTAGTCAATCAATGTACCTTCTCTGAATATTAAGGAAGTAAACACTACCAAAAATATTCGGTGCAGCGATAAGCATTCAGAAATTAAGCCTTACCTTATTACCTTTTGCTTTCAAAAACATCCTCAACTGACACTAATTAGCATCGCATGCTCTGTAAGTATGTGATCAAACTGCAGGAAAAATATCCAAAATAATGTTCTCCACACTGTATGCAAATTGTATGTAAATATTTATTGGGTGTATCTAGTTCAGTATTGGTCAATTATAGTTCGGTATTTCGCTTCACTGGAAAGTGATTTTTATAAAACGGAAGCTAACTGTAAGACACTTGAGAGGGTGCAGGGTGAGTGATGGTTTTAATCTCGGTGGTGCCGAGTTATCTTGACTGGCTGCCCATAGGTAATGCTGCATTGGCCTTTGCACAGCCGCGTGCTAGTGAGGTCCAAGGACAGTCAGAAACCTCTACTGGTCTTGTTAATCAAGGACAATGTTTTGAAGCTGCATGTGTGCCCTTGCCCTTGTATTGCACCTGTTCATCATGCCTCCTCTTTAACCCTTTGTTGTGCTCCTGTGCATCTGTGTGTCCTGTCCAGAACTGCTAGCATCTCTGTCCCGATCGATTCATGGATGTCCATCTCCAGCAGGTCAGAGCATTCCCATTTTTATCTCAATTTCTTTGGGGAGGTGTTTACCAGGCAGATCAATTTGCTGGGCCCCTTTTCTGAAACCTAAGACAGATTTATTCTTGTAATTTCAGCAGCATGGAAGAAGTGTCCTACTAAATACATTCCATAAGTTGTCTTGAGAAGTCATGATGACAGTTTTGAGAGAAGCATCTGTTCTAGCTAACGTATATTTGCATTTAAACAACTATCTGACACCACACTAGATTAAGAAAAGCTTTCAGCTTTCCTGTGTTACTTTCAGGTAGTGTGTTACACTTCCTTATTTATTTATATTACATTATTTTACCTCATCACTGTCTTCAGGGTCTATCAGCATGTCAGTCAGTGAAGCAGCTGGTCAGTTAATGACTAGAGATCATTAAGAAACGTTGCCATCGAAGATCAGTTGATAGAAGCGTGGTAGAAATTAATCAAATCTACTTGATTAGATCCAGTAGGCAGTAAACACACTGAAGCCAATGGGTTAGTTGTCACCCAATGATGCAGAACAATTTCAAGCTCTAAAGAAACGCAATGTGCACTACTTACCTCTACCTTCTTTCGGTTGGATAGGACGATTCAAAACAGCTTTCAGTGCCACAGACTCTCTGCCACCCATTCAAAGCTGCTCAATGTTAAACTCCAGATCTTTAAAATCACACTGATCCAGGTGAAAACAAGCATGCCAGAAGCTAAGCTGTTTGAACATGTTGGAATATTTCACTCAAACTGCTCTGCAGCATGCATATCTGTTGTACTCCATGCTGTTCTACCATGTATGTTGCTTGTAAGGTGTACAGCATACTTGGTCAAAGATGCAAGCACTATAATGTACTGGGGACAAACCCATAACCACAATGATATTACCATTAGTTTAATATTGATGACATATCAAAAGATGTACCATTTTCCAGAAATGTCTCTGTAGGGTCTGCTTTTGAGGGTAAGAGCCGGAAACTATTGCAGGCTACAAACATGAGCTAGTGTGATGATGGCAAAGATCGATTGTGAAAAGAGTTAAGACAGGTCTGGCATCTACCAACGTATGAACACACATCATAGAATAGTGAGAACGTATAAAAAAATATGTCAATAAATTAAGGCATACTGAATCTATAGCCAATTAAAAGAACAAGCCCTTTAGCAAGACTTTGGCTAAGTGTTTATTTGATGAACTCCACCAAGATGAGCCACAGCACATTTTACAGCACTAGGGAATCACCCTGGATTGCACCAACCACGTATCTGTGTTTATACCAGGATTACCTGTAAAAAAAAAAAATGGAACCATTACTAAAGAACTAATAATGTGTTTCAATCTTGTGTATAACCTAATCCAACACTTGTTTTCTATGTCTGGCAGCATTCCCATAAGAAACACAAAATCAAGGAGCTGAGACGAGCACGGATGTTTGCCACGACAGACGACGACAGCCAGCCGCCTGGGTTCTGAAACACTACAACCATCACTGCGATATGAGTATTACACACATCCTCCGGGTCACGCAGCAAAGGTGCCGGGAGGCACAGGACTCTGAACGTGTAACTAGAAACCTCATACCACTGACCATGTGACATACCACATTCCCAGCAGCCCTTGCAGGCTGCCAAGGCCCACCTCGAATCAAGAAGGACCTGATTTGCACTGTGTTCATGTTTGTTTGTTGTTTGTTTATTTATCAGTTTTATTTAACACTATGCCGTACTAAAGCTTTTGTCTGTATAACTAATGGACCAAGAATGCTTTTACCTCCAAGTGATAAACAACAGAAACGCAGACATTTTAACTTTTTGACCACAAGGGACAGTTTTTACAAGATGATAAATCTGAATTGCCAACTCTTTCCAGGTTAAAACTATTGCAGCTATAAGGAAACTCCTGCTCCACTGCTCTGTTTACAGAGTTGATCAGCACCTACAAACCAGGTCAGATTAGACAGTCGGCAATTAGGGGGCAGTTTCCTAAACTCACGATTGACTTTGAAGTCGTGGAGCCATTGGGAGAGTAGACGTCATTGTGTCACAGCTTGTCCTTCATTGGGAGAGTAGACTCCATTGTGTCCCAGCTTGTCCTTCATTGGGAGAGTAGACGTCATTGTGTCACAGCTTGTCCTTCATTGGGAGAATAGACGTCATTGTGTCACAGCTTGTCCTTCATTGGGAGAGTAGACTGCATTGTGTCCCAGCTTGTCCTTCATTGGGAGGATAGACTCCATTGTGTCACAGCTTGTCCTTTACTGGGAGAGTAGACGCCATTGTGTCCCAGCTTGTCCTTTACTGGGAGAGCAGACACCATTGTGACCCAGCTTGTCCTTTACTGGGAGTGCAGACGCCATTGTGTCCCAGCTTGTCCTTCATTGGGAGAGTAGACGCCATTGTGTCCCAGCTTGTCCTTCATCGGGAAAGTAGACTTCATTGTGTCCCAGCTTGTCCTTCATTGGGAGGGTCGTCTTCAGTCCAACCATGCCTGAAAGTGACTAGGAACTGGGGATCTTTAAATGTAATTCCATCTGACCTTCACAAATCAACCAATAGTGACAGAAAAATAAGACAGATGCATCTTTATATTGTATAGCAGCCAACTAACCATGTTAAAACATACCAACACATTGTAGTCAACTATAGTATTTATACTACAGGAGTCAATGAAGGCAAGACCAGGTTATAAATGGACACATATATGGAAGGGTGAGAACCGGGGAAGCGGTTTTAATCTGCAAAGCCAACTGGAGTGGTTTCATCTGATCTCCACCACCTTACACTGCCAGTGTTTTGTGTCAAATCCGTCTCCCTATTCAGCACCACGGTGTAATAAGCAGGCTGTTTCATTTCTGATTCATTTGTAAGGCTGCTTATTTGACATTCAAAACCATATAAATTGCCCCACTAAAGAAGATAAAGCTCTCAGCTGACAGTTAGATATTGAGCTATTCCCCCGCGTCTTTCAGGGCTTATTCAGGAATGCAAGCAGGACCTAGCAGGTAGCAGATATCACCATTTCTGTTCCGAATGAAGAGGCGCTAAAGCAAATTAACAAGTAGTTTTACTGTGTCAGTTCTGAAGCTATAGGAGAGTGGTGTATGCTATAGGCAGTCACAGACTAGATTTTAGCATTTACCTATAACTCATCTTGCTAGATGTACACAGAACAACAAGCCAGTCAAAGAAGGATCTCAGACTAGAAGTTATTATTATTTTCATTTTATTGATTGTACATAAAGATAAATTATTTATTGTCATCTGCGTACTGAGGCAACTGGAATTGCTGTTTTAAGAAGGAGAACCAAGTGACGCTAGAAGGAATCTATTTTGCCGATTCCCTCTGGGGATGCACGGCTCTGCAAGATACTTCAGAGAAGACACCCTTAAAGTACCGAGCGGTAAATATCACGATGTTGTGTTATCGCAGAAATGTATTTATAAAATGTATGTGCATTTGATTTGTGTGTTTTGATGTATATATTAAAAGATAATGTTATTTCATTTTTTTCTGCAAAAATATCATCGAGGAGGGGTATACAGGGATATTCATCTTTAAACACTGCTGAAGGGTTTATTTTATTCTTCTTTTAAGTTAATTTAATTGAAATGGGGGGGTTGCACCTGTAAGTAAATGTTACTGTAGCCCTTGTTTATTAGCCCTTAAAATAGCATATAGGATACAATCTGTTTGCTGGAACACTAGACATTTCCTGCAAATTAAAAAAATAATATGAAAATTAGAAGAAATGCATTATGTAAAGTTCAATTTGAATTATATAAAAAAAAATAATACTAATAATAATAAAAAAAAACTAATACAGTAGTTACCAACATATTTTGGAGTGAAACCCACATCCATTTTCCAGTCCAACACAGCTGCCATATTGAGATTTTCTTTCATATAAAAATTGAAGTGCTCCGCCAGTTATATATTTGGCAGCTTTTCGATCTGCCTTGTGAATACAAAATCCGACAGTGCTGGGATTCCTCCTAGGAAGTTGGAATAGGGTTTTGCACAAGCCAGAACGTAAACACAACTTTTCTTCGTGCGCTATTTTTAAAAAGCTGCATCATCCTCCTATTTTCCTTGGAAACTGCAAAACCAATATTTTTCACACTAGGTGAGAAAAAAAATAAGACCGCCAAACTGCTCACACCTCTTAGCTGAGTCGCAAACAAACTCACTTGATGCTGCGTTTGTGAAACCAGCCTCTGTCGAGAAGCCATGTTTCCATTTCACTGGCTCTCCAGTCACTGCATTGCTGACACTGAGCAGGCTGCTGCTTTCCATAGCCGTGTATGTACTGCTTATAATTACCAAACACAGCTGTTAGTAAACAAATGCATTGCAAAACTATCTATCTCAAAACCATCATCAGAATGCATTGGGCTTACATGGATAGGAAACATGGAGAACTGTACAGACATGAGCTAAAATAAAATGTGACTGCTTCACAGGAGAATCCTGTTGTAAATTGAAATTTGGAAAGACAATCTAGTCACACAAAATCACAGCGAAATAAGCAAGATGGTGCACTGCCCCAATGAAAGTGCAAAATAAAGAGGTATAGACTGGTACCGAAAACACAGATCAACATCATAGCTTTTGGTGTAAAGCTTCTTAATGCTGTGGTCTGTGAACTATACAGCTTATGTAGACTGCTTAAAGAATTAGGCAATGAGGTTGTGGCGCCCTGTGGCATAGTCATGTTCTATGTGTGTGTGTGTGTTTTATTATTATTATTATTATTATTATTTTAAATAAAACAAAGCACACAAAAAAATAATTAGTTGACAACAAGACATCAAGTAAATGTTGAAAAGAAAAACC
>CM060272.1:9883690-9911613 GCA_030684275.1 Acipenser oxyrinchus oxyrinchus
AGCTCTGGAAAAAATTAAAGAGACCACTGCAAAATTATCAGTTTCTCTGGTTTTACTATTTATAGGTATGTGTTTGGGTAAAATGAACATTTTTGTTTTATTCTATAAACTACTGACAACATTTCTCCCAAATTCAAATAAAAATATTGTCATTTAGAGCATTTATTTGCAGAAAATGACAACTGGTCAAAATAACAAAAAGATGCAGTGTTGTCAGACCTCGAATAATGCAAAGAAAATAAGTTCATATTCATTTTAAACAACACAATACTAATGTTTTAACTTAGGAAGAGTTCAGAAATCAATATTTGGTGGAATAACCCTGATTTTCAAGCACAGCTTTCATGCGTCTTGGCATGCTCTCCACCAGTCTTTCACATTGATGTTGGGTGACTTTATGCCACTCCTGGCGCAAAAATTCAAGCAGCTCGACTTTGTTTGATGGCTTGTGACCATCCATCTTCCTCTTGATCACATTCCAGAGGTTTTAATGGGGTTCAGGTCTGGAGATTGGGCTGGCCATGACAGGGTCTTGATCTGGTGGTCCTCCATCCACACCTTGATTGACCTGGCTGTGTGGCATGGAGCATTGTCCTGCTGGAAAAACCAATCCTCAGAGTTGGGGAACATTGTCAGAGCAGAAGGAAGCAAGTTTTCTTCCAGGACAACCTTGTACTTGGCTTGATTCATGCGTCCTTCACAAAGACAAATCTGCCCGATTCCAGCCTTGCTGAAGCACCCCCAGATGAGTCAAATTTTCAGCTTTGCCCAACACCTGGTCGTCTAATGGTTAGACGGAGACCTGGAGAGGCCTACAAGCCACAGTGTCTCGCACCCACTGTGAAATGTGGTGGAGGATCAGTGATGATCTGGGGGTGCTTCAGCAAGGCTGGAATCAGGCAGCTTTGGCATGAATCAAGCCAAGTACAAGGTTGTCCTGGAAGAAAACTTGCTTCCTTCTGCTCTGACAATGTTCCCCAACTCTGAGGATTGGTTTTTCCAGCAGGACAATGCTCCATGCCACACAGCCAGGTCAATCAAGGTGTGGATGGAGGACCACCAGATCAAGACCCTGTCATGGCCAGCCCAATCTCAAGACCTGAACCCCATTGAAAACCTCTGGAATGTGATCAAGAGGAAGATGGATGGTCACAAGCCATCAAACAAAGCCGAGCTGCTTGAATTTTTGCGCCAGGAGTGGCATAAAGTCACCCAACATCAATGTGAAAGACTGGTGGAGAGCATGCCAAGACGCATGAAAGCTGTGCTTGAAAATCAGGGTTATTCCACCAAATATTGATTTCTGAACTCTTCCTAAGTTAAAACATTAGTATTGTGTTGTTTAAAATGAATATGAACTTATTTTCTTTGCATTATTCGAGGTCTGACAACACTGCATCTTTTTGTTATTTTGACCAGTTGTCATTTTCTGCAAATAAATGCTCTAAATGACAATATTTTTATTTGGAATTTGGGAGAAATGTTGTCAGTAGTTTATAGAATAAAACAAAAATGTTCATTTTACCCAAACACATACCTATAAATAGTAAAACCAGAGAAACTGATAATTTTGCAGTGGTCTCTTAATTTTTCCAGAGTATATATATATATATATATATATATATATATATATATATATATATATATATATATATATATATATATACAGTACTGTGCAAAAGTTTTAGGCAGGTGTGAAAAATGCTGTAAAGTAAGAATGCTTTCAAAAATAGACATGTTAATAGATTATATTTATCAATTAACTAAATGCAAAGTGAGTGAACACAAGAAAAATCTAAATCAAATCCATATTTGGTGTGACCACCCTTTGCCTTCAAAACAGCATCAAGCATCAATTCTTCTAGGTACACTTGCACACAGTTTTTGAAGGAACTCAGCAGGTAGGTTGGCCCAAACATCTTGGAGAACTAACCACAGTTCTTCTGTGGATTTAGGCAGCCTCAGTTGCTTCTCTCTCTTCATGTAATCCCAGACAGACTCGATGATGTTGAGATTAGGGCTCTGTGGGGCCATACCATCACTTCCAGGACTCCTTGTTCTTCTTTACGTTGAAGATAGTTCTTAATGACTTTCGCTGTATGTTTGGGGTCGTTGTCATGCTGCAGAATAAATTTGTGGGCCAATCAGATGCCTACCTGATGGTATTGCATGATGGATAAGTATCTGCCTGTACTTCTCAGCATTGAGGAGACCATTAATTCTGACCAAATCCCCAACTCCATTTGCAGAAATGCAGCACCAAACTTGCAAGGAACCTCCACCATGCTTCACTGTTGCCTGCAGACACTCATTCGTGTATGCTCTCCAGCCCTTCGGCGAACAAACTGCCTTCTGCTACAGCCAAATGTTTCAAATTTTGACTCATCAGTCCAGAGCACCAGCTGCTATTTTTCTGCACCCCAGTTCCTGTGTTTTCATGCATAGTTGAGTCGCTTGGCCTTGTTTCCACATCGGAGGTATGGCTTTTTGGCCGCAAGTCTTCCATGAAGGCCACTTCTGACCAGACTTCTCCGGACAGTAGATGGGTGTACCAGGGTCCCACTGTTTTCTGCCAGTTCTGAGCTGATGGCACTGCTGGACATCTTCCGATTGCGAAGGGAAGTAAGCATGATGTGTCTTTCATCTGCTGCAGTAAGTTTCCTTGGCCGACCACTGCGTCTACGGTCCTCAACGTTGCCCGTTTCTTTGTGCTTCTTCAAAGAGCTTGGACAGCACATCTGGAAACCCCTGTCTGCCTTGAAATTTCTGCCTGGGAGAGACCTTGCTGATGCAGTATAACTACCTTGTGTCTTGTTGCTGTGCTCAGTCTTGCCATGGTGTATGACTTTTGACAGTAAACTGTCTTCAGCAACCTCACCTTGTTAGCTGAGTTTGGCTGTTCCTCACCCAGTTTTATTCCTCCTACACAGCTGTTTCTGTTTCAGTTAATGATTGTGTTTCAACCTACATATTGAATTGATGATCATTAGCACCTGTTTGGTATAATTGTTTAATCATACACCTGACTATATGCCTACAAAATCCCTGACTTTGTGCAAGTGTACCTAGAAGAATTGATGCTGTTTTGAAGGCAAAGAGTTGTCACACCAAATATGGATTTGATTTAGATTTTTCTTCTGTTCAGTCACTTTGCATTTAGTTAATTGATAAATATAATCTATTAACATGTCTATTTTGAAAGCATTCTTACTTTACAGCATTTTTTCACACCTGCCTAAAACTTTTGCACAGTACTGTATATATATATATATATATATATATATATATATATATATATATATATATATATATATATATATATATATATATATATAACACAGTACTGTGCAAAAGTTTTAGGCAGGTGTGAAAAAATGCTGTAAGGTAAGAATGCTTTCAAAAATAGACATGTTAATAGTTTATATTTATCAATTAACAAAATGCAAAGTGAGTGAACAGAAGAAAAATCTAAATCAACTCAATATTTGGTGTGACCACCCTTTGCCTTCAAAACAGCATCAATTCTTCTAGGTACACTTGCACACAGTTTTTGAAGGAACTCGGCAGGTAGGTTGGCCCAAACATCTTGGAGAACTAACCACAGTTCTTCTGTGGATTTAGGCAGCCTCAGTTGCTTCTCTCTCTTCATGTAATCCCAGACAGACTTGATGATGTTGAGATCAGGGCTCTGTGGGGGCCATACCATCACTTCCAGGACTCCTTGTTCTTCTTTAAGCTAAAGATAGTTCTTAATGACTTTCGCTGTATGTTTGGGGTCGTTGTCATGCTGCAGAATAAATTTGTGGGCCAATCAAATGCCTCCCTGATGGTATTGCATGATGGATAAGTATCTGCCTGCACTTCTCAGCATTGAGGAGACCATTAATTCTGACCAAATCCCCAACTCCATTTGCGGAAATGCAGCCCCAAACTTGCAAGGAACCTCCACCATGCTTCACTGTTGCCTGCAGACACTCATTCGTGTACACTCTCCAGCCCTTCGGCGAACAAACTGCCTTCTGCTACAGCCAAATATTTCAAATTTTGACTCATCAGTCCAGAGCACCTGCTGCCATTTTTCTGCACCCCAGTTCCTGTGTTTTCGTACATAGTTGAGTCGCTTGGCCTTGTTTCCACGTCGGAGGTATGGCTTTTTGGCCGCAAGTCTTCCATGAAGGCCAATTCTGACCAGACTTCTCCGGACAGTAGATGGGTGTACCAGGGTCCCACTGTTTTCTGCCAGTTCTGAGCTGATGGCACTGCTGGACATCTTCCGATTGCGAAGGGAAGTAAGCATGATGTGTCTTTCATCTGCTGCAGTAAGTTTCTTGGCCGACCACTGCGTCTATGGTCCTCAACGTTGTCCGTTTCTTTGTGCTTCTTCAAAAGAGCTTGGACAGCACATCTGGAAACCCTGTCTGCCTTGAAATTTCTGCCTGGGAGAGACCTTGCTGATGCAGTATAACTACCTTGTGTCTTTTGCTGTGCTCAGTCTTGCCATGGTGTATGACTTTTGACAGTAAACTGTCTTCAGCAACCTCACCTTGTTAGCTGAGTTTGGCTGTTCCTCACCCAGTTTTATTCCTCCTACACAGCTGTTTCTGTTTCAGTTAATGATTGTCAGTTTCGCCCGCCCATCCATTGTTGTGGTTTCAGTTACTTCCTGGTCCGTGACGCCACCACTGCAAGCCAGCCTGCCACATATGGTGTCCTGCGTGGGACAAACAACGCCCCAACAGCCGGACCAGGAATACAAAGGCGCTTTTTATTTTTTCGAAAAGTGTTTTTGTGTTTGAAAAAAAAAAAAAAAAAAATGGGAAGAAGCGGCCAAGAAAGCAGCAACAGCAGCAGGTGGTGCATCAAGAGCAGCGCTGGCCCGGTCACAGGTCCCGCCGCTGCCTCTACTACGCCGGATGTTTGCCTTGCCTGTCTGGATGAGGAAGGGTGGTGCTTCCTGTGTGGCGAGGTAAGGTATCTTCCACTCAGCCAGAGCCACGCATGGCATAAGATGGAGGAGCCTGAGCGTCCGCGCCAGGGGAGAGGGCCCGCTGGCTAAGACGAGTTCACTCTCCTCTGAGGGAATCTGGGGCTGGCTGGTGGAGCCTGGGAGGAATGCTGAAGAGGCCCTCCCCGATGTGATCAACCTCCTGTGGGCCAGAGATGGAGAGCGATGGGAAGCCTGGGAAAAGCAACACTGCCCAGTGTCCCTCGCGGAGGTTGCGGACATGGTAATCCACTACCTGGCTGCAGATATGGCAGGGCTACCGCTATCTCCAGCTCCATCGGGAAAAGCCCAGCCGCTGCCATCTCCAGCCAGAGGGAGAGGAGTCGCCGCTGCCTTCTCCAGCCAGAGGGAGAGGAGTCGTCGCTGCCTTCTCCAGCGCCAGAGGGAGAGGAGTCGCCGCTGCCTTCTCCAGCCAGAGGGAGAGGAGTCGCCGCTGCCTTCTCCAGCCAGAGGGAGAGGAGTCGCCGCTGCCTTCTCCAGCCAGAGGGAGAGGAGTCGCCGCTGCCTCTCCAGCCAGAGGGAGAGGAGTCGCCGCTGCCTTCTCCAGCCAGAGGGAGAGGAGTCGCGCTGCCTTCTCCAGCCAGAGGGAGAGGAGTCCCGCTGCCTTCTCCAGCCAGGAGAGAGTTTTAACCTACATATTGAATTGATGATCATTAGCACCTGTTTGGTATAATTGTTTAATCATACACCTGACTACATGCCTACAAAATCCCTGACTTTGTGCAAGTGTACCTAGAAGAATTGATGCTGTTTTGAAGGCAAAGGGTGGTCACACCAAATATGGATTTGATTTAGATTTTTCTTCTGTTCACTCACTTTGCATTTAGTTAATTGATAAATATAATCTATTAACATGTCTATTTTTGAAAGCATTCTTACTTTACAGCATTTTTTCACACCTGCCTAAAACGTTTGCACAGTACTGTATATATATTACTCATGAGTCATAATAATTTGAAATCTGAAGGTTATTCTGCTGATTCTTTCGGTTGGTTTCAACAACTGTTGTGAGGCGAAGTTGGTAAAGCGGTTTGTGAAATGACTGTAGTTTATACAAATGTACATGTTTACTATTAATTATAATAAACCCAAATCAAATTGAATGTGTTTTCTTCACAGCGTTTGGAAGTTAAACACAATACACAAGCACAGCATGAGAAAGTATACACACCAGTTACTTTAAGCCACACTCACAGATTCCACAAAAGGAACTTTTATTGACTTTTTTTCATGCCAAACAAAGACACAATACACAATGTGTGGTTCTGTTTAGGCTCTGCTGCCAATGGAAAATAATGGGATCCCTTTCAAATCACTTTAAACAAATGGACACGAGGCTTTTGAAAATCTAGTAGTCAAATAACATACCATCTCTATCTATCTATCTATCTAGCTATCTATCTATATAGAACTCATTCAATTATGTCTATGCATTGAAGCAATTGACCATAGATACACAATTAAACGATTAGGAACAGCTTTATGAATGAGATCAGGAAGGGTACAGCACAACAAAATGATCAACAGGACAACAAAATGGTCATGATCAATACTGCAATTCAATTATTTTATGATTTTTTGTGTGCTATATATATATATATATATATATATATATATATATATATATATATATATATATATATATATATATATATACCACAGTAGATTGTGGAACTACAGTAGAAACCCAGAGTTACGAACACCAAACTTTCATACTGACCAGTGAAGTATGCAATCCCTCAACCATTCGTGATAGGCACTCCTATAAGCCGTGTGCTGGTCATGAAGAAGGCAAAATTACTGGACCAACAAATGTATCCAGACAAAGGTGAGGCAGATTTCAAAGCAAGTACTGGCAATTTTACTTGAAACATTTTAGTTTTAAACAAAGCACAGTTTTTCAAGCCAAAGGAGTCTGAATGACTGAACAATATTTAAAATAAAAAAAGACAAGAACTAAGGTAAGCCAGGTTTTCCTGGATGTTTAAATCTGTGTTTCTGCTAGTTACGAATTAAATGGTAAGTTGAATTTGTACAGTCCCATGCATAGTACAGTGTTAAAGCCTATCAAACCATAACAATGAGTATTGCATTACTGTGTTATATCCTTGTATTATTTGCCAGATTGAGAGTGTAGATAACAGGTTTACACATTTATTAAAACAATTGAAAACTCATTTTCAGAATTACAGACATTTCAGCCTTCATTCCCACGGTGTTTGTAACGCTGAGATTCTACTGTACCAGCATGGTGGCCTCACAGTTTGTGCATCAGGTCTGACGTTTGCAGCATGCTGTTTCAGGATGGGGGTGTCACAGCACAGTTTGTGCATCAGGTCTGACGTTTGCAGCATGCTGTTTCAGGATGGGGGTGTCACAGCACAGTTTGTGCATCAGGTCTGACGTTTGCAGCATGCTGTTTCAGGATGGGGGTGTCACAGCACAGTTTGTGCATCAGGTCTGACGTTTGCAGTGTGCCGTTTCAGGTGTCACAGTCTCAGAGCCCAGCTGTCCGCAGTTCAACAGGTCTTTCCTCCAGCTATCTTCTCTACTTTACACCCTGCAGGCAGGGAAATTACAGGAGGTAATCGTTTGACACTGCCTGCCAAAAAAACTAGCTGTGAAAGGCATGTGATATTGAGCATCACCTACTCACGGGCCCTGTTGAGAGTCCTCCTTTTCACTGTGCCCATCATGAGAAACCTGCCTTTTACTGCTAAAGAGAAAGGTCACAGCAGGATGTGAGGAATAAATAATCCATTCTGAGGCACACTCCAGCATCACTGCGCTTCCTGGGTTTGATCTCACCTGCGACTGTAATCTTACAGGTTATCCTAGTTTTTACAATAAGCATTTAGAAGTCAGGCATGAAATAACTTTTTCATATTCGGTGGTCCTGAGTGAATATTTTTTTCTTACTGGATCTCATTTTGGAATTTATCTTGTATGCATTCAAATCCAGCGACAGAATGAGCGGCCGAATCACACTGCTCAGACACCATGCTAACGAAAGAATGAGTGAGCGAATCACACTGCTCAGACACCATGCTAACAAAAGAATGAGCGAGCGAATAACACTGCTCAGAAACAATGCTCTGCTAAGCAGATGCAGAGCTTGATCTCAGGAAAGTCATTCTCCGATATCAGGTCTTAAATATAGGTTTGAACATTTCCAAATCTTTTCCAGGCATTGTACTTGTTATATAAACCAAATACTCCATGAAGGTTCGTAGAGTCCTGTGGTTATTTCACTCATGAGAACAGCTGTACAACCCACTCAGCCGCTGTCAGGCTCGTGGTTATTCAGCTATCCTCATGGGCTGAAGAACTACAGTACTGCTTGAACGTTCAAGGAGTATGCGTAGGGCTTCTGTTTTTCAGTTTTTATTAATTGTATTTATCGGTGCTTATTTTTAGCTATTTTCAAGTTTTATTTATCGTTTTTTTCGGGGCTTTCATTTTTGATATACTGCATGAAATTAGTGTTTTCGGTTACTTTCCAAAATGCTTGAGCATTTTTTTTTTTCTGTTAAAATATGTATAGTAGTAACTCGACAGTACTTGCACATTTAAGTTGTACCTTATTTCCTTTGCTGTCTTACACAATTAAAACCCTATGGTCACGGGCACATTCTTCTGGGGTTTTTGTGTGTAGGCATTTTTATACATTTCGTCACAATTTTGTTTTAAATCCTCCGTATCTTAACTGTAATACAGCTTTAAATCCTGCTAACAAGCCTCCATCCTGACTGTAATCTCGTTTTAAATCTCGCAAGCGGAGTCTCCAATAGAAATGTAGGAATGTGCTGTCATTCAGTAGTTGGGGCGGTTTTAAAGTATTCATAACGAATCAATGATAGATACAAGTCACGAAGGCAGGACATTGCCCAGCAGCACTGGGAAATGTATTTATTATTATTTTTGTAGTAGGTTTTATTTTTTAATGGGAAATGGGTAACATCAACGTGAATTGATTAACCATTTCCACAGTTTTTCCGGTGTTTTCTGGTGTTCATTGGCTATCCACCGATTTAATTTTTTTGTATCGGGGGTGTTTTATTGGGTTTTATCAGTTAAGACCGAAAATCAGATGCCCCAAGTATGCTCAATTCATTCAGATACACCAACAAAAAGCCAGTTTAAAATGGGCATCCCTTTTATTTATTTTTATTTTGCACAGTATCCAGGATACAACCCATTCTGAACAAATCCCTAACTCCACCTTCACCTGTGTCCAGGGTAGAATTAGTTAAAGAGAATGCTGTTGGTTTCCACAAATCTCTTACTAGAAAATCATCACTCCACAGTGTTGCTTCAGCTGCTAAGGAACTCCCCCCTCTTCTATACTCATGATCCTTCTGTAGAATACAGCCTCCAGCTGTACATCCTCCACAGTGACTAAAGATCTAATGAAGCAAGATTCTCATGTCCTGCAGGTTCACCTTGATACGTGAATACTGGTTCTGCACAAGCTCCTTCATTCATGCTGTACTCTCTACGCATAACAGGGCAATCATGCTCTTTTATCATCACATTCAAGATCTTTTTCATTAATCAAATTGGGGGTTTGTAACTGGTAACATCGAATCTAATTCTATGATGGTAGTTTTCCAAACTGCAAATACTTTTTCTAAAGGACGTTTTAAAAAATAATTTAAATTGAGCAGGTAATTGAGTTAATGGTTCAAGTGCAGAGTACATTTTAAAAAATGACCTGCATTTGGTCTGTTTAAAACTGAGTGGTTAATTTTCAGTCTGTTGCCTGAAGCCTGGGATCAAACACATCAGATACATTTTACCTTTGTTTTTCTAACCAATTTTAAATGCCCAATTGGAATGGCACCTCATCACTGTAGATCTTCAGGATGGATGATTCCAAGCTTCTGAACCCGGGAGACTTCCTGGACTTGTCAGACCAGCAGAGGTCATTGAAGCCTGATTAGGTGAACCATGCCAAGATAATTTCCCACCCTAACCCTGCTTGAGCCAATTCAGTGCTCCCTGTGGCCCCCAGCCAAGATCTGCAACCCTGCACTCAAAGCGGCAGTGCTTTGACTAGGTGACGAACCCAGTCAAATACATCAGATTTAACTGCTTTAAACAAGTGCTGTAGATTATCCGGGACTATTAATAGACGTAACTGATTCAGATCTCAGAGTATAACTCTTATGAGTCCTCTACGTGTGTATGTGAGCGAGCAGGTTGGGTTACCAGTGCGTTCTGCAGGTTGACCAGCTTAGTGGTGGTGCTGCACAGTTCCTGGTCTTGTTTGCAAAGCTGCTTCTTCAGGGTTTCAATCTCGTAGGCCTTCTTCTTCAGCTTTCCCTGCAGGGCTGCCTTCTTTGCTTCTGCCTGCAGAAGAGAAGGATAATGTTAATGAGAACAGGGCCACAGATCACAGTCCTGGGGGTTTGATTTTTGCTCCTAGCTTGCACTGTGATTCCCATCTGTGTTGTTACTCAATTAGAGCAGTTATCTGGATGCCTCAATACATCAAAATGCAAGAAAAATACTTTTGGGCAATACCAGAAAGAACCGCTCAATTCAATTCAAGAGTTGGAATTTTCAACATGTTGCAACCTTAAAATCATATCAAGGCAAAGCACCTTCAAAATAAAGTGTTGCCCGAATAGCAATCTTGAATGGATAGTCCAAAGAGCCTGACATCGTTGCTGGGTCTGCAATTATAGGACCACTGCATGCAGTCAAGTAGAGAACTGGTTGAGGACAGCAAATGACATTTAAAAGCAGTACGGAAACCCACTGTAATCAAAGACCCCTTGTCTCCTTTCATTTAAACTCATTCTTTACTGCGCTCTGACAAGCAGTGACAAAACCTGGGCTTGGGTGACGTGAAATATTACCTTCATATCTCTCATTTATCCTCCAATAACCTCCGCTTCCCAGTGGGGCTGTCCCAGTCAATCTCGTCACCCTTGAACAGGGACATCGAGCCAGAATGGGGGTGACTGCAAAGCCTCGGTCAGGCTTATTAATGTCAGCTCTGAGGTCAGAGGAGGGGGTGAACCTAAATATAGTGACTCTGTGGTATGAGCGATGGGAATTTATATATGTATACTGTGAAATCTTGCAATTAAGTCCAGGTTGACCAGGGGTGGCCTTAGTGCTGAAGGTTCACAGCATTCCTTGTAACAAATTAATACCAGGATTAGTTTACCATATTATTCCCCAGCATGTTGTTTTTCTGATTCTTTTGTAAACGATGGGCAGATTCCTATTGCTCCTCAATTTTCCTAAATTCAGCCTGAAGTAATATTGTTATGAGAAACCATGATTAAGTATGTAAATTGGTTGCAGAGCAAATGAAGAGATCGCTGTCTATGTCAGAACTGGAAGCTGGGTCTACTATGTTTAGCATTACCATATAAATGTGCAAATTGTGCATGAGCTTATGTAATGCTTATAAAACTTTCCAAAATCCATTTAATGTGATATTTATCAGTATCACAATTTGCCATGCTGGTGCACAGTGTACAAAAGGTTCATATATGTGAAACCAAAGGATTAACTGCATTCTCTCATGCGTGTACCCCTGTGTAAGCCCCTGTTCTTATTTGCATGATTATACAGTAAAGTGGTGATACTAAGTCTCTCTGGTTGCTGCCTCACCTTTCCACGCATGTCCTCCTGCGCACAGCTGTGAGAAGGAGTCTTCACACTCCTCTTCTCAAGCTGCTCCAAGTGGAAAGTCTACAAGAGAATCAACAAAACCAGATTGAACAGCTACTTTACAGTTTTATTCTCCTTCTAAACTGTTCTTGTGAATGTAGTGCTCATGAAAAGTTGAGGGACAATGGCACTGGCTACAGACACCATGAGAGCTTCTCTTCACAGCTCTGCAAGCGAGAGAGCACCTCAATCCAGACAAGAACACCCCCTGCTTGCCACTCAGTCCTGGGGCTCTCTCAAGCAGACGTGCTGAATTGTGTGGTGGTTTTGTGATGTGGCTGCATGGATGTATGAATTTAAAAGGTTTTCTTCACAGTGAAAGGGCGGATAATAAGGTTGCTTATGCTATGAAGAGAAGGGTCTTTCTCTCTCTTAAACTTGACAATGATGAAGCCTTGAATGCGCATTAACCTTTTACCAACTTGCAGAGCAGCGCTGATGAGAGAAAACAGTCACCGGGAGTAGTGTAGATGTTAGGCACAGTTAATCAATCTCAAGTGATCATTCAATTCATTTGCCTAATAACATGAGCATAGCGGTAATTGCAACGCTTGCCAGTCCGTCTCAGCAGTGCATCTCCTCCTTGGCAGCATTTGCAAGATTATAGCTGAGAACAGCACTGACAGATCTTCCATTGCAAGTGTTGTGCTGGGACCGCAAAGTGTCCCTTTTAAATATTTTATCGACCACAAGGAAAAAAATAGACCGCATCCCACAAACCGGCACTCTGCTTTAATTACACTGATGAATACAGATTTAGTTTCAGTAACCTAATGAGGCCTGGAAGAATGTACGTGGTAACAGCAATTCTAATTAAGACAAACAGTAGGCGACTGGAGGCCTGAACAAAGGCTGCAAACATATAAAAAAGGTAAGGGCACAGTAAAGCAGGGAAGATACATTCTATTTTAATGTCTGCTAAAAAATATATATATGAATATTTACTTCCATCTGGACGTACTTCAACTACTGGACCAGCTGGACCAAATTGTTTGAAGGCGTTTCCTCCATTCATGGTTGATGATACATAAATCACATGTGACGGAGAAAATGGTGCCAGGGCAGGTGTAGTGAAGGCGAGGAAGAGCACTCTTGCCCAACATGCTGAGAACTGATGGTAAATGAATTGATCATGTGGGGGATGACCTAGACAGATAATGCTATTGTTATTTTAAAGCTTGTTTCAAGGGCTAAAAAAGAATGAATTCACTTCAGAGGTTGAATAACCCGTTGGTCAGCTTGAACTGAAATTACTCTTTAGGTAATGCAGGGATCAAGGGCTCCGAGTAGTTTTCACCTTTATAAAAGTTTACCATAGCAAAGCATAGCAAAGTGTTGCATGGTAAAGCACACAAGTGTAGTAAAGCCCTGAGTAGTTTTGTAGAGCATATCAAAAACGGCAAGCAATGATAATTGTATAATATACCCATGGGAAAACTGCAAAATGATTGTATAAGGCAATGGAAAAACAACATCCCACCCCAGCTGCTCATAATTCCTGGTACATTAATAACATTTTAGGGTCCATCTGCTTTGTGAGACGGCTTTCCCATTAAAATCCTTTGCATGTATTCATGTACTATTCAGAGATACCGAGATAACAAACAAACCACAAACCATCAGGGTGGTCCAGGACAGACAACAGTGTACACCTGACCCCCACTCCCCTTCTCACACCCCATTAATCTGAATTTGACACTGATTAAATAGTTGTCTTTACATTTCAAACATATTGATTGTCTTAAGTTGCCTCTGATGCTCTGTGCTTGTTTATAATGAGAAACTGTTCATGCTCCAGTTGCTGAATATTGGAGTCCTGCTGGCACTGCGCATGTGTCAAAGACATTTTCCCAGGCTTTTCTCTTCAAGGGGAACATTTAGGAAACAAAAGAATAGAAATGCTAATTAGAAATGAGTCTGTGAACAAAAGTAAAGACTTTGCTGTAAGTAAGTAATATGTTTGAACATTTCCAAAACATTCATAGACAAAAAGAAAACTCTTGTCAATATTATTAAAGACACTATATTATTAAAGGCAACCTGAAACGTCTATAGGAGGCTAGGAGTGTATGATACAAGTTCAGTAAAGACTGGTGTAATCAAGGCATTTATCATGTTCATGATGTAGAGAGACACAGATGGACGGACGGACGGACAAGATCAGCGCATAAGGGTCCCCAATTTGTGAAGGAGGACTCTAAAAAGACACTGTTGACTTGTTTTTGCTCAGGTTTAAAGAGCAACTTGGTATGGATATGACATAGCTTGTTAGGTTCACTTTGCATATCATTTTCACTGGATTCATCCTGTAATGATTTACCCATCCTGGGATTGCCCCTAAAAACAAGTGGTTTATGCAATCCAGGGGATTCCCTGGTGCTGTAAAATGCTCTAAAACATGCAGGGTACAGGTGGATCAAATCAACCCCAAAGTGCCCTCACAAGACAAGCACACAGGCCAGTGCCCTCACAAGACAAGCACACAGGCCAGTGCCCTCACAAATTAAAACTGTATGTGCTGGTACGAATGTATCAATTGGGAAAGGACCTAGGAGAGCTACATATAAATAACATTCATCATTATGATTAACCCGTTAATAGAGAGTAAGTATAGGAGTAGAAAGGTATCAAATCAACACATAGCAATTTTGAGTAATGCACTGACACACAGTATTACAGAGGTGTGCTTGCAGTACACACACACATACACAGACAGTTTTAATGCTACATCGACTTGAAGTACAAAAAGAAGCAATCATATAAATAATTGAAAATTCTAACGGAAACTGTTTCCCATGTGGGCAGATTGCTATCTCTTTAAAAGAGGTCAACTCAAGCTTACGAAACTGGAATAGCCTTCCAGTTGCACTTTCTTTCATTTTTTTTCACAGCTACAAATCTAAATGTAGGCTCTCCCCCTAGGGCACCTGTGCTAAATTAGCACTCTGTATGGGTTATTCTGTTTATGTAACAGGCACAATGTATGGAAAATGAAAAGAAAGTATTCCGAGAATTACTGTATTGAGTAATTGCAATAAGCACCACGAATGTAAAGGGACAGTCAAAGAAAAACTGAACCTACTTCCAGAAGATATCAAAATATAAGCGTGACATCATACTGGGTTTCTCCATACAACCTCAGATTCTGAGTCACTCAATAACTTGTGTCAAAGGACATCCTTGGCAGGTTTCATCATATCTGGATAAGCAGGTCTCTAGACACATGTAAAAATGTAGTGTGACCTGAAGACAGTCAGGAAGCCCCCATGGACCCCCAGATGAAGTTGCCTTCAATAACCTGTGCTAAAAGAGCGTTCTTTCAGGTTTCATCACAATTGGATAATCGATTCTCTAGATACATCCAAAGTGTGACTGCAGTATATTAAACTAAAAAAAATTCAATTGAAACCTTGCGCTCCTTGATGGCCTTGTTGAGCCTCTTCTCCTGGTCAAGTCTCTGCTGGGCCCGGTTCAGGGCCTCTCGAAGCAGGGCGCTTTCCTGGCTCTGTTCTTGGAACTCCTCCCTCAGCCGGTCCACCTCTACTTGCTGCCTGTGCACCAAATCCTGGCTATGCCTGTGAGACCAACAGGGACAGCGAGAGCTCAACAGCTAGCAGGTAAGAAACTCAGAGTGTCTACCAACTCAGGAGGTAAGAAAATGGATTTTAAAAAGCTGGGTGTAGCACTCTTTTAAATCTAAGTTGACCGTGTATTTCTGTGAAGCGCTTTGCAGTTGGCTGTTGCTGTACCTGAGCTGCTCCAGGTCTCTCTGGTATCCGCTGAGCAGCTCTTCCTTGCGCTCCAGCTGGCTGTGCAGGAGGTGGAGGCGCGTGTGGAGCAGCTCCAGGTCTGTGTGCCTCTGGGAGATGAGACGCTCCCTCTCGTCAGGCGGAGCGTGCTTCAGAGACGAGGAGCCCGGCAGCTCTCCCACATTCAGAAGGCTGGCCAGGGCTCGCACCAGGTCCAGGTACTGCAACACAACACAACGTGAAGGGATCATCCACCCTGATTAATCTTGCACTACTAAATGATACCTGTCCAAAATGAGTGCTAATGGTGGTCTGTGAACCAAGCTGAATCTCTGTTTTCCTAATACAGCACTCCCTCTATATTTAATCATTCAAAAACTGACTAATTTGGGTAATTCACGTTTAGTCCTTGTTGACAGGAAATTGTATACAATAAGTCCTATATGTTCCTGGAAAGGACCCTTCACTAATTCACTGTTTTCAATATGCAAATAATAGGGAGCACTGTATTTCATTTGCAATTTAATATCCTATTCTGTGTTTTCAGTTTGATTTGCTATTATTGTTTATCCTTATTATAATTTTTCTGAATGGGGAAGCATATTAGTGTTGCACAGGCTTCAGTGTACAATGATTCACCTATAGGCTGTAGTGCACAGTGCAACACTAATGACCTGTGGTTAAAGAAATTACATGCCTTACTTTCAGGCAGACTGGAGAGTGTCCCCACCCCCTTGATGCCTGTCATTAACCAATCAGCTGCTTCCCCTGATGACTGACATGCTTATTAGCTCACCAAGTCACTGCTGAAGGTAAATGACCGAGGAAAATAAGGCATGCAAACTGAGAGCTTTCTTTAAGACAGTATGCAACCAGATATTAAAAAGATTTAAAATACTTGCTGGCTGTAGTGTATGCTTCTTTCAAACATATCGATCTATGGAAGTGCACTGCAGACAACAACTACAGAAGCATTTCATAAGCTACACCGCACTGTAACATGCCCCATTACCGTTCTCTCACTCAGGTCCAAAGCTTCTGACAAGTCCAGCCTGGAGGTTCTCTCCACAGCAGCCTCAGACATTCCTCCAGAGGAATGACCTTCAGACTGCAACACACATTGCATTGATGTTAATGATCGTGTATACTAGCGGATGCTAGTACACAATAACCTTGGTAAAGAGACTCAGATGCCCTGTTAGAGAATATGTTTTTAAAACCTTGGTACCCAAACTGCTCTAAACAGCAGTTTGGATACTAATTTAGATCAGTTGAATTTGTTTCTTATGTTAATAAAGGAGGTTGCTAACTGTCAATGTACGTTATTTGTCCTCCAAAAGAAAAATGGTTGCTTTTTAGGTTCTTAAAAAAAAACTATAATGATGAACTAAAGATTTCTTGTGGTATGTCATATCCATCTTGTGGATATTTCTGGTTCTGTAATGATCAGATTCAGTTAAACAAAAAATCTGAAAAACCTTTTTTTTTTTTTTTTGTAATCAATTTTGAATGTTTTATTATATTCCCTTACAACTCCTCACAACTGCTCAAGAGAATTGCTGGTTAGTGGACGTCCTCTGATCCTATGACCAAGCCAATCGCCTCTTTACACCCAGGAGCTCAATAGTGGATGTTGGCGAGCTGCCTGCTGGTGTCCTCTCAAGCACACAGGGGCCCTGGCCAGTAATGGCTGCTGGAGCATAGGGAGGTGCCGCAGTCCCTGCCGGAGCATGGGGCGGTGATGCAGTACCTGCTGATTTTACCCAGGCCAATGTGACACTCCCTATCGGATCCCCAGCTGAGATCAACAACTTAGCACAGCCAAGATGCAAGCCTGCACACCCGACTGCATGACACCCTGCGCACCCGACTGCATGACACCCTGCGCACCCGACTGCATGACACCCTGCAGACCACACGGCTGCTGATCTTAAGTGCTGTGGATCTAAATACTGCCACCCTTGAAGTCTATATTAAACCTACTGGCAACCTAAACTAATTAACAACTCGAAACACAATAGACCCGTCTGTTGGAGTAGGATTAGTAGTTTAAGCACATTTAGCTCATTAAAAAAGTCCCTGTATGTTTTCCTAGTTTACCGTTTTTGTCAGCCAGTTGCTCCCAAAAACAGTGTCCTGGTCGTGATTGTCTGAAATGGCCTGCTGTGCCCTCAGCTCCGCCAGCTCCCTCCTCATGATCGCCACCTGCTGGACAGCCTGCTCCTGACTGGACACTGTGAAGACAGATAGGATTAGAGATGGGGAGTGGGAGAACACTGGGTAAACATTACAGATCGCTCGCTCCAGATATTTCAGTACTGAAAATGCAATGCATCCCTGCATTTGACTTCAATAGGTCGCGTGAAGGAACTCAGAGAGACTGAAAACACATGAGTCAATAGAAGCTGCTGGTTACAGAGTTGCAAAGTCAAAGCGTGAGGCTCCTGGGAGTTTGAGTTCTTGTGTCATTCCGTTCCTTCATGTGACCTCTTGAAGTACAATGCAGGGACTTGGCGGAAGTGCATTGGAATTCCTGGAAGGAATGATCAATAAACTAAGCTAAAAATAGCTTTTCGCCCTCTATATCCCCACTCTAAGACTTTTGAAACAACCCCGACCTTGAGACAGCAAGCAGTGCACTGAAGAAAGTGAAGTTCCTGCAACTTTCGATCTGCACTCTGCACAGAGAAAAAGGGCCTTCTCAGCTAGAAACAAGCAGGCCAAGTCTACAGATGCTGATCTTGCACCAGTAGGGGTCACCGCACTGTCTGGGAAGACTTCCAAAGGTTTGTTTTTCATGTTATATATAGAACAAGGATAAAACAAAAAATGCATTTTCTGCTGTTTCAAAACCCGAAAGCCAGCCAGCCAGCCTCCTTCCGTTTACTACTGGAAAGGAGCCTGAGAAATGAAATTGTATTCAGCAGTGGGGAGAGCCAGTCAGCAAGATAAGACTGTACGTGCTATTCAAGAACCACGCCTAGCAAACCACAACACAGCAGAGCTATGCAAGAAGCTTGTGTGTCTGCTTTTACAATGCTGCTGCATCACCGTCTACAGACAGACAACATATTAAACATGACAAAACTTTAAGACTTATGGAACGAAGTTTCTAAATGATGTGTTGTGGCAGCCTCCACAAAAAAGCATGATGTTGTTATGATGGTGCATTGAGGAACATGGTCCAGAAACTCTTTATTTTAGAAAGAAATGTTCACTTGAGTTGATTTTTCACATTGAGAGCATTAAGGGAGCATGAACACTCATGGGTTTCCGAATATGGCAATTTGTGTCAGTTTTCTGGTTAGCACGGATCAGAGATAAGCAAGGTTACTGGTTGAGTGCTGATTATATGATATAAGGCTAATAGCCATTATTGAATTCAGAGGGTGTTCAGGTCAGGACTGAGGCGCTCTCTCCCGCTTGCAGAGCTGTGAGGAGACATGCAAGACAGTGCTGCTGTCCCTCTCTTTTCATGAGTACAAATCCCCAACATTTCAAATGAAAAAAAGAACTCCACCACCCAAGAGCAAGGGATTTCAGTTCCTTACACAGGGGTCTCGTCTGCTCCAATGCCTTGATCCTCTCTCTCAGTTCTGCCAAAGCTGCCCTCTGCCGCTGGATCACTTCCTCGTGCCGGTGACCTCTGCACTTTGCCCCTTGGTCTGCAAGATCAGTCGTAGCCATCCTCTCCTTTAACAACAGACATGTCAGACATACTGAATAAATACATTCAGAAATCAATATAACAGACAATCACTATCATCAGTATTTCTGGATCCTGTAGGGCAGGGGTGTCAAACTCCAGTCCTCGAGGGCCGCATGGTCTTCTGGTTTTCATTCCAATTTAAGCTCTCAGTTAACATAATTGATCTAATTATTTGTTCAATTTGACATATTTAATATTTTTCAAGGTCTTTTACAGTTGATGGTTTTAAAAATGCACTTGATTCAAGGTACGAGGCCTGAAGAGAAGTGTTAAATGTGTCCAGTTAATCAAATAATTAGACCAATTAAGTAACTGAGAGCCAGAAGACACTGCAGCCCTCCAGGAACTGAGTTTGACACCCCTGCTGTAGGGGATATCCAATGGCCCTGTTGCAAATATTGGATTTATTTTAAGTTAGTCGAAACCTTGTGCCTAACAAGTAAAGAAATCCATATTTTTAGTGGGGCCATGGCTTGTAAGATGAATTCAATGCTACCATTTATTATGAGAAAGAGAAGCAAGGAAAATCTAAAAATGTTTATGACGATTCAACCTAAAAATAATGTTTCTTATGAACCCATCATCAAAAACAACATTATTACAATACAAAATAATATAGTAGTGCAGTGGAGGCATCAAGGTTATAGCCCATAATATCTCCAGTTCTGATTCCAATAGGTGAAGCATAGTGCACTGAAGCTTGTGCTACACGGATATGCTTCCCCTCTCCATAATCAGCCCTTAAGAGTCTTTCAGAAGCAATGCTTAATGGAATAGTCAGTAAGCATGGCAACTAATGACCTAAACAGAAACAGCAGTAGAAAATAATACTGAATGCATGATATTTTACATGTACAATATTAAATATTAGAAAGTGGGGAGATGGTGATGTTTAAAGATTTCTAGTTATAGTGACACGGTCCCCGGTATTGAATTAGCCCCTCCCACTGCTTCAGTCCAGGATACAGCCGTGCAGAGTGCAGTGTGACAGAGGTAATTAGTGGGATCTGAGGGCTGATCGAAGCAGGCTAGAAGAAGGGATTAATGCCACAGACAAGCATGTCACAGCAGGGAGGCTGCCGCTCTGCCTGTGAATGAAGAGCTGGTCCCGGAGGAGAGCCTGTTCGACAGTGTATGCCTGGAATGCCTCTTTACACAAGGGCTGTGCTGGCTGCTAACTCCGGAGACCCTGGGGAGGCAGCAGCAGATGTTATCTGAGGTGCTGGAATGGCAGGCTGCTGACTGCTTGAAAGCATGCTTTGTTTTATATTACAATACATTCAAATAGAATAGTTAGCCATACATCCTGCCCCTTGAAACGCATGTGACTAAAAAGATATAAATAAATATGATGTGCATGGGCTTCATGATTTTTCATGAACCATTTTCTTGTGGTTAGTTGAATCTATCTCGAACAAGCGGTTTACGAGATATAGCCCTCGATAAGTTCAGGTAGCCTATATTATATTAATATTGACAGAAATTACCCATTATTGTTTCCATTTAAGTTTAAAATAGTATGCTTATATGTAGTTTTGATTTTAGGTTTTAAAATGAAACTGCTTTATATATAATAAACTACAGATGTGGTGTTTCTGCATATCTGTAAAATGGCAACATCCTAATTAAAACGTGGCGACATCTTTTTAATTGTTATTCAAAATGCAAGGTTCACTGAAATAAGGTACAGCTAGAGGCCAGGAAATGACTGCATGTGTCCTATATATCAGAATAGAGGGGGTTATCCTCCAGGGGCCGGTCTCGAGCCAGCACGTCAAGCCCCTGGGTGTAAAGAAGCTTCACGAAATTGCTCTCCATCATGCTTAGAGCAACCCCATTGACTTAAAGGTTCATTGAAAAATTCAGATCGAAAATCTTGGTTGTGTTCGCCTTGGGGTTGTCAGCCTAATTCCTTTGTCACAATGCACAACAAAATATCACTTTTCAGAAGCGGATTTATTACAGATGACCTAATAGGTTCGGTTTTCATATGAAATGCGAAAAGAAAAAATAAATTCCTGCTTGGCAAGAAGTGTATTGACATTGATGTTTATAGCACTGAAAACCCAAACACACACACAGGCACACGCTCACGCACACACAGGCACACGCACCCGCACACACAGGCACACGCACACACACAGGCACAGGACTAAATCAGGTCAGGACTGAGGTGCGCTACAGCTACTGATATTCTCACCCATCACTAAAATTCAGGAACATACATGTATAGAAAAGTGAAGTGACAATGCCAAGGCACCAGTATCTGCTGCCTGACATACTGTGCTACAATAAGGCTGTCTGTATTGTTGTACATGCTCCAGGGATGTGCCAAGTACAATGGGGTTTTCATAGGCTGTTTCTAGGTCAATTGAAAAGAATACCCCCCACTGTCATTTGATCTTGTACTATATTTAGTGCACATCCAGTAATGTAGCTGGACTGGTGCTTGAAAAGGGAGAGGGGGAAGGTGTTTGGATTGCATTGCAGGTACTCACAAAGCAACCAGGGTCCTAAGAAACGCCATATAAAATGCATGGAAGTCACTCAAGAATTTTCTCAAAATGCATTCTTATGTATGACTTGCCAACAAAATATACATCATTGAGCAACTATGGCAAAATGGCCTTTGCACACTGCATTGAAATATAAAGGTAGTTTAAAAAAAGGTGACAGGCAGAAATCTATCAGCTAGTGTCTATCGTTGTTAACAGTCTACTTAACCTCTGTCTCTTGAACCTACCACAACTGGATTTTATTGGACAGCACAGGAGAATCTCATCAACCGCCTATTTGCACTCCTGGTACATTTCAGGGGGATTCCTTAATGCTGTAAAATGCACTAATAAAATCCAGCTGTGGGTGATCAAATCAAACCCCTGATTTCTTACAAGTCTGTGATAGGATTGAGCGATGGAAAACGTGTGATGGATGTATCCCCGTATCTGCTTTTCATGCTTCATATTTTATAATGCGTAAGTATACAAATTCAAATATGTCAAAGGCAAGTGAAAAATATTTCATGCATTAATCTGTTAATGCTGTCTTGACTCCTGGTCTCATCATATGGTAACACGTGACAAATGAAGATGGATTGGCTGTACAGTGCTCTGCTTGATGGATAGTGCACCGACTCTGTAATTTAAACCTGAAAGGTAAAGTGCTGAACATCCTGTCTGCGTTTCATTTTGTATGTGTAATCTGGGAAGCCTCCTGGGGACTGGTTTAAAAGGGTCTGTAAATATAGAAATATGATTTCAATCGAGTCCTGTGCTTGTGAAAGCGGAGGGAGATGGTGGAGGATGGAGAGCAGAAACAAAGGGAAAATCGGAAAACTTCTGAGGTTTGCCACATTTGGAAAAAGCACTGACACGAGTTTTTCTTGGCCAGGGCCAGCCTCGCACTGGAAATGAGTTATTAGTTTGTCACTTGTGGCTGTTACCTCTGTGTGTTCGGGTGTCTGGCTGTCTTTCTCCTCTCCTTTGGGTTCCTCCTTAAGCTTCTCGCACTGAGATTCCTTCTCATTCAATACGCTCCGCTGCCTCTCCAGATCAGCCTTACACTGCCTGTCAGGAAGCGGAGAACACTCTGAATCAGGAGGGAGACGAGGCAACTGCAAACTTACAACTGACTGAGTCATCCACTTGTGATTCCCACACTCTCATCACAGACACCAGTATTGGTGTACAGTGTCCTCCTACCAGAGTTCCTCCACTGCGCTCTGCAGCTCTGCTTTCTTCTTCTCCACCAGCTCAGACATCCCTGCCAGCTGCTTTCTGAGCGTGTTCAGCTCAGTCCTCTGGTCCCCCATGATGGCTCGGTTCTGCTCCAGTTCCATCTTCTGTTTCTCACTCAGCTCTCCTAAAACCACAGAGGGAGAGAGCAATGCATTGGGAGACCTCATTTGTGTATATGCAGTAAACATTAATCACGTCAGGGAAAGCAGCAATTGGTTACTGACAGAGCAAAAAGAATCAGAATGCGTTGGAAAAGACTTACTGTAACTATTCCCAACTCCTTTGCACTTTCACTCGCCTTCCTAGTAACCACGTTACTTTTCCTATGACAGCTGTGCTTTCAATGCTGACTACGTTACTTCATGCGACTTCTAGAAGTTCAAGTGACGCATTGAAATATATGCAAGGTGCGAGCGATATACTTGACTAATAGCATTGAAAATATAAAAACATGCTTACTATAATTCTTTCATCTAGGAAAAACCTGAGACGTAGAGAGTGTTAGTATTATTCTTCGTACATGAAATGTTTATAGGATAAGTCTCCAGATTGCCTATCTGCATTACCGGTCTGCCATGTACTCAGTTTATGCAATCAAATAAACAACGGGTTCACTTTGAGCGATCTTAACCAATTTAATAAAACAAAGCGAAAACACACATTACCCAAATTGTTTTGTTTCTACCTCAGCTACTGCAATGCAAATCTAGTGATGTTTTCCTACAGGGATTTTGAAGTAGTAAAGCTGGTCTCTGCCTGGCTGCAAGTTTGTTCAATCGTCTCCAGTCTACATAACTGCACACAAGTCGGATGAACTCATCAGCGACCCCTTGACATTAGAGAGGCGTTGTGAATAAGTTAACATTCTGAAAAGGCTATTTCATGCTGATTTATCTCTCCAACAGCGAAGGCAATAACCAAGGGTCACTAATATGCTGTAAATCTTCACAGTGCAGTAAGGTTCCTTGTTTCTTGTGCCCTATACTTCCATGATATTCACAAACAACTTACTGGTGCTGAATCCTGAGCGAAAAATTCAAAAACTTTGACAATAGGAAAATAATAAATTTAATGCTAATTGTCTCTTTTCTGTAATATTTTACTTAAAACATGGCAAAGCAACCTGTTATTAACGGTATAACTAACTTGAGATCTATCCTCCACGGACTGGCTTGTTCTAACAGACAGGCACAAACAATCATCTGTGTGATCTATTCAATTGATCTAAATGATGTTTAGAGCATTAGAATAGGGCCTGGCTGTCAAAATGTATCCCATCCAGTATGGGGGTTTTCTTAGAGGGAAGCCCTCTCAAACACATAATGGAACTTTGTTATTTGAAAATTAAAGACATTGATAAAGACTTCTGTTTTAAAAGTTTGCCTAGTATAATTGATTTTTGGATCACTTTCTAATTCAACTGTCATCTCACTGCTGCCACCTACAGGAGGACAGAAGCTCAACGGTAGACCTCGGTTCACGCTATCAAGCCAATTGCCTCTTTACTCCTGCTGAACCTGAGCAATGGATGTTACCAAGCTTCTGAATCCTGGAGGGAAGGACCAGTCTGGGAAGTCTCTGGGAACTATCCACAGACAATTTTCCTACCTAACTTTGAGCGCACCCTTTAAGACACCCAGCCAACATCGGCAACTTGGCAGGACCAGGGTTCAAACCCTGCTCGCATGACTCACCCTGCAGTCCAAGCGGCAGCTTCATTTTATAACTCAAGTATAACTGCATTCTCACTACGAGTTTAAGACAGGGCAATGCACTCTATACTGTATGTTTTTCTACTTCTTTTAAACTGAAAGGCATTTGGTTTGAAAGCACAGATGACAATAAATCTCTGGCTATTTGAGGATAATTTATTAGGAGATTTTGCACTAGCTAAGTAACATTGGTGATTAATAGAAATACTGAATATGAATGTGTGTTAAACCTGTCATGTCCGACAACCTGGCATTCGCCCCCGCCAGGTCGTTGCTGAGTCCCACGATGACGTCTCTCTGCGACAGGATCTCTCGCTGGGCCTCCACTAACCCTGCCCTGGAGAGAAGCAGACACAGGGAGGCAGCTCTGAGTCAGTGTGGATGGGAGCAGGGCTGCACCTGCTGAGCTCATTCTCAAAGCTGGTTCGCTAGTCTGGAAAATGTTCTTATTTGTTAAACAGAATCTGAAAGCATTACTACTTAACTGTAACAGAATAAGTAACAGCAGGGTAGTGGAATTGAATAGCTTACTGCTGGGCTGCAGTGTGGAAGACTGCAGTCTGAATACCTTAGTTGTTAGTAACTTGTACATCAGTTAGTAGTGTTATGGTAATGAGCCACTGAAAGAATCTCAAATGAGAACATGTTTTAAAATGAGAAATTCCAATACAAATACTCCTTTCCTGCCATTAAATATGTCTCAGTAACAAGAAAGGTCATTTAAAATGAAAATGTAAGTGAAACCAGAATTGTGGAAGGCAGAGGGCTTCCGTAGCTTAGTGGTTAAAGTGTTGGGGAGTATCTCAGTAGCCAGTATCATATACATCAACGAAGAGTGTTAGAGTAATGAGCCATTAAAATCTGCTTTATAATGAGAAAATCTTTCTAGCCATTAGATGCGTTCCAATAAGGGAAAATACTATTTTATGAGATATATTAAATATTAAGAGTATAAGGCCACACGGCACAGTGTACTACTAACTACCCAGCCTGCCTCTTAGTCGCTCAGTTGCAATGAAATTATTGCTCTTGATTAATGAAACAAAGTATTGTGTCGTAAAAATAAATTTCAGCAGATGCAGGCAGCATGAGACAGTACTGCTTTCCCTGTTAAGTAAGTATAAATTACTAAGTAATAACTGGGCGCTGCATTATGCATGTCTTCATGAATGGAGGATTTTTTGGTATACATTATTTATCAGGAAATCTCCTTCAAAGACACCTGCATGTGCAGTCTTAGTGGTAATGGGCTGCATCAATCTACAAGGAATACAGCTGCAAATCTGAATACAAGGGCATCAGTGTGTCAGTCTACAAGTCTGGGATCTAATGGAGATCACCTCCTCATTACAACAAAGGCTCCGACTGCAGTCTCACAGCCCCGAGCTCTAATGCTCTCTGCAGTATCTTCATTGACAATTTGATATGAATGTAAAGCACCACTGTGGTCTCAATAAAGCTCCTAGAATCATGTCTAACCTCTTACTTACAAATGGTACACCACAGTGTAACAATGAGCCCTTGTATCCTCCAGAAATATGATCAGAAAGAAATATCACACAGAACAAATGTGGCATTTCTTACAACCACTAGGGGGCAGAGTCATGCAGGGGGGACAGGTTCAATGGTTACACTCTAACGTACCTGTTGTACTGCATGATTCTGAGAACTCTGCTGATGCCACAGGGGTGCTAGAAACATGTTCACCATGATGTGAAAACTGACACAAATAATACAGTGAATCAAAGCAACAAGAATACATTAGTTAAGGAAACTGTGATATTTCATACCTGTACAAAGTTGTACTTTGAAATAGTCCTTTCCAAATTTTATATGCATTTTCTTCCATTGAAAATATATCTTACAGTCAACCCTTTTGATATCACCTCCAAGGGACTGAACACCAGTAAAAATGAGTTGACTTCAAATCAGGAGTTCACCAATAAACTGGCAAATTAAAGCATTAAAACCACAAAGTTTTGATGCAACAAACATGCCTGTTTTTATGTGGACTTTAAAATATACTGAAGACATTGCACTGATTACAATCGTGTTCATTAATAATGGCCAAAGCTTGTTTCAGTATCCCAGTGCGCGCAGCTGTATATCTATTGTAGTGGCCATGAATTGTGTAACTGTGCAGCGTGCTCATCACCCACATGCAATAGGCCATTACTTCATCTCGTTAGCGCATGACAGTGCTGGCAGGGGTCGATGCAGAAATCAAAGCAAAAAAGTAGACATCATATATCAAGGGGGCCCTTACAGTCAATGGCCTTCGAAGAACTAACGCAGGGCTGTCCAGCAACGGCTCCTGAGCCATATGTGTCTCATTGAGCTCCACAATACGGCTCATTTGAAGTATCTCATTTAAGGTGTTTAATTTGGAAAGATCAATCTACAGTCTATAGCAGGGGTTTCCAACCCTGGTCCGGGAGAGCCCCAAATCCTCATGTTTTATAGGTGTGTCTAGTCACCAATGGCTATAGATAAAAATAAGTACAGTCAAAATGCAGCTAATGCCTTCCTCAGTGTCTGACAGTAAGGATTAAGAACCTGACGTTTCAGCTAGTGCCTTCCTCAGTGTATGATAGCAAGGATTAAGAACCTGGCGTTTCAGCTAGTGCCTTCCTCAGTGTCTGACAGTAAGGATTAAGAACCTGATGTTTCAGCTTGTGCCTTCCTCAGTGTATGATAGTAAGGATTAAGAACCTGACATTTCAGCTAGTGCCTTCCTCAGTGTATGATAGTAAGGATTAAGAACCTGACGTTTCAGCTAGTGCCTTCCTCAGTGTATGATAGTAAGGATTAAGAACCTGACGTTTCAGCTAGTGCCTTCCTCAGTGTATGATAGTAAGGATTAAGAACCTGACGTTTCAGCTAGTGCCTTCCTCAGTGTATGATAGTAAGGATTAAAAACCTGACGTTTCAGCTAGTGCCTTCCTCAGTGTATGATAGTAAGGATTAAGAACCTGACGTTTCAGCTAGTGCCTTCCTCAGTGTATGATAGTAAGGATTAAGAACCTGACGTTTCAGCGAGTGCCTTCTTCAGTGTCTGATAGTACGTTTTTTATAAGGGTCTATAAGAACTCCTTGGTAATTGGTGTGGCAAAAGGTTGGAGAGCTCTGGTTCAGACCCAATTATACTTGAATTACAATCACAGCCCCATTGTTTGCTGAAATTACAATTACAATTACATTTTGTTCAATTACAGTTCCAGTTACAACTATGCCTGCAGTAAATTTAATTATACAAAAAAATAACATAAACCTCTACGCACATTAACATGTCATGTACTTTTTGTAATCAATCATATACTA
>CM060272.1:9912113-9969485 GCA_030684275.1 Acipenser oxyrinchus oxyrinchus
GTGTTTAGAAGTCACTAGAGAGATTAGGCACAATGAATTGCAGAAGGATGTTTTTTTTTTTTTATATATAAAAAAATCTTTGCTAGGGAACCAAAAATAAATAAGCATGCTAATTCACTAGCTTTTCAGCTCTTGAGTCTTGGGTTCAAATCCCTGTTGGCATAAGAGTCAAAGCAGCTTTCTGCGGGTGCCTCCATACTTCAGTTCATCAAAGTGTATACACTTATGTGTCTGGCCACAAAGGCTCCACACCAACTACCACGCCCCTTACATGAGCTCTCCCAATGTGAACAACTGGTCAGATTGCTTCTTAGGGTTATACATACACTGAGGATCGCTTGACTCGTCATGTCATTTAACATAATTTGGATTCATCCAAATTGGACTGCATTGGCACATTTTAAGGGGCCAGGGGGCCTGTTAATAATTCTATTCTACATTTTAGATTTACACCATCTTCTACAGATGTATTGACGTATGTTGGCCCGAGAACGACATTAATATTTTCCCCTGCTTTTTAAATAAACAAACAAAAACAACAAGCCTTTTAAATATGCAAATTACGATGTAGGCCTGCTGTACTTGTACAACCACAGTTGTCTCTTACACACATATACAGTACTGTGCAAAAGTTTTAGGCAGGTGTGAAAAAATGCTGTAAAGTAAAAATGCTTTCAAAAATAGACATGTTAATAGATTATATTTATCAATTAACTAAATGCAAAGTGAGTGAACAGAAGAAAAATCTAAATCAAATCCATATTTGGTGTGACCACCCTTTGCCTTCAAAACAGCATCAATTCTTCTAGGTATCAATTTGCACAAAATCAGGGATTTTGTAGGCATATAGTCAGGTGTATGATTAAACAATTATACCAAACAGCTGCTAATGATCATCAATTCAATATGTAGGTTGAAACACAATCATTAACTGAAACAGAAACAGCTGTGTAGGAGGAATAAAACTGGGTGAGGAACAGCCAAACTCAGCTAACAAGGTGAGGTTGCTGAAGACAGTTTACTGTCAAAAGTCATACACCATGGCAAGACTGAGCACAGCAACAAGACACAAGGTAGTTATACTGCATCAGCAAGGTCTCTCCCAGGCAGAAATTTCAAGGCAGACAGGGGTTTCCAGATGTGCTGTCCAAGCTCTTTGAAGAAGCACAAAGAAACGGGCAACGCTGAGGACTGTAGACGAGTGGTCGGCCAAGGAAACTTACTGCAGCAGATGAAAGACACATCATGCTTACTTCCCTTCGCAATCGGAAGATGTCCAGCAGTGCCATCAGCTCAGAACTGGCAGAAAACAGTGGGACCCTGGTACACCCATCTACTGTCCGGAGAAGTCTGGTCAGAAGTGGCCTTCATGGAAGACTTGCGGCCAAAAGCCATACCTCCGACGCGGGAAACAAGGCCAACCGACTCAGCTCTGCACGAAAACACAGGAACTGGGGTGCAGAAAAATGGCAGCAGGTGCTCTGGACTGATGAGTCAAAATTTGAAATATTTGGCTGTAGCAGAAGGCAGTTTGTTCGCCAAGGGCTGGAGAGCGCATACCTAATGAGTGTCTGCAGGCAACAGTGAAGCATGGTGGAGGTTCCTTGCAAGTTTGGGGCTGCATTTCTGCAAATGGCGTTGGGGATTTGGTCAGAATTAATGGTCTCCTCAATGCTGAGAAGTACAGGCAGATACTTATCCATCATGCAATACCATCAGGGAGGCATCTGATTGGCCCCAAATTTATTCTGCAGCATGACAACGACCCCAAACATACAGCAAAAGTCATTAAGAACTATCTTCAGCGTAAAGAAGAACAAGGAGTCCTGGAAGTGATGGTATGGCCCCACAGAGCCCTGATCTCAACATCATCGAAGTCTGTCTGGGATTACATGAAGAGAGAGAAGCAACTGAGGCTGCCTAAATCCACAGAAGAACTGTGGTTAGTTCTCCAAGATGTTTGGGCCAACCTACCTGCCGAAGTTCCTTCAAAAACTGTGTGCAAGTGTACCTAGAAGAATTGATGCTTGATGCTGTTTTGAAGGCAAGGGTGGTCACACCAAATATGGATTTGATTTAGATTTTTCTTCTGTTCACTCACTTTGCATTTAGTTAATTGATAAATATAATCTATTAACATGTCTATTTTTGAAAGCATTCTTACTTTACAGCATTTTTTCACACCTGCCTAAAACTTTTGCACAGTACTGTATATATATATATATATATATATATATATATATATATATATATATATATATATATATATATATATATATATATATATATATATATATATATATATATATATATATATATATATATATATATATATATATATATATATATATATATATATATATATATATATATATATATATATATATATATACACTGTTACACTCATGTATATACAAATTTATATTAATTGCTGGCCACAATCTAGTAACAGTGGATCTCTGTTACTTGGTTTATCTGATAAGTGACTGTGGTATCCGTGTACATCACTGTGAAGGCTCACAGTGAAGGTGTTCTCATAGGGGGTGTTTTGTTTAACAGCAGAGAGAGGAAATGCATTTAAAAAACCTCCCTGTAACAAGGATGACAGTTACCCTCGGAGGCATTTACAATTATTAGGAACTGATTGTTCTGTGGCTGTGTCATTATTATGCCATGCTGAATGTAAATCTCAACCTAGACCAACAGCCCTTTAATTATGAATACATTTTATGAATTGTGCTTCATAAAAATAAGGCAATCCATAACTTTGCCAGTATTTGTACATAGCATCGTATACAGTAACATGAAGCTCAAGGTCTGATGTCGAAAGTTTGTCGAAGGTCTTAGGTTTGTTTCTTTTAGTAATGCTGCACTTCACACAATATAAGAATTATGTTGCAACAGTTAGTATTGTTGAGTTTTAGGATATGGGTTTGGTCACGCTAATGGGAACAGTAGATAGTTGATGTTTTATTAGCTTTATACAAACACCTTTAGAACTTTATTATATTTAGTTTGATATAAACAGTATATTTACGTGCAATAGCAGACTTTAAATAGTTTGAATACTGGACCCCTATTGTCCCTATTAGCGTTACCAAGACCAAAAATATATGTTCTGATATTGGGAGTCAGTTAGTATTCTGGCCAAGTCATAATAATGCATGGAGAACAACTACAGTGACTGTATGCTAGGGCAGCAGTGTGGAGTAGTGGTTAGGGCTCTGGACTCTTGACTGGAGTGTTGTGGGTTCAATCCCAGGTGGGGGACACTACTGCTGTACCCTTGAGCAAGGTACCTAGATTGCTCCAGTAAAAACCCAACTGTATAAATGGGTAATTGTATATAAAACAATGTGTAACAAAATAATGTCATTGTATGTAAAAATAATGTGATATCTTGTAACAATTGTAAGTTGCCCTGGATAAGGGTGTCTGCAAATAAATAATAATAATAATACCTACTGCGCACAGGACTGATCTTTATGGGGAATGTAGTGCATTACCACAGCTATTCAAATTGTTTCAGCCCCATTCAAATTTTGTTTGTGGACATCTCTCAACACTATTTTAATATCTGCAAAATGGCAGAAATCTTGTTCAAGAAGCAAAACATACGTTCATGAAGACGGGTTTTTATGAGCTTGTGGGGACTGAGACAAGCTAGGGAACGTAGCTGATGCTTTCCATCTTTACAGGGCCGGACAGTATAATGCGGCTCCTTCTGCAGATATCTTTGTATTCTGGTCCCTTTATCTTAACGTGGTTGTTTTGGTACATTTGAAATGCTTTTAACAGATAAGGGTATAAAACAGAAAGAAATTCTCTGCTGAATACGACTGTATCTGAACACTGCAGTGTTTGTCATTTTCCCAGAAATTTTCAACATGAAAAGCGTTGTGTTTCATAGTGTAAACACACCACAAACCAGTTTCTGCCTTAAAATCAAATGCCTGCAAAGTCAATGCCTGTACTGTATCTTCTGCTGGGAAAAGGAAGTTGTGACAAAGCTGAGCACAAACAACAACTGTATAAAAATGAGGGTGTTCCAGTAGATTCCCTACATTTCATCTTGTTTTAAACATGTTGTACTTCTATTCAGAATGCTTCTAACCAAACAAAAATCATTAGAACCCCCTAACATTTACTAGAACATTTTTCTGCATTTCAGACTAGTGTGTGTGTGTGTGTGTGGTAAATATTAAAATTGAAAAAACAATTAACTGTTTATTACTGTAAACACACACACTGACAAACATCTAACTCAGATCACTGAGAGATCCCAAGATTCTGATCCACTTAATAACCTGTTACACAACATCCTTACCAGGATTCATCACTATAAATAAGTGCTTCACCAGATATATGTAAAATTGTAGCGCAACCGGAAGTCTGAATGTCCTGTCAAGCAGACACCATGCTCTGCAGGTAATTCTTAAGACATGCAACTGGACTGAGCCAAGTTCTTGCAGGGAGTTGAAAACACACACAGCCAGAGGCAACTACCCTACTCTACTGTATGCTCTCTGGCTACCTGGCAGGTGTGTAGCACACTATACACATTGTAAGGAACCTCTACATTAAGTTGCAATGGTGAACCAACCCACTTCCTTGTTTAAACACTGTCTGCTGTGATGCTGGTGCTGAAATCTGTCTTTATAATACTTAACAAAGTCAACTACCAGAGAGGGTTCTTAATTTGTGTAGTCACCCCAAATAATTCAACCTTAAGTTTTAGAGCATTGAAAAGCACTGGAGAATGACCCTAGATTTCATCAACCACTTATCCACTCAATTGAGCTAGATTCCTTGGCACTGTAAAATGCTTTAAAAAGTTGTGTACATGTAGGTTGATCAGTTCGACCTCTAAGACAAGTTGACAAGCATTTAAAACCAATACTGATCACTTCTGAGTATACAGGATCACTACTGATTCAAAAGTAAAGGTAGACGCAATGGTACTTACATCTTCAGGGGACTTTGTCTGTTCCAAATGATTTCTCCGTAATGTACACGGGCTTAAGTGCAAAAGCTGACTCTTTGCCATTTTGGATTAAAAAAAAATAAAACCAAAATACTTTCTTCAGAAAATCAAATGGGAGATTATCACCAACTTCCACTGTTAAATCCTTTTGGCTGTTAGATGAAGCCCTGAAGTCTCAAAGGTACTCTGTACTTCCTCCATTGAAATGAATTCTCTCCGGCAGCCAGAATCTTACCCTCTACCCCATTCCATGACTGCTGAACTCTGACAGTACGGGATTCTCTAGACTGTGTGTGTGCGTGCGTCTCACTATCTCCAGCTGATGACACATGTTCTAGGAAGCTATGCATTCCTACAGCCTTGTCTGAATACCCGCCCTCCTTCTCATTTGGCTGGGAGCCAGAGGTGGAGGAACAGGCTCGTCAGGCATTGCTGTGATCTTGGGGCGTGTTGTAAAGGAGCGTCACCCTGAGATTGATCAATACCCAGGGATTTAGACTGCTATAAGGTGCCGTGCCTGGCCAGTGGCGCCACCTCCCCTGGAGAGAAGGTCTTGGCACTCAGGAACGCAATCCTACATAAAGTGAAAATACTTTGGGGCAATACCTTCATTTTATTTTTGTTCTTTTTTTGTTGAAGTAAAGTGATCTTCAGCTGCTTGTACATTACCTACTAGGCTATTAGCTCCTCTTTTATACATGTGGGTCAAAGTCAAATTGTCTATCAGATAATATTGTGCACATGTGTTTCAGGGATGGGTTTTTAACTCCGTCACTGCCAAGTTAACAAACACCTTCAATTTCAACAAACTGTACAAAACCCAAACGAACAAAACTAATTCTGGGGTGGGACGCAGCCCCGGCCACAGGGATGTTCTTTATTTATGATTTTAAAGTTGGGAGTGGAATCCACTTTACAAACACACACAAATGGGTGTTGTCTTTCAAACTCCCAACGAGACTGCTTTACAATGGGCCTGCACTGGCAGCTGGCATCATCATCACAATAATCTTCCATTTGTAAAGGGCTTTCTTTTCATGCATTGAAGCACCTCAAAGCGTTTTTCAATGGTACACAAACACTGCAGCCAACATGCACTCAGAAATAGCCCTACAGCTGCATCTGTCTTTGTGTTCATTTGTATTTCTAGTTCCAGCTGTGATGGTGCTTTTTGCGACTAACTGAACTGGGCTGAGGCCATGAGAACTCAATACACTTTTTGCACCGCTGGGGAAGGCTGGCAGTGTCTTAAGCCCATCATACATTGGGAAACATGTATTGAAACATTTTTCTCACCAGAGACAAGGAAATATGCAACCAGCTTCTACTATGAGAAACACGTTTCCAGAGTGATTGTTGACCAGTCAGGAGAGACTTTGTGAAACTAAGTCAAGTAGACAAACCATTAGTCAAGTGCCGCCTTCAGTGTAATACTTTTAACTTGACCGTTTTTAAGTTATGTATAATTTCCGGTTTACTGTATATATGCAATACAGGCAAGGACCCAGATGTCCAGCTGAATGGATAGCCTCTAGCCCTGGCCCTTGGTATTTAGTTTTCAAGTCAGGAAGCTGATACCTGCAGAGTATGCTTCAAAGTAGTAGGTCAAAACCAGAGGCAGGTGGCAGGTCTGAATTATTGAGTACCCATTGGGGACATCCTGAAGGTTGTACACTTTAACAGCTAGAACCACAAAAACCTATTGGAAAGTAAACTCTGACCACAGCTCATAATCTGGAGGCTGGTTACTGCGAAATGTTTGAATACATGTGCAGTGATATCTATACTAGTAAATCAAACAGTGCAGCTCATTCATACAATTAACCAAGAAATGCAAAGAGCTTTGGGTTCATGTTTTAACTTCCATTAATTTCAACATTTTCCTTAATATTATGAAACTTTTACCTATCCCGCTCAGACTATATTGTGAAAATTACTTTTTTTAAATCAAAGGGTCAAAATTGCAAAGAGAGAACACACCTCAATCCCGACCTGAACACCCCTAAGCCTAACATTCCGTGCTAGGCCTCTCTCAAGCAAAGACTATATTCTGAGCCCCATTTCTGCCCAACCCCATCTTGAATCTCTTCCTATTGTCAATTTATGAAAATAAAAAATAAAAAAAACACCAGCCAAGGTATGGCACTACTGCAGTGTCTACAAAGCAAGCCGACGTCACTTAAATCTCAAATTAGCAAGGACACAGTTTACATTAAAACACAAAGGGCACCACTTCCAGGATGTTAAAAGATTACAGTATTGACTGATGGAAGGGATCACTTCAAGCTATCCTAGGACAATCTCACAAGCTTGACAGAGAATTACTTTAAAGACAAGCAGTACATTACCAGTACAGTATGCTCTCTCCTCTGGGCTGAACCAGCCCTATACAAGATTGTGTAATGAACTGTGGTTATGAAATTAATCAAAGAACAGGGTGGCTCAGTTGGGTCTCTAAACCAGTTCTCCTAAGGTGTCCAATATGCATACTATAGGACATTAAAATACATATCAAATGGAACAAAAGCAGAGACTAAGCACAGTAGTAGAATGTAAGGATTTCAGTTCCCCAACCAATACATTGGTTTTGCACTCGTATTCCAGATTGTCAGATGTCGTCGTGGGCACAGGACCACTGATCTAAACTGTCAGATCCAATTACTGTACCAGCGATCCACTTTAATATACATTTATTTTATCATCAGTAAAAAAAAATATTTTACAGGTGTCCTTGGAGACAATTCTGCTTCAATGAATTGGCACAGATTATTCATTACATCACTCAACATGCATGAACAGAGCACTGCTCCATGTGAAAAACATGTACTTCATGTGCTAGAGCCTGCAACCTAGAACAGGCCGTCCTTCAAACTGTTTTGCATTTTGATTGCATTCCATTGTGATTTCTGTGAACACCTGAGTGATTGATTGTCTCACTGCGGATCGCAGGGTGTTTGTTTCAATGGGAATGGTATTGTTGAGTATGTATACAGTACAACTATTTAATCGTCTGGTCTGACTGCACTGTGATAACTGGGTTTGTCATGAATACATTCCCTTTGGTACTATTTTGATGGATGCCATCTGTCAAGCAGAATTGCACATTTAAACATTCACACAGCACAGAGCACCAATACAAAATACACTTAGCTTGCACTCAATATCGGAACCCAAAGCATGGCGCCAATGTTCTGCCCAAGATCCGTTTGAATTCAGACCCACCACTGTTGAGTCTCCACCCTTTTACTCTCTGGTTAAAATTGCATTGATTTCTTATTCAAGCCTTTCATACTGCAGGGCAAAAACCATCCTAATTCCGTTCACCGTTTGTACTGTGTCACTGATTGAAGAGGTGGAAATCTTTGAACCCTTTGATGTCTCTCAGTGCAACTTTGATCTGACCAATTCAATTGGCTGACTTTTAAAAAACATAATTTCACAAGAGCCCTGGCCAAGAAGACACAACATTACACCAAGCCCAACGCATTCAGGTTTTTTCACACTTGCTTCTGCTTTCCTCTTTTTTTTACTTCAACTTCCATTATTATTTTGTTTTGCCATGTGTAGTTTAGTTTCACTAAGTAATTATGCACAAAATCTGATTTTACCTCAAGTTCCAGAATGTTAAAACAAGATTTCCTTAGCAAGATTCACTAAACTTTAAAATGAGCCCCTTCAGTCTGAAGGCCAAGCAATTTCTTCAAAGCTGACAGCAGCATTTCAGAGTGAATACACATTTGCATACCGCAATACAAATGAAGTTTAAACCCACCCAACTGAAAAAAGCATACCTAGGGGATATCAATCATGCTTCAAAAATAAAGCAAAATGAGTGTCTATGGGGTGCCTTTAAACCAGCCTGCTCATTTCAATAGTACATGACACCTTGGATAAGCAGGCCCTGACTGGTTAATTCCTGTTTCCCTGCATTTCTAAAAAGTTCTGAATGTCTCAAATGACCATTTAAGGACCTGTACCCAATACCAGGTTGGGTCTCCGTTTGCCCTGATCACAGCCTTGACACAACATGACTCCACAAGGTGCTGGAAGATACCTCGAGGGATGTTAATCTATTAAGTCATTCATATTTTACACAATTGGTGCAGAGAGGTAGGCAGAGGATTCTGATTACGAATGAGTCTTCCAAGTTCATCCCACATTTGTCCAATAGGATGTAGATGGGAAATGTCTGTCATGCTCCTCAAGCCATTAGCACATAATTGTAGCATTGTGGATGGGTGCATTATCATAATTTTAGCATTGTGGATGAGTGCATTATCTTCTTGAAAATAGCCATCAGGCTACAAGCGCAGTATTGTTGGTAGGGACTTGATCCGCAACAACACTTAAGTAATCTACTTCAATCCGGTTGGCAGGTCCTAATAAAAGAGCCTGGCAGTGTATAAAAGCTTAAAAGAAACAGCTTGTGGTATGTTTCGATGGTATAAACAGTAGCACATCTTAGTCCCATCTCCCTTGAATCTGTTCCACATGGTCCTCTTTCCACTGTATTGTTGAAAACGAGCCATTTCAAACCAGCACTGCAGTACTTATTGCTCGTATTGCCTTCTGTGTGTAGAAGTGTTCTGCTGATGCAGTACTGCAATGCTTATTTGATGGCACCATCTACTGCAAGCCGTGCATAAAGAGAGTGCTAAATCGACAAAATGAGTAAGAAAAGCTAAGAAGCAGTAAAAAGATGTATTCTAGCAGTTATGCTTGCTAGGAAGGGGCGGCTTTTCAAAATGAGTAAGGATATCTGCCCAGGGAGAAGCAATTGAAATGCAATTCCTCTTGAAGGATGTAAAGCAGGACAAGGACTAAATTAAAGTGAAATGTCCTTCGTTAGGAAGTCTGAACTCATCGCCTAGCAATGACAAGCAGTGCAGGTCAAAAGACTGGAACAAGCTGGTGGACACTATGAGACATCTTCAGCTCACCCTTTGACTTCGAGTGTTCAATCACTGCTGGTTTGCAGTGCATGGTGGGCAGGACGTATTGCTATGTTGCCCCACACTGAACAAAATGACACACAAGTGAAGTGGCATCACAAATGTCATTCATTTCCTACCAATGCTGTACAATTGAGGACATTTTAAAAAACTTTTTTTTTTTCAATCAAAACGGTCAAGAAATTAGTTTTTTTTCAGTATTACTGCAGTACCGGCTGGTTTTACAGGCCCTGATTAGCACCTGTGTATTTTGTGTTACTTAATCTAACTTTAGGCAGTGCTTGGGGTCTGTGAAACCAGCCATCCATGCCTTGCTGTAGTGTTTTACAGTTACAGGTATCTATGAACTACCAACAGCCTTTGATTCTAATACAGAATGACTGGGTGGTATGTTAGTAAATATTGTGCTGCCTGAGATCTGTCTTGGCAGTCACAATTGCAGACACCTATTATCTATTCAGGGATACCAAGATATTTAGCAAACTAAGTGTGGTACAACAGGCAACGCATGCGCCACTGCAAAGCACCACAAAGCAGCGAGGGTGGCTGAATACTACGTAGACCATGACACAAAGCAAATAAACCGTTTGTTCTGCATCAAGACTCTAATAGTAAACGGCAGCTCAATCTGGACAAGCACTATATATTTAAGCCAATAGATCTGATTACGATCACTGCAGTTCAAACTACATACCATTATTTCAGTTCTCAATCCCACAGCTGATTCGCATTCACAGCATCATGCCTGAGGGTAGCCAGTACTATGGGCAGCAGTGTGGAGGGCAGCACACTGCAGTGTGGAGTAGTGGTTAGGGCTCTGGACTCCTGACCGGAGGGTCGTGAGTTCAATCCCAGATGGGGGACACTGTTGTTGTACCCTTGAGCAAGGTACTTTACCTAGATTGCTCCAGTAATAACCCAACTGTATAAATGGGTAATTGTATGTAAAAATAATGTGATATTGTATAACAATTGGAAGTCGCCCTGGATAAGGGCATCTGCTAAGAAATAAATAATAATATTGCCCCACCTATTTTTTTGGAGCATTTAATTAAAAAAATTAAGTAGTACTGTCTTTATTCTGCAAACATCTTGACTGAAATCGATAGCTCAAGGTGACCTTGTGTGTGAACACAATGTGGCGCTCCTCCGTACCGCATTCATCCCTTTCCCAAAGCATTTGGTGTGAATGACCCCTTTAAACATGTGTGTGTAGAAAACCTTTTCTCTGTGCTTTCCAAGTTACACCAAGTGGTCCAATAGGTCCAATAATGCTTTGCTTATAGCTTCAATCCTCCAGACTCCGTATCAAACCACATTTTTATTATTTGAATGCATGTAATTTAAAGGAGTATCTTTGACTCTTTCTCAAAATAGTTTTTTATATACATTTTTTGTTATTTTTATCTGGAAAGCGCTTTGAGGCAATTTATCGTGAAAAGTGCTACATAAAAAATAGATTGATTTATTGACTGCGATAAGCGATGGAGTACAGATGCAGGTTGAGAGGACACTTCCTTTTTCTGTAAGCGTGTCAAATTTTGTTCGTCGTTAATCACTATATGTAACAATGTTGTAAATGCAGAACTGTAAACCAGAAAGCACACACAATGGTCAATCTTTTACCTCTACTGTACTCAATGACTTGCTGTACAAGGATTATGAATACCTTTAACCTCCAGTCAATGTCACAGAATACCAGGTCAGTTTTTAGTTTTTGACGATAATACTAAACCGAATCCTACAAAAAGTATCTTTTGTACAGTTGTACGAAGTTAGGTACAAATTTGTTTCCTATGTTGAAGTACATCTGTGAAACTATTATTCTAAAAGTATATCATACTCTCAATCTTTCTCAAGGCACAGTTAAGATGATATGAGAGTGTTGACTGTGTAAGGCAATAGCTGTAGATTCTAGAATACAGGGTTATAGTATTACTTAGTTGTCTGGTTCTAGTTTTGTAAAATTAATAGAGGTGTTTTCCACTAATTAGACTGAAGTAAATGCTTGGAAAAGATGTTGAAATAATTGTGAACTATCCAAAGAGGAACCAGCTGGTTGAGCCCTGATTACAGGTGATAAGAGAGTGGAGGAGACATACGCATGGGTATCAAACAGTTCAGACATGTGTCTGGAGAGTAGTAGACTAATACTGTAGTTAGAACAGAGCTTCAAACCTTTTCAAACATGATTCACTGCGCCACTGTAGAAGCCTTGCATTACATTTCTTTCAAACCCTTCCCCAGAATTCAATTCCCCCACCTCAATGCAAACCTTTCCCATCTTTCAATGAATGAATGAGATCAGAAGGATATGATCTGTTCTAGAAGCCTGGAACTAATTGGGTGTAAAGTTGCGAATGATGAATTACAGGCCTCAATAAAGCACTGGTAATCCAGCAGTTTCCAATTAAGGATCAAGGGGTTATTTCTTTAATGGGAATAAAGGTTGAACAAGCCAGTCCATTAAAAAGCCAAGCTGAAATAACAAAGCGTCTCAATTGTATTTCCCCCCCCCAATTCCAATCTGGCCTGGGGGTGCTTTGTGAGATGCATTACTTCCCTATTTCTCTACATTCAATTCATGTTTTCCCAAGGGGCAGTGCATCCGGGCCAGGGATGTAATACCTTCTGAAAAAAACTATCAATGTTTTAAATCTCATCGGAGCACAGCAACCCTATTAAAAGCACCAGAAAGCTGTGACAAATCCGCCATCGCACCCCCTCCCCCAATCCTTCTGACAAGAGGACATGCAGAGGTGCTGGAACAATTGTTATTGTGGGGGTGCGGAAAGCCATTGAACAAAACTGTAACCCCTGTATATGATGGAAGCCAAGCACCACCAGCAGCCCTAGTTCCAGCGCCAGGGAGGATTAATGCTATTCTGTTACATAGATGCACTGTCATGAGAAAAGTATTCTGAGAGATAAATAAATGCAAAGCATGTTCATAATGTATTACCAATGCAGAACGAGTGGGTGGTTGTGGCACTAGTCTTGACACGGTTTCACTGTATCCATGTTTGGTAAAAGAAGTACACTGACATTTTCCACCCGGTTATTCTGATAACATTTGGGCTTCTAAAACTTTAATTTATTATTAAACAAGCTACTGGCTCCTGGATCACAAAGGCTTGTCCTGCAGGTGTCCTCTCGAGCTCACCATGTGCCTGGCCAGAAGGGGGCGCTGTAGCAAGATGAGACAATTTAACCTCCCCAGCCTGTGGGAAATTCAGGACCAAGGAACATGGTGACACCCCCTGTCAGATCAACAGCCAAGATCGTCAACTTGGCACAGCGAGGATGCACCTACCCTGCACACCACACAGTCGTGCCACTCGGGGGACCCCCCCCTAACAAACCCGTTGTATGCAATTGATGATGAAACAATGTATCTAATCAAGAGATGCCAATATCTAGTAACCTAGGCATCTAATTGGGGTAAAATGGCCATGTATTGCCCCATCCTCAATTGGTCTTTCAAGCCTGGCTTGCATTTGTGTGATCTACTCATTGGATTGAAATCCTAATTTAGCTGTGCTGTTCATAGAAATCAGTGACTGGTCCCTCAAACAGGTCTCCAGCATCGTGTACATACAGTAAGGTGTACCTGATCCATCTGCCATACAACAGCATTGTGTACATACAATAATGTGTATCTGATCCATCTGCCACACAATAGCATTGTGCACATACATTATGGTGTACCAGATCCATCCACCACACAATACTCCTTAATGAAATCACAAACACTGCCTTCATTAAAACATTCATTCTACACACTCAACAAAAACATACACTGGATAGAAAAGATCTTCGCAAATATTTACCGTGTATCTCTGTGTTACAAAAACCTTCAAACAATAAAATAATAAAGTCATCATGAAGGCCCATCTTTAAACCTCCACAGATTCAATCCAGAATAGAAACTTAATTCTAGAAACCAGCGGGATTTAATTATTTTCTTTTCAAGCACACCAAAACTAAAGTGATTTATAATAAACCCTTTTTCTTAATTTCTTTGAAAAAAAATGAGATAAAGTTTTCTTATTTTACCAAACCAGTTTTTAAAATAACATTATGATGGAAGCTTTTTAACTCAGTCTCTCAGCATTGTGTGTTGGGACACTGTGCTGTTCAGGGAGGAAAAATCCGGGCCTTCTCCTACAAACAGCTCCTGCCATGTAACCTGACCATGTCTGCCAGCACAGTGTATTTAAAGGGAATGATCGTTGACCATACTAGCATGAGAGCCTCTTCCCAATAAAAGCATGCACATTCACAGGGAACAAAAGACACAGGGGACTGAAGGATGAAACATGCATATGTGTATGACCTTGACAAAGCCAATGGAAGTTTTGGGTTTCACCTACCTTCAGATAGTGGGGAGCAGTGTACGGCGAGTGGGGGTGAAAAACCGGCAGCTCTAGAGTGTTAGAGATGGGAGAGTCCCCTCCATCCTGTTTCCTGCAAAAAAAAGGAATAAAACAGTCACTCTTTTTTAACCATGTAATGGCCAAGCCTTTCAGAAATGAGAAACGCTACTTCATGTAACTAGATTCTCTTTCTTGTACAAAACAGCGTAGCTGTCCGGCAAAACATTCGGGCTTGTGAGGATTTAATGATGGATTTAAAAAAATAATAATATAAAGGGGTGGCTAAGCATTGTATCAGATGTGATACAGAAATACAGGGGTATGCTTTTTGTTGTTTTCTGAATTTAGTGCAGTGAGGCACTGGCAGAACAATGAGGGCTTCGTTCCAATAACAACCATCTCAAGTACAGTACACTTCTTGTAATTTCTCAGTGGAATGCTGGGAGGTTTCAGCCAGCACTAGCTCCACCCACTCACAGCTTTGATGCGAGCGCACCTCAGCCCTGCCCTGAACACCCCCTGTCTGCCATTCATTCCTGGGCTTCTCTCTCAAGCACAGGCTTCCAGTTGTGCTGAATCGTGTGTTGGTTTTGGGGAACTAATGTTCAGATTAAGACATGCATTTGGGAGTCGTGAGCAGAATACGGCTGCACCCTGTGACTTCCCAAAGACCTTGGTGTTAATTTCAGTGTGTTCAAGTCAACGCCAGCATCCGGTAAAAAAAAAAAAAAAAAAATGATGATAGATCATAGCACAGAAGTACCTTAAATAGTAAATAACGTCCAATTTAATTTTAATTGCAATTACTCAAACACTATAATATGTATCTGTGTGCAGGTGCTTTCCCCTGACTTCAGGAGCTGCTTGCCTTTTGTTTTGCTGACATGTTTAAAAACTCTTTGGCTGATCTAGCCTGCAAAACTCTTTGGCTGATCTAGCCTGCATTACATAAGCCTGGGTGTGAAACACTTTGGAATGTGAAATGCTTGGAGGATCCACAAGCTTAACTCTGTAGTTAAAGACAACCCCCTTAGCATGAGCGGGCTAGAACAGATGTGTTGAATACGTGCTACGCTGAATACGTCAAACCTGTGTTTTAAACTCTATTGGTTTCTTCCCCCTCTTTGTCTTTCTCGCTGCTTGTCCTGGGTTTCTGCCTGCTTCAGCCGCTGGGTGACCGAGCCCAATCGGAAGGAGACAATAGTCACTGCAAGGCAATGTTGACTGCTAATAATTTGAGAAGAGCAAAGCAAAGATCGTATTGTATAATCGCAATGGATTAATCCTGAACTAAGCAGGACCTGGTGACCGCTGTTTCAGAGCACAGTTGTTAAGGGAACACCTGCTGCTGGAATATAAAGCCATGCCCTAAAGACCAGCCTGTCTGGGACCGTGATGTATGTCTCTGTGTTTGGGAGGTGGCCTTTAGGGTCTGCAGTGATCCAAAGCCTTATCTAGAGATAGGGCTGGCTGTAAAATCATGGACACCATTTACTCGTCTGCCTCGTGATAGAAAATGTGATCAGTTTGCACTTTCAGGCCAGCCCCTGTGGTAATATTCCCCTGGGATTGAGAAAGCCATTCATGTGTATTGGAGCATGATGTGACAGCCCACAGTGTCTCACTGTGTAAGGAAGGAGAAATCTGTGCTCGGTCTTGTGGTGTCATTAATACAACGCTTTTAGGGATTCAAAGCATTACAAAAAAAAAATAGCTTTAGACAGAAAAGTTACTTATTCAGCCAATTGCAAGCCTTTTCTTATGATCATACTCAACTATGAAAGTGAAGTAGCTTATTTACAGTCAGGCAAAGCATAGTGTCCTTATGGTAGTACTAGTAAAAAGCATGGTATGGTAGAAGCCAATGCCCTATCCTAACCTGCTGGAATGCTTGTTATCAGTGGTGTGAAACAGTGGTTCTTTTTAGGATCATGATGCAACCAGGTCATTAATTACAGTTAGGTTCAATCAAACAAATATGGTCAGACAAAGATTTGTACTTTGCAGTATCAAACAATCAGGAAATCTGAACAGAATCACTGAAACTAGCATGCTTGCTACAATTCTTAGTTTAAAATCTGTATTCATCCAATACATTAAAAGCAATTTGATATTGTGCACAGTATATTGGTTCAGCTAAATCGGGCAGCAACACTTGTGCGGGCTTTGTGTGGCTCTTTGTAGCTCTCTGTAAGGAGCTGCTGATGCTTGCTGGTGGCCCTTGTGCTGTGCCAGATGTTGCACGATTGTTTGGTGTCCCAGGACGGTGTACTGAAATCCCAGGACAGCTCCCTGAAAACCTGGGGAAACAATCAGGACAGCTGCTAACCCACTGTATACCGGTCTGCATACCAAGTCTATAAATACAGACCACACTGGTAGTACCACAGGAACTTTGAATGCATGGGATCAATAGATGCTAAAATCACACCAATGCTGGAGCTAATATTTCTGTCTGAATGTTTACCTCACATACAAGGTTATTATGTAATATACGTACTATAAATGAATTAGTGCTCTGACCTTTTCTTAATGTAAATCTTATCAACGTGTTTCCTTCACAAAATGTCAAATTACTCTGTGGAACATTATATAAATAACGGTCCCTAACCACTTCCTAAACAAACTCAGTAGCACTGATTAAAAACCTTAAAATGATTGACAGAAATAGTATCATCCATAACTAATACACACTCAGTAGAGCTGAATATAGAAATACTAACAGAAACGTAATCAATTCAATGACAATCTTTTTGACGAAGTATTTTTTAATGTCTTTTTTTAGAATTAGTAAGTGGAATTGCGTGCATATGAAGTAAACATTAAAAAGGGGTGAAATCAGCATTGTTATCATGAACACATGCTTATGTCATATTCGTTATTATTTAACATATTGGTAAATTCAAAGCAACAACCAAAGACACACTTCAGTGTGTACACAGGACGCATGGGAAAAAGTGAGCTGTGGGTAACCCTTTACATGCAGTGTCTCTAATTACTGTGTATTTACAAAGTAGTTACTTAGTACATATATGTGCACTTACACATAATTACAATGCTGTTCTGCACAGTTACAGTACACTTGTGTAAATGTTTTTGCGTGATACAACCCACATCCAAACCATAACCCTAACTGTAAACCTAACCCTTTTTTGATACAATTGTGTACTTGCATATATCATGCAAAAAGATTTTACATTGTAATCATGTGTAAGTACACACGTATTTACTATGTAAAGTGTTCTTAAGCTGTGCTACTGGTGAGTAAAGAAGACAGCTTTGCAGGAAGCCAGCGCTGCTCACAGTTGGCAGATTAGACTGTCACTGCAGGGTAGACAGCTAACAGGATTGAAGTCAGGGTTTCAGACTCAGCACCCCATACTAATGGGTTACTGTGAGCTTTAAAGCAATGTCCACAGCATACTGTGTAATCTGAAACCCTTTTTTACTAGCACGCCTTTTATTTGAGCTAATTTCACGATACGTCAGCTATCTTAAATCGATACATGCCGTATTTTCTTAAAAAGCAGGGGATAAAATTTTAAATAAAAAAACGCAGATATAAAACAGTTTTCACAACTGGAACAGATTTGATTAATTTATTTATAACATCTGTAGGTTTACAGATTACCTAACTGCTGTGCCTTAGGACAGAGGTTATTTTTTTGTTTGGGGGGACCCTTTGTAAAAACCACTCTGGATAGAGACCCCCACCTGAAAACTGAAGAAAAGGCAAATCACAAACAAGAAAGAGGAAGTGTACAGCCGTGAAAGTAGATGCTGAATGTGTCTCACCACAACAGTGCATTTCTGCACATTTTACAAAACAGCTTCCAGAATTTCCTTGGGACTCCCTGCGTAACCGGACCCCAGTATGAGAACCCTGGACCTGGAAAGACTAGTGCTGAACAGGTCCAGCTGTTTAGCAGGTACCAATTACATAATGCAGCACAACCTACACCAGATGCACTGTAACCACAGCCCAGACTTCAAGCAGACTTCTTTAATATCCACGGACTGTCAGCTTCTCTTTTATACAAAGGGGATAGAACAAAACCCTGCATAGCACTGCTATTCTAAAATGACAACTGCATATAGTTTATGATAGACAGCCAGATATAAACTCAGCATAATAAACAGTAATCAGCTTGGTTGAGTATTATTTTACATCTGCCACCTCACAACCTCAGACAACACACAGCTCGTAGATTATAAATTCCACAGTACAACAAGCCCCTCAGGTTTAAAACCTTGGGCATAAATATCATATTGTATCTGCTGTACAGCAGCTGGATTGTAAACTCAGATTATAATTTCACCCCCTGGCTGGTACCTGCCTTATCTTTCTAGACAGTGGGAGGCTGTCATTAGCAGTTAACAATAGCCTTTTTCACCCCATCCACCCCTAAAGTCGCAGCTCAAAAGCTTCACAGGATAAAAAAATTAAAAAGCTAAAAACAAAGTTACTTACTGTGCCCAATGTTTTGTGGAAGCGAACAATGCAAAGGCTCCTCTATGTACACGATTAGTAGCAGTGCCTCAATGTCATTCAATGAGCTTTCCCCTCCTCCTCCAGTGCAAGAATCTCCAAACCTAAAATGAGACCTGCGATGGGCTTTGGCTTGCAATGCACCTGCTGGCAATACTGATTTGCTCGCTCATTTTAAATAGAGCTGCTACTTCCCCTTGCCTCTCCCTCTCCTCTCCTCCTCCCCTCCTCCTCCTTCAGCAGAAAGGGACACGGCTGCTGCTGCCTGCCGGTCCATGCTGTTTGATGGTTTGTTTTGCATTTATTATACCTTGCCTTAATTAAACATGTCGCTTTGGCAGGGGCTGTTGCTGAGCAACAGGGTTAGAAATTCAACATGAAACCGACCCAAAGCGCTTTAGCACCACCCTATAAAAAATATATTAAAATAGTGAGTTATCAGTTTATCATAGTACTTTTCTTCTCATATATATATATATATATATATATATATATATATATATATATATATATATATATATATATATATAACACAGTTGTGTGTCAACAGCCCAATGGTGTACAGTAATACTTATTGCTGTTTAGACTTTTTACAGAATTTGAAAGTCATATGTTAACATTTTTTATATCTAGGCTACATCTAGTATTTGTGTTTTTTTTTAAATGTATTTGAACGTTTGAAAAACAAACAGTCATAATGATTATTATTGGTGGTATGCATTAACTTAAACTAGTAAAATACTAAGCTATATTGAAATATTTAAGCATTGCTGCTATTTAGATCAATTGAACAGACCCCAATATGTCAATTATTATTATTTAATCCAGGGCGACTTACAATTGTTACAAGATATCACATTATTTTTACATACAATTATCCATTTATACAGTTGGGCTTTTACTGGAGCAATCTAGGTAAAGTACCTTGCTCAAACTGAATCTCAAACTGTTTATAGAGATAAACTGAGATATGAGCCCTTGTATACGGGTCAGGAGATCTACAAAAACAAAGCATGCCAGTAACACACATCTGAGCCACAGCTGTAAAAGCAAGAGCAGCCATCATCAAAAAGATCAGGACCTACTTCCATCATGCCAATATGTAAAACATAAGTGCGTCCAACAGCATCTCCTTATATCCCCAGATTGGATAAGCTGTTCTTTGTATGTAAGATTATATCAGACAGGTGCATGCAAGCGCTCCTCAGATATATCTCTCTGGCACTTAACTCTGCTGTTGTATCTGTGGGTTTATGGTAAGCATCCTGTCCTTTTCCATTTCAGTTCAGCTCATCAGTTTTACTGAGCTTATTTTCTTTTCAAACCCTTCACTTAGATGGCATCCCTCCAGACTCCTACCAACTGGCCTGATTGTATCTCCCTTCTGGAGGCAAATCTGCATTGAAAATGTCTTTACTGTAGTTTAATCACTACAGCAATCAGTATTTTGCAGCAACTTGTTCACTTTGCTATATTCCTTTCTGTAAACCACACAACTACAGCTACATGTAACGGAGCATGTAACAAAAGGATATTGTTGGCGCTGAAAACAGACACCACGATTTTTTTAAATTGTAAAATGAACTATGATTTTTAAGGCACTGCTGCTGATTATCCACGTCATGTATTTTTTTTGCAATACAAAAGCTGTGGCAAACAGCTGGTAAACAAAATCAAATAAAATAGTCTCCCCCTGGAGGCGATGTAGTGCTGCTGCAGCTGAACTGAAGTTCATTTCAAACCTTGGAAGCCCAATAGCCAACATAATAAATAGCATCATTGAAGGGTTATGGGATCCCATACCTAGACTTTCTTCCTCTCAGAATACAAAAAAACAGTAGGGTTCCAAAGCTCAAATCTTTTCAGCATGGCTTTTGTTTTTTAACTCAACTATAGAAGCTTGCTTTTCTCTCTTTTTTTTCCTAATTTCTTAAAATCGTTTCGCCATTTCAGCCCTACAAACTCTAATTCTAAACTGCCCACCTCCTGTCTATGAAATACAGCTGCCATTTGAATGGCCAGTTCTCTTGGTAAACCCAACATATTAGGAATGAAGGTAAAGGTAACACTAGTTGTGACTTGACCCAGAAAATGTTTCAAATGAAGCATGTTGTAACAGGCTCAACAAAATTGGTTACAGTTTTTCAGGTCACTCACCCAGTCTTCATTGTTGTATCGAATTTGTCACTCCTTGTACATTAACATTAAAGTAGTGCTAGCCAAGCAGTTAAAACCAATCTTATCACTTATTACCATTACAAACATTATCACATTGTCCCCCAAAAAAAACTTTTTGTCTTTATTTTATGTTTTTGGGTGCAAGCTGAAGTTCAAACAGCCACTTCCTGGTACCTTATCTTCACTTCTTGCGTCAGCCTCACTCCCATGATCCACCAGAATCAAAAAAAATAAAAAGGGATGCACTTGGTGGTAACCTATCTGTACTTAGTGGACAGGCATTGATTAAATGTGTCCTCTGCCCAGTAAACAGACCCATTTTAAGAACAATGCAGCAATCTCCTTTCTGATCCTTCTCTAAATCCTTTCTCCAATGCATTGATCTGCGAGCATTTCCATTTCTCTAAGCTCTCTAAATCACGTCGGTTCACATAAAAAAAGGATTTATTTCTTTTTTTTTCTAGTTTTCACTGTTGTATTTTTCATAGTGAAGAACAAACTGGCTATACCTGTGTGGTGCATCAGTCTTATTCACAAGCCTTTCACATCTGAAGACCCAGGTTTCAATCCAGCTCAGGTCACATCACAAACACACCACTCAATCTGGCACGATTTGGCAGGTTCATAAATGACCGACAGTCTTCAGATCAGGTTTTAGGTACCTGCCGTTGTGTATGTTGTCTGACTGTAGCCAGTGCTATTATTATCCCTTACGTAAGATTCTCAATGTAATACACTTGATATTAAAAATCAAGACCAGACAATAGCTAGACATTTTAAAGGAGCACTATTTCAACAGAAATCCAAATTGCTTGGTTAAAAGGGTTAGCATCCCCAAAACACCATTTGTGAAAAGAAAACTGTAACTGTTGAAAGCATTAGTAGACACATCCTAATATGACTCACAAAAGGTCATTGTGGCAATAAGCCACAGCTGGGGACTCACCCTGGATTACATTAACCGCCTTTCTGTGGCTGCAATCATGAGGGATTCCCCGGTGCTGTAAAATGCTCCAATAAAACTGAGCTGTGGCATCTTTATTATTATTATTTGTTTATTTAGCAGACGCCTTTATCCAAGGTGACTTACAGAGACTAGGGTGTGTGAACTATGCATCAGCTGCAGAGACACTTACAATTACGTCTCACCCGAAAGACAGGGCACAAGGAGGTTAAGTGACTTGCTCAGGGTCACACAATGAGTCAGTGATTGAAGTGGGATTTGAACCGGGGACCTTCTGGTTACAAGACCTTTTCTTTAACCACTGGACCACACAGCCTCTTCCGACGGGGTAGAGGTTGGTCAGATCAAGTCAAATAGACAAACGTTCCTGCTAATGTCTTCATATGCAGTATACAGTACAGTGTATATAAAACCAACCTTGGTACAGAAACCAGCTCAGTACAGGATCTGAAGAACTTTAATAATAATAATCAATAACAGTCACTTACAATAGGACATTGATTTAACATCTCATCCACAGGATGGAGCACAAGGAGATTAAGTGACTTACTCCGGGTCACACAGAAACAAAAGTTTCTTAAACTTTTCCATTTTGAGTACTACATGTTTATATAATCTATAAAAAAATGCAGCTCCTGTCACTATAGCTTATTTTGCTGTTTAAAAGTAATTGTTTTGGTCCTTTTTAAAAAACTGGTAGAATTTCATAATTCATCTTTAAAAAAAAAAAAAAAAAAAGAGTAGGCTAACAGCAAAATTGGTAGGTCCTAGTTGCTGTTAATCCATCTACTGTGTATAGCTATTCAATATTATCATTTCTTTATGCCAGAAATAGATAGTAAAACTATTTATTTTAGATTTACCACAAAATTCTGATCAGAGACTGCGATAAAACATACAGACAGCATCATGCATCATTACAAAAATATCTTGCAAACAAATCTCAATGGAACAGAAACTAAACTACCAAGGAATATATTGTACATTACATGAAGCGTGAAGATGTTACCGAAAACCTTTGTCTACTTGATGGATTTCTCTGTAGGCTTGTTTCCCTGACCCCGATTAGCACTGATCTTGGACTGTTTCACCAACCAAGATGGGTCTGTGAAACCAGCCGCTAGTGTTTAAAATCATGAGTGAGTTACAACTGTTTATCATGCCTTCAAACGCAAGGTATTTTGAAAACCTGCTATTTCCTCTTCACTGATTGCAGAATGGAAAAGCAACTCTGATTCCAAGTGATCATATCCATATTTGCTGAACTGAGTCCAACACCTTCTGTCTTGTAATCACTGCATCACATCCTACAACCGCAGTATGAAAAGAATCTGTCAAAATGTCCATAGAAAACCATTCACGTGTGCTTCATTCGGTATGGGAGTGTCCTGAAATGAACATGATATCTTGAAAGGAAATGCTCAGCGGTTGTTAAACTTGATATCTTATATGCTTCAGGGTTATTACGCATACAGTACTGTATCTATATGAGTAACACTCTTTATTTAAGGCTGTCATAATTAAAACAAGCATGTCAGTGACTTTCATCCCCTGCCACAGCTGTAAAATCTAAACTGGAGTCTTCAGTAACATGAAAAGGTTCACTATCCAGTGGAGGACGTACATATAAGAATGTAAGCTGACACACAGAAAGACAAACAGGCTGCCTCCATAAGACAGCTTCTGTATACTTTCATCACAATTGGATATTGAACATGTAATGGTTCCCCTAGATTTATTTCAAAATGTAAACATGAGATGCAAACAGACAGACAAACAGCCTCCATATACAGCACCCAGTGAACTGAGGTGCTAAAGAAGGTCATTTTGAGACAATTGGACACGCGATTCTCTAGATACAGTGAGATACGTACATGCAGTATACAGAGGGAAATGTCCTTGAAAAGGCCATATTCATTTAAATGGACTTATTATGGTGAGGCTTTAATAAATAAATGTCAGATAAGCGTTATGAAAAGCGAGCGTCTTCCTCACTTCAAAAGAGCCGAGCTCCTCTGCATTCGTGGTTACAGAGCTTTTAACCTCCTCTCATCTCACCGACAGGACAGAATCCATAACAGCTGTGCATCACACAACACTGCCCGTTACGCCAACTAAGAAATCATTATTCTTAATGTCTTAAAGTCTTAAAATAATACACGTGTGTAATGCAGCATAAAAAGGCACATTAAACATCAGTTACTTTATCTGCTGCTTTTTAAAAGGCTGCCATGCAGACTTTCAGTTTAACCAGTAAACATGTTTGCTACCTTCGCTTCTGCTGCTTCTTCCTGGCACGGTGCAGAAGAGTGACAGCGATCACCAGTGCTTGCAGTTTAGTCTGGCCCCCTGGCATGATAGTCACCCTGTGCCAACCCCTCAGAGGGAGGTCAGACTGTGCCAACCCCTCAGAGGGAGGTCAGATTTACAATGTCCAACTGGTTCTGAACTATCACTATGCGTTGTCTATGAAAACCAGTTCAGTTGGAGGCCATATCCACAAAATGCAATGATGTGCTCTTAAATCCTTTCTTTTCTGCCTGCCCCGTGTCAAGCATTCCTCTTGGCTAATCTTCAGTAGTTTCACAGCCTGGTCTGCAATGTTGCTTTGTCACCTCAAATAAAGACTGGGGTACAGCCCATTGTAAAGCTCAGATGCAAAGTTTTTGATCTTCGGATGTTAGTCGGTGTTTTGGAAATGTGATGCTGAAAATTACCTTGATTTTTAGTAGTTGCTGCAGCACTAAATTATATGATAAATTAATAATAATAATAATAATAATAATAATAATAATAATAATAATAATAATAATAATAATAATAAAACAGCTATTCCTACAAGAGTTTATAATATACTAGTCTGTCTGAACAGACTGATACCGAAAAGCAAATCCCTAAATACAAAGATACCTTCGTAGTACGCAGTTTTTTCTGGGCTTTTTTTTAAGCTGAGCATCAAAAAAAAAAAAAAAAAAATCATTGCGCATTAAAAGAATCCTTTCCATTCCATAAAACAAAGATAACAAAAACACAATTATCCAAAAGGCAGGAAAGCCTGGCTTGCAAATCCTCCTTCCCCAAAAGGAACAAATTGGTTGAAAGCTGCAATTCGTATGGAGTGTTTTAAATCGGTAAATTAACATTGGCCTCCTATCACACAGTGAACAGCTTAGAGCATTGAGCCTCTGTGAACACCAGTACATAATGGAACTGGTGCAGAGTCCTGAGGCACAGCATTACTTTAGTCTTGCAATGCTGAACCATGGGTTCTTAAATTGTACTGGTGAGGAGTTTTCAATAGCATATTGACATCTTGGATTAATTTAGCCCCAGGTCTCTCTCTCTCTCTCTCTCTCTCTCTCTCTCTCTCTCTCTCTCTCTCTCTCTCTCTCTCTCTCTCTCTCTCTCTCTCAACAGAAACGGCGGTCGTGTAGTCTGGTAACTTTCAAAAGCTGCTTATTTAGCAGCTGTCAAGGTTAGTTTTCCAGGCAAAACCCTCTAACTGGATATTGCCAGAGATGTCTACAATTTAAATTCTTTAAAAAAAAATGTTGCAACAGACATACAGCCTAATCTCAGACTATATTAATCTATAAGTTAAACATTGGTATAAAAGCAACCTTATTGTATGCTGCTAAGCAAAATGACAGTGACAGTTCTGTTCAGGAACCCCTAAAATACCCGATGAGGCCGGACAAAAGCAAAACTAAACAAGTGTGGATGACAAAATGGGAGAGGAGCAGAATTCAGATGCACTGAATCCAGTTTAAGAAGACTTCCTGTTATCAGGAAGTGCAGCACATGCCACTGCTCTCAGCTGTACACCCTTTTATAAATGATACACAAATAGAAAATGCATGTTTTACTGCACATGGAGTAAGTAAATAAACAAGCAAGAAAGCAGTAACCATACAGGCTTGGTGCAACTGAAAAATGAACTGAATGGACTTTTCTGGTAAGATTTAACGTTTGTTGTTTTCTATTATTTTGGTCTCAAACCGGCTTGGATGAGGGACCATTGTGCCAGTGTGGAGAGGTGGAAGGTTGATTCTAATACAAACAAAGGGAGTCACATGTCTGAGTTTCTAAAATATGGATTGAAATTGCAACTGCAGTATACATGGATTCAAACTTTATCTGTTACTAGCATTAGCAGCATTATCATTGCCCCCCTTTTCTTGTATTCAAGATCTTGTAACTTTGCTTGTTTTTTCGGTTTCTTTAATCATTTTTTAATTTAGTGTGCCCAATTATTTTACCCCTGATGTATTTATTTATTTATTTCCCCCCCCCCAGTTTTTTTCTGCTCACCACAGCTCAGGAGATCCGAAGGTTCAGTGGGCGTCCTTCAATCCCACGATCAAGTCAGCTTCCTCTTTTACACCCAGGAACTCGAGAGTGGACGTCAGCGAGCTACCGGCCTCTGGAGGACAAAGGCCAGCCCTGCAGGTGTCCGCTCTTAGCTCACTGGGCTCCTGGCCAGCAGGGTTTGCTGTCGCGCGATGAGCAGTTGTTCCTGTCGGTTTTGTCTCCCTCACCCACAGGAGCACCACAGCCAATGTGATACTCCCTTCAGAATCCCCAGTGAAAAACAGTGACTCCTCGCAGCCAGGGAGTGAACCTGCCTGTATGACTCAACCTGCACACCACGTGCCTGTGCTTCTACCAGGTGAGCCACTCAGGGACATCCTTTGCTATTTTATACTTCAATATGGGGGTATACATATTGATAAATGAAACGGTTTGCTGTTATCTAATCACTGTGTGCTGCGTCACATGGCCTGATAGCAACTAGACCATTGGTGTAAAACCGAGCTACTACACACACAGGAAATGATTTCAGAACAGGAAGCAGGAGCAGCTTTTACTTTTGTAGTTTTATCTATAAAATATCTAAGAATCAAAACATCTTCAACAGAAGAAAAGAGGGGCCAGTGATACCATTGCTGGTGCAATTAAAATGCAAGAAGATTTTTTTTTTTTTTTTTTGGTCAGCACTCCTTTAAGTCTTTAAAGTAATATAAGACAACAACCAGGCTGGGAAACATTAGGAAAGTAAATGGAAAGAAGCAGCAGAATGCCGAAAATACTGTACCGACTGACTATAATTTCCTTTCATCTCACTGTGAATACAAATGTAAAACTTGATGAAACAGCACAGAGAAATCAGTTTCAAATCCTGGCAGGCTGGTAAACATTTATTAAACTTGTCCAGCTTCAATAATGTTCATGGATTTCATGGTGTCAGTGCTTACTCAGTAGACCCAGATATAAAGTTAATGGTTGTGAAAAGTATGCAGACTGTCAGTCTGGTACAGCACCAGCATGAATGTAATGCTTGCGAGGGACTGAGCTTGTGAATCTAAGAGCGAGAATGGTATTAGCACAAGGCTTGTTTGAAGGTCATCAGCACAGCCAGAAAGATCAGAAGATGTTGTGATTATATACATCATCTACTGTGTTTACTTATCTTCATGCATATGCAAGCCGTCACTAATGAAAACAGCTGGCCTTTCAGGTTTAAGATGATTATTAATGAAAATCTGATATGATGGGTCCTTTTCAGTCATCTGGGGTTTACCGATTTTATTTGATGGTTACGCCCAATGAGTCAGAAAAACTAATGCATTGTGTTTCGTCTGACCTTGGCGTACGAGGGTGTGACATTTTCAAGGCTACTTGATTATGAAATACTAGTGGGACTCAAACTGCTGAACTACTCAAACTAGCTTCCTTCCACACTGCAGCCCAGCACTTTCTCTGAGCTACTCAAACCCACGACCTTCCACACTGCAGCCCAGCACTTTCTCTAACCACTGAGCTACTCAAACCCACTGCCTTCCACACTGCAACCCAGAACGTTCTCTAACCACTGAGCTACTCAAACCCACTGCATTTCACACTGCAGCCCATCACTTTCTCTAACCACTGAGCTACAAAAACCCATTGCCTTTCACACTGCAGCCCAGCACTTTCTCTAACCACTGAGCTACTCAAACCCACTGCCTTCCACACTGCTGCCCAGCACTTTCTCTAACCACTGAGCTACTCAAACCCACTGCCTTCCACACTGCAGCCCATCGCTTTTGAATTTACTGTGCTCATTTCTTTACCATACATCTTATCTGTATTACTGTTCCTGCATATGTTTTGCCATGTTTCCACTAAAATTACTGCTGTGCTTTCATCATGCTACATCACTGTTATAAGGACTTGAAGAAACAGGTAAAAAAATGCAGATTGGTAGACGACAACGAGGCAATAGTGACAGACAATAAAAAAATCAAATTAATGGTGTATTCTGACAAACTAATGGAAAGATGATTGGCACACAGATGTATGGATAGACTGAGAGACCAAAACAATGAGGCATGAAACACACAGCTTGAGTTGATAACAAGCTCTTTTAAATAATCACATACCCTTGCAGTAAACAATTTCAGACCTCCCGGACGATAATACAAAATAATTGTGTTCTACAATGTGTATTAGGCGATTGCGATGTATGACTCCCTTGATAGTCCTTACAAAGCTAGTAACACAACAGGCAGCCCCATTCGCTAAGGACCCCCACTTTGTGCTCTCAGCATAATGCTGGCCTGATCCTTCATCTAGCATTGTGTGTGTTTTATTTTAGTAAGTCCTGCTTTAGCAAGTGACATTTCTCACCTGATTCGGAAAAGATTCATCAACCTGTACTAGCTACAAATTCAGATCTGGATCTGTATCATATTGAAGATAAGGGTGGCCAGTGATCATTTGTTATTGCTAATAAGAGATAATAAAATTTAAAAAAAGGATTTTAAAAATGTTACCAATTCCACATTGTTAGTGTTGAAAGAAAGTTGGGGCTAAACTAAATACTTTTGACTTTATAACATTATTTTCTACACTGACCTTAACGAGTAAGTAAATCCTTTTCCCCATTTCCCTTACTGTTTCCACTTATTCTGAGTGGTTCTACTCCAATATTGAGCTATTTTCTGCCCTTCCCTGGCTTTGAACGTGCCTGGATAATCATGTGACAGTGTAACCTCTCCCCTCTGCGCTCTGTCTACATGACTGTAGTAACTGGGGCTAGCACAGTTGGAAGGTCACCTTGCCACATGATTTGATCGTTATAAGGAAGGCTGTACAGAGCCAGCACATTTTCCAGACAAGGTCAAAGCAGCTCAAAGGCAGATTTAGAAAAAAAAGATTACTCAATATGGTAGCAAAAGAAAAACTGGAAAACATTAAAAAAAAATTCAAAAGTCGTTTTATGTTACTTACTCTTTTAAAATAAGTGCAGCTAATAACATTTTTCCTTTTTTTTAATTTCGCAAATATTCTGAAAGAAGCAATACATATCACAAGTATTTTCATCTAAAAATAAAATATCTGGTACTGCACCAGGTTAAAGACACACTTTGAGATTGTTTGCATTTCCCGGGTTATTTCACCGGGAGATTGACATTGTCCCCACCCCTTAAGGGCCTTCATTCCTGTCAGTGGCCAACCAGCTGCTTCCCCTAATGACTGACATGCTGTGCACCCAGTAAGAAGCTTCAATTCAGAAGACACTGCGGGGGTGAAATGACCCAGGAAGTAAAGCAGTAACAGACTTCCTGGAAAGCAAGGCCAGGAAACTGAGAAATGTATTTAACCTGGCATAGTACCAGGTGCCATGTTTTAAAATGAAAATGCATTGTTTATTTCAAAACTGCATTCTTTAACTTATTTTGATTGCAACAACACTGTAAAGTTGAGAAACACTATTCCAACTAAGCTGCAAAATGTATTTTTTTCACCAATTAATAGACACACAAACACACACACAGACACACATTATATCTGCTTGGGGCCAAGCTGCCCAGCTCACAGTATCAGTTGTTTCATCTTCAAGAAACGCAGGAGCTAATCCATCAGAGAATTTTCTAATCAGATATGAAAGTATGAATAGAGAGGAGCTGAGACTTTCAAACACTCTGTAGCTCACAAACAGAGGTCTTGTTTCTGCATCCTCTCGATAGAAGCAAGCCCTACTCCCTGCACCACAGCCTTTTAACAATACAAGACACATCTTTCTGCTAAGATGAAGCAGTGAAGCAGAGTGGATCTGTTTCCTCTCTGATGAGAAATCTATTCAGCAATCAGTGCAGTGTTGTAAATTTGGTACAGTTCTGTATCTTTTAATCATAGAATGCTAATAAGATGCAGAATTGAAAAGAGAGATCATGCATATACTGTTATGCAATAATCTGTATTTCTGCTTATTAATAATTAGATACAAGGGGAGAGTTAGAGCAGTGAATATTAATGTCTCGATGTGAGGGGGGAGCTTGGAGCTAAAGCAGAGACAGATTGTAGAAATTGGAAATGAAAAATGTCTCAGCCAGGGACTTAATTAACGTGTGGGAAATTATTAATTAAGTTCACGCTGTAAACAGAGAAAAATGTTCCCATTCTTTCCACCCTGTTTATACTGTTTAATTTCCCATCAGCTAAAACTCTGTTGATCTGGGCTCTCAACTACTGCAGCTCCCCCAGTTGAAATTTTTCAGATTCAAATTGCATTCATTGCAGACATGCTATTATTTTTGTTTTCAAAATGGATGCCAGAAGGATTCTTTTGACATTCAAAATGTATACCATGAAAGTGCAATACACCCAAATTAATACATTTATAATTTATTTACAAAAAATACATATACAGTGCTGAGAAAAAGTTTGTGAACCCCTTAGGATTTTCACATATTTCACATATTTCAAACCTAAAATGTTTTTAGATCTTAATCTAAGTCCTAATAATAGATAAAGACGTGTGGAAGACTGTTTAGATCATTAAAATAGACCCCAGCATGTTTTCCTGGTCAGCAAACAAATCTAAACGTACAGTATGATCCTGTGCTGTGGGTAAAGCGATTTTGACGCTCCTGGATTTGGGTGTTCAGGTCAGGATTGGTGTCTGCTTCTAGCAGTGTAACAGGAAGCTCTCATGGTGCCTTTTCAAATGAATTAACTCCCTTTTGAACAAGGTGAATCGCCAAACAACTAAGTAATATAATCAAAGTTCTCTTAAGCACCCTCGGAGAGTTTGCTTCTTATTTTTTAACATTTACATGATGTTTTCGTTTTTCAAAAAACAGGAGTTAATTAAAAGTCTGGAGGTAATGATTTGAAAATATGGCCCATTGTCCCTTGCCTTTCAGAGCGCTGAAACAAATACATATATTAAAATCGCCCAGCACAAAAGACAAACAAAAACAACTTTTTTAATCTACTTGTTGTTTTCAATACTATATTAACAGATGGCCCCATAAAACTAGGGTATACAAACTACTTCAAAAGAACGCTGAGATACGGCGAGGATTGGAATCCTATGGGTTTATTTTTAAGCAGTAGCACACAAACTCAGTTCTCTGCTTATTTGTTTTCTAACTTGAAGTGGTCCTATCTAGGGTGAACCAGGCAGGCAATCCATGTTCCTCTGAAAGGAACAGGACTAGAGATTTGCATTTATAAAACATACTCTGTTTTTTTATTGCTGGGATAAAGAAACACCTTGGCTATATCGCTAGGTCAACAGTAAATACATTTGTTAATAAGTTTGAAAAATATATATATTTTTTTAACATATTTTCATGTTATGTACCGTATGTGTGCAATTTATATGCTGTGCATTATATACTATGATTCACCATAAGTATAAGCCACATAAAGTTGCCTTTATTCCAAGTGTTTCTTATTGCAAGCACTCAAGTCCTGTAAGTCTTTGTTGAGGGGTTTTGACTGAGTTCAGGAGCTGCACGCCTGTTCTAGTTCCCTGCCATAGATACTGTATATGTAACAGAGGCTAAATTAGTGACCTTATAGAAATGCCACTTTGTGATTAGCCAATGTTTACAGTTGTTTTTCTGGCAGTATACTGCTCTGCACAGACTGGACTTGTTGTTTGAGCTAATATATATATATTACACACTGAATAGTAGTTCCTTAAATCCTAATCAAAGCACCTTAACACTGACTTAACAAAGAGTAAATTCAATATCTGAGCTCTTGCAATAAGAAGCACTCAAAATGATTGCAAACAGCATACAAAGGCAAGGGGACAACAACAAACTAAGAGAATATAGAAGCTTCTTACTGTATAAAATCTGGGAAAGAGTCAAAAACATAAAACAAAGACTGGACAATACATTGTGTCTGTTCCAGCTGCTTTTACTTTATTTAAAATGTATGATCCATATGCACAGTTTATTAAAAAAAAAAAAAAAAAAATTGGAAAATCTTCTTTCTCTGTACTCAACAGCTTAATTTCCAGTTGGGTTTCACAATCAAAAGAAACTAAGTTGATGCTACAATCTTCTAACACTAGGGGGCACCAGAAGAAAAGCCTGGCACTGGCTGAATTTGATAATGCTCTTTACTGTGAAGGTTACTGTTGGACAGTCAACTGCATATGAATGCACAGACAGGCCTCCTCCTATAATAGCACTTCTACGCACTGCTACACTTTTTTGTGCTGAGAAAGATACTTTAATTCAGTCCCCCTCTGCTGTGGGAGACCACAGTGGTGTTTTAAAAAGCCAGTGTTCAAAAGCTGTTGCAATTAATGGGAGTTACAATGTGATTTAAAAAATGTTCACCTCACCTAATATATTACCACATGCTAAATGGCTGCTTTTACTGGATAGTGTTTAAATTTAAACACTGCACTGTGCTCTGGGTGCTTTTTTATTGCCCTTGATTGACAATAAATTCAGAAAAATATGCTTTTTAAATGAACAAGAGCCCTTTAATTCAAGTCCAGGCATGTTTTCTGTCACATAAAAACCTAGGAACAAACAATTCTCTGTTTTTACATTGGAGCTTTGAAGGGGTGTTATTTGTGACCAAAGCTATACAAACAACGATCCTGTGTTACAGCAACTGATAACCCTGTCTAAAGATTTTTCTAGGTGAAGTTCTGGAATGTACCGGTGAGAATACAGAAGAAATTGTGTGTAAGTATCATCTGTTTGACAAAAGAGCTAATTTACTTTGGAGTTGAAGTTCCTTAACTATCGTGCTTTGGGAGTCGATTCCTCCAGTATATTGAAATTCTGTGATTCAGTGAAAAATATGTTTGGGATCTTAATTGAGGATTATTGATAGTGCCAAAATTGCCTGGAGTCTTCCATAATGTGTGGACCTTTCTTCCTAGAAATGAAAAGGAATACCATAAAACAGGGAAACTGTGACACTCTGAGGCTAAGTGTCAGTGTCAGTATTTCACTAGCTCCATGTCTTTCACTACTGCCGGCCTGGCTTCAAATCCAGCCCGTCACACATGTCCTCTTAATAGACAACTGAGCACAACAGCATTTCACTTCCATAGCGCCTATCACGAGCAAGGCCATCCCAAAGAGCTTTACAAATAAATAATCCCTAATACGCTTCGACAGGGTACTCCAGAGTCTAGGAGCGCAACAGCTGAAAGCCCCTGGTATATGCCTCCTGCTCCAAGGCTCACAGAAAAATATTAGATTCAAGGACTGGTAAGATCACAAAGGCTGGTAGGGTACCAGCAGGTCAGTAATGTATGAAAGGGCTTGACCCCTTGTGGGTAATCAGCAGTCTAGATTGCACTGGGTGCCAGTGATGGGATACCAAGCTTGGGGAGATGTGCTGGTGTAGATGGGTTTTGTTAGTGCTGCAGAGATTTGTACCAGCTGAAGCTGATGGCCCAGGACTGAATAGTAGTTGTGTGTTTGGATTGAGGTGCTCTTACAAAACAGTGAAGAGCAGCTCTCATGACGACTACCTCAAGAAACAAAATGCATGTATCGGTCTCATACGGTCCTTGCCAGCACCAGATTTTAAGACCAAAAACTGGGTCACCCAACCCTTCTGAAAGCTGTTGCTACTTTACTATAAACATTCTTCAAGAGTCTTTATCGTAACCTCACTCTAAACACTGCCGATTTGAAGCAGCACCACATAACTCAGAGTTTCATCCTTCCCAAGCCATCATCTGTCAGCGACGTACCAGGCCACTTAATAAAACAGAACATTTCTCTTTCGGAAACGCTAATATGCTCCAACAGGTGCTGGGGGAAGATGTTATCAATTTTGAATACTAAGTGGCCGCCTGAAAAGGGGAATGACGACACGATGGCATCGAATCTGACAAACCGTTGATGAGAGAAAAGAAGGGATTTACAACGAACCCAACACCTCTGTACCTGACAGGAAATGTCTCTAAATGAATCTTCAGCCTTCTCTGGCCTATCTGTAGCAAACTGATTATTGTAGAGTGAGCACTGCTACTCTCCGAGTAGACAAGCTGCTACCTGCGCAAGGAAAAACATCATTTCCAAAGCTGGTTATCACTGGATATCATGTCATTCTGAATTGGCAGTAAATTAATACATTTTGAGGTACCACTAAACTGACGTTCTCAATGTGCACCATGCTGTGATTGCCCCTCCTTCTTCAAGCAGGCTCAATTGGTGAGAATGGGTAGTAAAGCATTCTAAGGGCAGGTCGAGGGAGCACATGTGCTTTCATAAGTGGTGTAAAATACGTTTTTTAACACATAAACTGAAAACAGGAAACCTTCAAACAATAAAACTGTTTAAAATTTTGTTGAGCTTGTTAAACTACCCAGCTTTACAAATCTGTCTGGTTACAGCAACCCAACAATTTAGAGAGGCCTAAATCTGTGGGATTAAGCAAGGGACAAGCTGACTCTTATGAGTCACATGATTCTAGAAACCATAGCATGCACCAGCAAAAAACAGTTCCTCACATGAAGCTGTTGATTTGAAAGATTTTCTTGATACTGTAAATAAAGGACTTGTATTTGAGATTCCTAAAAAAAAAATAGCACTCCAATCATCGGAATAAATTTGCTTTCATACCTTGGATTAAATAAATCTCTCAGGGTCGGGTCTAGGAGAGTGTTAAATGGCAGATTGAAATAGATCTTTAAATACTAGCACTGTCAATCTGTCAAATTTCATTGGCATTATAACATATCTTAATGTCTCAATTAATGCTTAATGAGATACTTTCAATTTGTATCAGACGCTAATGTGTGACAGTGAAATCATCAGTGAGGATTTAAGCAAGAAATACTGTTGTGACGCACACAGGCCCCAAGTTCAAGACCTCACCGCTCGCTTTCAAATGTGTTGCGGGGGAACGATGCAGCTGGGGCAGAACCGCATACTAAAGTGTTTTAAACAGCAGTCCAGTCTGAACAGTCTGATGTGTAAGGAGTCGGAGATTTGACATTTCAATCACCCATTAAAGATTTTCTTCTTATTCGACTGCCACTCAAAAAGAATGTTTGTGTTTCTGCAGTGCTATGGTAAAAAAGTGTAACTTTTCTAATATTCTGTTAAAAATATTCTGTTATTCTGTTTGATAACACACACACACACACACACACACACACACACACACACACACACACACACACACACACACACACACACACACACACACACACACACACAACATCAAATTGGTAATTTACTGTTGTGAGAGGAAATCAAAAAGCTGTAGCAGCTGGGGAGTATGTGAGTGTTTCAGAAACAACGCTGTCAAATCCAGATCTCTTACACATAACAAATTACATTACATAAGATGATTTCAAAAGTGAGTTTTATGTATTAAAGTATTTTCTTAAGTAGATCACTGGAGAATAATCTTCAGATGAACCATTGCAGTTACCCTGCAGATCTGTATTTAAAACATTGCTCCATTAAACTCAGTTGGCTATGAGAAGTAAGTTTCCCCCAAATGTTATGCAGCATTTTTTATAACAAGACCTCTCATTATTAGCACATTAGGAGAGCCAGTAAATGAGATAGCACCTACAATGCAAAGCTGTAGGCTTCTGCACCCTCATGCCTCTTTCAGACTTTTTTTTCTTTGCAAATACTAAAACATGAACCTTGCCTTATAAATAGCGCACTGTGTTCTTTGACAGTTTAGCTTAACTGGTGTAAGAATTATTTTTAGATTAGTTCAAATCTCCAAGCCACACTGTATTTTGATTACCTTATTGATATATCTCTTTATTGGTCAAATGTTTTTTCTAGGAATTATGTACACTGCAGGTAATCTGTTGTGAAATCTGGGGATGCTTTTTCCTTCAATATGTCTATAATGACAGAAAATGGATTTTATCCAAAATATTCTGATTACCGTAATGTTAAATATAATGCACACCCATTTTCTCATCTTGGCGTGCTATACACAAGATGCACATTTTTAACAAGACTCGTGGTATACTTAAAAGCAGCATTCATGTGTATCGTAAGTCACAACCTACATGAATACTTTTATTTATTTATTATTATTTTTTAAAATAAATTTAGTCATTGCCAATTATTTTTATTATTTTCTCCCAATTTAGAATGGCCAATTATTTTTTAAGCTCAGCTCACCACTACCAGCCCAACTCTGACTCGGGAGCGGCGAAGACGAACACACGCTGTCTTCCGAAGCGTATGCCGTCATTAACTGATACAGTAATAATCTAGAATATACAAATACAGCATGATCGATCCTACTGATTATTCTTTTCTTTACCCCTCTAAGAGCATACAAGAGGTGTGCGTTACACAAGGAGTGTTTAATTAAACTGCGGAGTTATGCTCACAATGCAAGTACTGCATATCATACTCTGAATACTATGGATACATTGAAATATTTTGGTGCTACTGAACTGCTTGCAAGTTGAGGAATGGAGGAATCGTGCTTGCAAGTGTTAATACAGGAGAATGTGCTAGAAACCCTCACCTCTAACCGATCTAATCGAATCCACATGAGATGAGGGTCTGTGTTGCACTTGAACACAGCTTGTGCACTCAGCAGATGATGAGGACACACTGCTGACCTGCATCCTTCTACTAATAGTCCATTCCATAGGGGCCCCTGCGGTTAAACAGGACATCAACGTGAAATGAATCTGGAGTTGAAACCCCTGTAATCCAATTACCTGCACTTCTTAAAGGACTGCCTTCTACATTTTATTGATATTTAATGCGTGTGTTCTCAATCATTCTCTATTGTTTCTGCTTCTTTAGGCTTACTAACCATTGCTTCTGACAAAAAGTAGAATTAGATACTGTAACTGAATTAGTTAGTAAATGGAAAATCTCTATTAAAAAAATTCCACTTTCAAAGGGGACTGAACCTACAGTTGCAAGTGTTGCGAGTGTTGAGAATTAAGTGTTTTGATTGGTGCTCATTATTAAGGTGCAGGGTAATGACAGCACTGGAGAGCTGAGAATGGAGTGTTTTGATTGGTGCTCATTATTAAGGTGCAGGGTATTGACAGCGTTGGAGAGCTGAGATTGGAGTGTTTTGATTGGTGCTCATTATTAAGGTGCAGGGTAATGACAGCACTAGAGAGCTGAGAATGGAGTGTTTTGATTGGTGCTCATTATTAAGGAGCAGGGTATTGACAGCGTTGGAGAGCTGAGATTGGAGTGTTTTGATTGGTGCTCATTATTAAGGTGCAGGGTAATGACAGCACTGGAGAGCTGAGAATGGAGTGTTTTGATTGGTGCTCATTATTAAGGTGCAGGGTATTGACAGCGTTGGGGAGCTGAGAATGGAGTGTTTTGATTGGTGCTCATTATTAAGGTGCAGGGTATTGACAGCGTTGGAGAGCTGAGAATGGAGTGTTTAGAGTTTAGACTAGTGCTCATTCGTAAAGGTGCAGGGTAACCACAGTGCTATAATTAAACCAGAGATACAGCAGCTAACCACTAAGTAATGTGGCTGTTAGTTATGTGTTTGACACTGTAAATGAAGCCATGCACAGTACAGGAAAGGCTATACAATACATACACTTACACTTCAAATACATGAGCCCAGAGGTGAAAAGTTCAAAGCACTTTTCACTATTGCACTTTGTGCTAAAAGGATAAGTAAAAATTAACTTCAAGCTTGCATTACAAAGATATGATAACTAATGCATTATCGTTACCACTCGCCTGTTGTACTGAAGATCTTTGCTATGCTTTTTAAAAGGATATTTAGATTTTAATTCCAGGTTAAAAGTTTAAAACATAGCTTCCCGATACCTAATCGCTTCCTGTGTTCTAGGTCACATGGGCTGACTGCATGAGACCATTGGAGTGACTCTGACCTACAGCAAAGGAAATGTAGGTTCCAGAAAGCAAATAAATGAAATAAAAAGCATTAGAATAAAAGCAAAGAAACAAGAACACGTTGCTGTATCAAATAAGAGGTAAGGAAATGTATTTAAAATCCTTAATTAGCACAGATTTAAAAGTCATGTCATGGCGTCTTCCAAGCACAACACACTGTTTAAAGGTATATACCCTTAATAGCACTCACCAGAATTTCTTGGGACGGTCAATCCGAAATGGAGAACAAGGCATGTTGGGAGCACTGATTTGTGCCTTTAAATTACCCTGGAAACACAATCTTCGCTTTGAGGGCCCAATAGTCCCAAATAAATCCCAGTTCAGTGCTTGGAAGAATGAGGCAATGTTGCTTATTTGCAGGAGTGTCTCGTAGCAGCCTGGCTCTTTGCTGCAGAGATCCTGAAGCCAGGGTTCATCTTTTAGGAAAGCGAGAGGCTTCAATTACAGGCCTGGAGTAATACTGTCACTCTTTTCCTTCACATATATTGAATTCAGAGCATCAGCATTTTCGCCGCAAATATCTTTGTTGAAAAGGCCAAATTATACTCATGGGGAAAGAAATAAACCTTTCAGAAGCTGTTCTCTCAGAAATCAAATGTTGAGGAGCTGCACAATTTACGGAAGGCAACCCCGTTAAAAATGCAGTTTCAGTGATGAATGTGGCGGAACAGAAAGCAGCGTGTTAAAATATTTAACAAGGTTGGTGAATTAGCAGATGCTGTAGCTTGACATGCAGGTGAGTCGTAGAGAAAAAGCAGAAAACAAAGCTTTTGTTAACTTAACTCCCCCACACACACCCACTGAAGTATGTCGAGAAAGCTGACTGCTATACGACTCTCAAAACTGCCTCTGTTTACAGGTAAAAAATATATCTCCAGGTTTCCGTTGTCCAAGTCTCAGAGAAAGAAAAATGCTATAGCATACATTTGTAAAGCACTGTGAAAGTGAAGCCACCAATGTATTCCCTAATGGTTTATACTCCACCACTTGCATGCATCACATTTACTCCAATGCAGGCAATCGCTGCAGTGCAAACAAGTTTTTAAAAAAAAAGCCCTTCATTATGAGAAATGAGCTGGGAAGAATTGATTTTACTACCCTACAATTTCACTGCAGCTCCAATAATACATTATGCATGCTGTATAGTTAGGTCACATGGGCGGATTGCAGCTCAACCACTGGAGTAAATCTGACCTACGGCACAGGAAATGATTACCAGTAATAAACAGTACAACATAAACAAGCGAAGAACCAAGAAAAGAGGAATAACGTTGTTTGTAATGACAGGTAAGAAGCCTGGGTTAAATACTACAGTATATTTAAAATTTCACTATAGCTCTTTCAATATACATTATGCATAGCTATAGAACACCAGTTAGCATCTCACTGTACATTTACTAGTAAAGCATTTGTGCCATATTTATCAAGTTTATAGTGCTGGTTTGTACTGAAAATGCTTTGTTAAGCTGCTGTATAACAATGTGTCCAGATAACTCTTAGACCAAAAGGTCAGTTATACTTTTATACAACCCTAGGTAATCCAGGCTTCTAAGGTATTAGACTGAGCAGGACTGGCTGGCTAGTAATATTTGTACAATGTGTGCGCGTGGAAGCGGCTATGAGAGAAATGAAGTGGCAGGTCTTCTCCAGCTTTCTTCAGCTACTTCACAGTCAATAGCAATTAGCAGAGGATCTTGAAAAAAGCAACAAGCTTCAATCATGACTGTAGTAAGCCTGAAGTAGAATTTCAAACGAATAATTACCAACATCTTTTAAACATCTCGGAACGACATGCAAAGGACATCTTGAAGAGGTGGAAAAATAGTGTCAAACAATCAGTTTAAACACAGATCGAACACGCTCTTCTTCAAGTCAAGAGTTGTACGAGAAACAGTCGCAATGTAACACATATATCTGGGTTCTCCTTTTATATTCACAACCAATTTAACAAGCTTAGAAAGGTGTGTGTGTGTGTGTTTAATCTTCTTCAAAAGAATCGACAGCTGGCAAGCTGGTATTTTGTCACGCCACAATAAACATTTTTCCAGTGTCTGAGTCCTGATGGCATTGGGAGAGGTCCCCTGGGATGATTTCCTTATAGCCTGAAGCATGAATCATGCTGTGTAACATATCCAATACAAGCCCCACACAGCAAGCCTGATGCTACTGAATGCATGTAATCCATGCAGGGACAGGATAAGCTCTGTGAAAAGCTGTGCTTGTGAAGCTACCCAGACAGAGAGGCTGCGGCCTACCTGGATCAGCTCAGTCAGGATAGAGCAATATTGTTAGTGGTTGCTGTGGCAACCTGATTGGAGTCCTCTTAGCCTGCAGAGTATCCTGCAGTCTTCTCTCTCTTTAACCTTTTCAGTGCCTTTTGATGAGCGGGGTCATCGTTTTTACTGTCTCTCGCTCAACCACATAAATATGGTATACAGTGCTTTCATGATTTGATAATGCACGGATTTGGTTAGTTCACGGTTAGGCTGTAAAAGTAAAAGTCCTGTATAAGGGCCCTTCACCAATTCACTGTTTTCAATAATTTTGTAATGTGCACGTCAAATAACGAAATAAAGTAGTTAAACAAAAAAGTAATAAAAAAATAATAATAATACTGTGGTCTTTTAAAATACTCAACCTTTCTAGACACGTGGGTCCTGTTTTGATGTTGTTAAGAAGTTTCAAGAGAAGTAATTTTGTAATCTTATTGGATGCGGTTGCAAAGTGCTTAAACAACGATTTTATACAAATGCAGTTGCCATTTCTAATGTGGCACAGTTGCTTGGCAGTGAAAAGGTTAAAATGCCTCTAGAGTATATCTTTTACCATTTTATTCACACCAGTTATTGAATGTATTAAATGTATAAAATGTCAGTTTAGTTTATTACGAATTGTGTAAAAACCTTTAAGCTATTAACAAGCAATGAGCAGCTGGTAAGACTGAATTCCCAGAAGCCTTTGCACATCCTCCACGATTGTGTCCCTCCTTCTCAGTAACCAATCGCTGCTCTTGCTATGACTCACATGCTTTCAATGTCTCTGCATGAGAGTGGCTTGACCTCTGCATGAAAAGAACCAGACCGTTGAAGCAGTTAATAGTTTAAACCATTCACCTGCAGTGGAGTGAAGCAAGAACACCATCAAACAACACAAGGATTTACACTGGGGAGTGGAAGTTTGTTTGAGCATGCTGACCAAAAAAAATAGGATAATCCATCCATACCTTAAAAAACAGTTCATCGTACGATACAGTAGAATAGTTTTACATTTCATTTTGACTTCTTTAATGTTGGCAGGTTTTTTTTTTTTCTTTTGTAAATTGCACACTGGAGAGCCATTTATTCGGTCCCCTCATTTCTGCAAGACTGCAGAAGTTGTAAAGCTGAACATAAAGAACCCTTGTAATATGCAATGGTTACTGTAGTGGGCGTTGGGAATCGTAGATCTTTTTATTGTACTACAATGAGGTAGACCAACAGCCTACTCCCTTGGTCAAATCTATTCCCTGAAGTAGAAGGAACCCTTTTTTAGTTACATAAGAAACATGCACACCAATGAGCACACTAGGATTGGAACAATAATAACTGTAATTAGCCTTAATTATTATTTTACTGCAATCATCTTGTTTCGGATGGTCATTTAAAGCTTCAAGGAATCAGTCCCACTCCTATTGAGATGTATTTTTCCAGTAGATAATGGATTTCTCCATAACGAGATGCTGGGGTAGGGGCCCTTATAACAGTCTCCCATAGTAAAAGCATAGCAAAGTGTATTAAAATTGATCACGCGTGTGTGGACCCTGTAGCTTTAAAACTGAAAGCATATATTTTCTCTTGAAGTAATAGAGCAGTGACTCAAAACTGACACCTGCTGGAAAAGAAGTGAACTACAGCTCTAGAGGAAAAAGGAATCTCATTCTAACTATTGAGGTAGGATTTCAATACGACTCTCAGGAACACAAAGAAAATCCTGGGGTTCAATCTGTCGCAGCAGGAAAATCTGCACTCACATCCAAGACATGGATACACAGACACAAGGCAATGGCAACCAGCTAAGCTTGTACTACCCAGGAAACTATATGCAATACCTACACAATCAATTGGTGTCCAGTGGTAATATTAGGCACTTTTAATGGATGAATATAGAGTGTTTGAAATTGTTACTTTAGTTTTAGTGATTCTGTTAGAATGTACTTTTTGTTTGTACCAGGTTGTGAGGTCCCCTATTCTGCTTGAACCTTAAACCAAATTAGCGATAGTAAACTTCAGTGCTCGCCCACAGCCTCCCCTAAGAAAATGAAATAAAAACAAACGGAACCAAGCAAGGAGCTATGTAGACAGGCCAATTCTTCAGCTGAATTCCTGGTCTACAGGACCGTACACTGCAAGTCTAAATAATACCTGCCTTGTGAACCAAGTTTTCTTTTCCTTCGTGCCATAGTCACATTTGATTTGTACCTCTTTCAGCACTAAGTAACTTTACATAAGAACACATAAAAATAGACATACATACAAATACTGCATCAGTATATTAAATACGTTCTGTTTTTTTTTAAATGTTTTTCTTTCCTATACTACTAACGCAGAATGCAGTTTTGAGAGGAGTTATCTTATACAGCTAGAGTACTCTGCAGTGTTGAGTGGAGTTCTCTTTCCTATACAACTAGAGTACTCTGCAGTGTTGAATGGAGTTCTCTTTTCTATACTACTAGAGCACTGCAGTGTTGAGTGGAGTTATCTTATACAGCTAGAGTACTCTGCAGTGTTGAGTGGAGTTCTCTTTCCTATACAACTAGAGTACTCTGCAGTGTTGAGTGGAGTTCTCTTTCCTATACTACTAGAGCACTGCAGTGTTGAGTGGAGTTTTCTTTCCTATACAACTAGAGCACTCTGCAGTGTTGAGTGCTCTTTCCTACACCTGGACTGCAGTGTTGATGGCCTTTAACCAAACTATTACTGTGCACATTACAATACAATACAATACAGTTCACATTTCTACAGTGCCTTACATCCCAAGGATCCCAAAGCGCTTCACAACAAAAAACAAAAAACATTCAATGAAAAACAGTCGAATACAAAATGGTATAACATTTAAAAAATTACATTACACCAAACAACTGTTTCATAAAAGCTGTGTGCTTTGTAAAAGTGTAAAGTAACCCTCTATAAAAAGTTGTACCAGTAAAATTGGGCCAAAACTAAGTAAAGTGGCCCATTGATAAATAATGATAGCAATCAATAATTTCCCTAACCTTGACTATGTTGCAGGTCCTCACAAGGTCAGCAAGTGAAATAACTGTGGATGTGTTGTTTTGCACTGCATACTACTGCTACTAATATACAGTGTTTTGTAAAAATACTGTAAAATGCATCCTGTGTACCCCTTTAGTTTAAAAAAAATGACATACCTCGATTTCGTCCAAACCACTGGAACCCCTCCCCTAGTTTCATCCATGCATTTATCTGCAGTTCATCTTTACAGTAAATCTCCAAATGTACTGAATACCGTGGAATAGCACAATACTAATTAACTTAACTTTAACCAAACCAAGGAAAACGCCAAACAATCACTGTAAAAAAAACAACATTATAAAAATAAAAAATACAAACTTTTTTTGAATTCAGAAACAGGAGTAAAGAATTCCCTCACCATAAGCTTCTTGCTCGGGAAAAGGACTTGTCGACCCTGTGAAAACAAAGGTAAAAAATCAATTTGTAGAAGCCGGGAGCATTATTTTCAAGCCTGTTTTCTTCTTAAAATGATCCATGTCACCCTCTCTAGGTATAACGTTCCTGGAGACAGAACGTTCCTTGTTAAAGAAAAGGGCTTGTTACCAGGAGGGTCCTGGTTCAATCCCAGCCACTGACTTACTGTGTGTGACCCTGAGCAAGTTACTTAACCACCTTGTGCTCTGACCTTCAGATGAGACGTAAAAACTGAGGTCCTGTTGTAAGTGACCCTACAGCAGCAGCAGTTGTTGATGCATAATTCACCCCTAGTCTCTGTAAGTCGCTTTGGATAAAAGTGTCCAAAGCTAAAAATGACCAATTAATAATAATGATTCTAAGGTAAGAGAGGCACATAGTCTTTGATTATTCTGTCTTCAGGGTTCAATAAGCCTCTACTGACAACTTGTGTATTGTATTAGGAGTTGTGTTCAGCCACTGAATGGCTGATAGTCACGAGTGGCACCCAATCACAATACAAGCAGTTTTAGGTTTGTTATGTGATTTGTGTTTAAAACTGCACATTTAAGATGTATGCAATTATTTTGTTTGCTTCAATCACTTTAAGACACTAAACACGACAAGCAGAGAAGAGTTTCACCAGTTTTTAAAATAAAAAGAAACTAAAGTTCTTGGAAAGTTTTCAAGATAGAATGACTTTATGAAATTAATTAGGACTTATGATGAAGACTTTTCTTTAATAAACCTATTAGTTTCAATAAAAGAAAAATTTGGACTCACAGTAAAATTGAATGAATGATTTAATTTGTTAGTAACAGTACATTCAGACAGCTACATTACTGAGTATCTGACACGACACAGTGTCAAAATGAGTCTGGTGACAATTAGCTCACTATGGTAACAGTGGAGCAGACGCCGTTCCACTCAATTTCCAATTACTAACTATCCCGCAGACACTGAGCACACTTCAACTGCTGCCTATTGAGCCAGGAATATAACTAGACTGGTGTTTAGCTTGGAATCTGCAACACTCTGGAATTCTCTTCCAAACAGCATTGTATCAGAAAGGAAATAAGAATGTGGGTTTGGACCAAAAAGCGTCTTTTAGCTTGTATTGTAAATGAACACTGTCTGGCCTCTTTATTAGGACCTGTACTTCACATCAGGTTGGCCCTGCCCACAGCCTTGACTCCACAAGGGGCTCAAGATCACAAATGTGTTGTTCAAGTTCATCCCACACATGCTCAATGGATGGAGATCTGGGGATTGGGGTGGCCATGGAAGACGCCTGAAGTCTCAGTCATGCTCCTCCAAACCATTTGCGCACAATTCCAGCACGATGGATAGGTGCATTATCACCATCACCAAATGCAGCGATGACAGGTCCTAATACATTGTCCATGCAGAGTATAAGTACAGTGCTACGTTATCAGGATATTATAATTTGCAGCGTAAAGACCCTTGATTAATTCACTGGCCTCAATATTTCACAATTTCTATGGGTGTGAGTGCATTGCAAAATATACAACAGTGCGTTGAATTTATCAAATTGCGTATTATTCTTAGAAACTCATTTCTACCTGATAAATCGGCCAGGTGTTTACTGTATTCAAAATGGACCCAGCTATGGACATACAGTTCAAACATGTCAGAGGGAGAGCCCCACTTTAACAAGTTCATGAATTTTCCATATGGCAGCCTTTCTCTCTGAAGAAATGGTTTCCAGTTTACCCTTTTATTGACAGACACTTTGCAGCCCCTTTTCCTGAGGGATAAAGACTGAAACCATGGCTGAAGGAACAGCTATTGTTGTAGCGGTCTTGAAACAAACAAAAAAAATTGTTATCAAAAATGTTATCAGTGAGTAGACTAAAGCAATGGCTGTCTGGAGCAGCTAGGTAACACATTCCATACCCTGACCACCCTCTATGTGAAGTGTCTTCTTGCTGTCTGGGACAGCTAGGTAATCCATTCCATACCCTGACCACCCTCTATGTGAAGTGTCTTCTTGCTGTCTGGGGTAGCTAGGTAACCCATTCCATACCCTGACCACTCTCTATGTGAAGTGTCTTCTTGCTGTCTGGGGTAGATAGGTAACCCATTCCATACCCTGACCACCCTCTATGTGAAGTGTCTTCTTGCTGTCTGGGGTAGCTAGGTAACCCATTCCATACCCTGACCACTCTCTATGTGAAGTGTCTTCTACTCTCTGTCCTTAGTCTATCTCCTCTTAATTTCCAACCGTGTTCCCTGGTCCTGGTTTCTGTGATGCGCTTAAAGTATTGTCAGTTTTATCAATCTTCACAGCTCATTCCTTTAAGCCCTGTTAGCAAAAATACATACAAATTGAAAATAAAATAAAAACAGCACTAAATAAAATGCATATATAATAAAGTTATGAAATAGGGAAGGTGGGGTAACGGAAATTTATTGTAGACTGGTGTTATTTTTTTATTTACAAATGTCCTTGTAATACACATAGGCTTACAGTAGGAGGCGCTATGATTCTGTCTGTTGAGGGCTAGATAAACAGCAGTGCCAAGTTCGAGATCCCTGCAGCTGGGGAGAGTCATGTCCTTAGAACACAATTTATGTGCATCTAAATGGAGAGTGGCTTTATCTTTTATCTGTGCATCTTCAGAAATACACAAGCCGGACAAAATACATACAAAAGGGAAGGATGTACACAGACCATCGCCTTTTTTATTTCTTTTTCTTTAATCAACTACTTGTTAAATACCGCTCTGAGGTGCTGATGCTCTTCATTGTCTGTGTGTTTACAGAGAAAGGCAGGGTATTGAAATTCAAATAGCTTTTCCCCATCCTCTCTTCTGTTCTTACCTCGTTGAACTCTCATTTGAAAAGGGCTCTGTCCCACTCAGGGTCTATTTTGAACACCTGTTTGTGCGCTTAGCTGAATATGAAATGAAGTGACTATTGGCACTGGCCACGTCTCAGATCTGGAAATGCAAACCTGGAATGGAGGGTTGTTGTCTAAAACCAAGGTTCCCTTAAGGGGTCTTTAAAAGGACCTGTCCTCCATCAGTGTTTTCCATTAATAAACAAGTATGTCAGTGATATACATACCCTGCGATCAACGTCCACCATACGCACAGTATAACATATGTCGCCTTGGATAAAGGCATCTGCCAAATAAATAAATAATAGTAATAATAATAATAATAATAATAATAATAATAATAATAATAATAATAATAACATATGGACAGTACTCTTCACAGCTTGTTTCATCACAATTGGAAAAGTTGTTCTGAATCTGAACATCTATATAAAGATGTATATATGGCAGACTGACAGATACCCAAAGATCATGTCCTTGGCAAGTTTCATCAAGCCTTGGGTAAGCAGTTCTATATGCGTATGTATTAAAAGCAAGACATGCGTACAAACAACTCCACTCTATTCCTTTATTCAAAGTGTTCTGTAGTACAAACAGAGCAGGACAACAAATCCCCCCCCCCCTCCGCTGAGCTAGTCATCGTCTCTGCTGTTGGTCACTGTCTTCTACTTGTAATGTCCCTCGCTGTCTTCACATCGTCCTCTGCCCCTGTAGTTCTCTCCATACTGCAATGACTGTTGAACAGATATCTGAAGTGTGACAGAACACACTGCAGTGTGCACAAGAAGCTCAATCTTTGCCATGTTGTCAATATCACAGCAATATGTTTTTCTACAAAACAGTGACAATTATTAATCTACAAGATCACATCAATAATGCTGTGCAGCATGAAATGATCAAGATCCCTTTTGTAAAAGCTAACAAGGGCATTTTATTTTTTTCATCAGCATGATACAAAAATGAGCTGATTTTACGTAATTTGCCCTTCATTTCTGTGTATGTATGGAATTAAAGGGGGTGTTACTGACTGCCGTTACAGCTTCTGACCCCTGTCAGTGAGATGATCTTAAAAGCTCTATGTCCACACATGGCTCTTTTGCACAGTGGTTAAGACCCTCGCCTGCAGTGAGTGGTCATCGGTTCATGCCCAGCCCCTGCCCTGCTACGTCTGATTAAATTATTATTATTATTATTATTATTATTATTATTATTATTATTATTATTATTATTATTATTATTATTTATTTCTTAGCAGACACCCTTATCCAGGGTGACTTACAATAGTAAGCAAATACATTTCAAGTATCACAGTACAAGTAATAATACAATTAAGAGCAAAATAAATACAATGACTTTGGTAAAACATAACGATATATAGATATACAGTGTGTGTAGGCTTGCAAGTCCTCTGCATGACACTCAGATTGGCATCAATTTAATAGAAAATCACTTGTTTTATTTTTTGGAGAAGTATTCAGAAAAACAGCCCCGCTTATCTCCCCTGAGTGCTGTAGTGACGATTAATGTGCTGAGATCTGTGGAGAGCTTGTCTCCTGTAGCTTGGCAACTAATGGACTGCGTTGTTTGATATTCATTCACAACCAAAGGACCCTCATTCGTGACAAATCGTCTTTGGAAAAAATTAAAAAAATGAAGCCCTTTTGTTTTAAGCTCTGCGCACCCTTGAGTTTTAAAGCTGCAGAGCCCTCCAGCTGAATTTCTTCTTAGTGTCTGTTTTAAACATTTCTTCCATAGTCTTCTGAGCAGAGAGCTTGTTGACCACCCAAACAGTCCCTAAAAGCGTTGTAACTGTCTGCCACCTTTTCAAAAAACTTATTGTAGGGGACCTTTTTTAAAGCAATTTTCCCTAAGTAGCTCAACACAATGAAATACTCACATGGTGGAGTACTAGTTGCTTCTCTTACTGCGCCATTGTTGCCTTGTGTTGCATAAGCTTAACATATTATAGAGTATATGATTCGAGTATAGTGTCCAAAGCACTATGCTAGACTACAGTGTGTTATCAACTACTACCGTACTGTAGAATACGATCTTTCCACCAATCAGAGCGAATGTTTCTTCTGCTGTATTCCCAATTCATCAGCAGTCACATTTGAAGTTTTTACCAAGCTGTACCATCCCTAGCAGTACGGTTGACAGCAGCTGCTTTAAGCAAATCACACCTTGGGCACGTCTCGGAATTCCATTCAGCTGAAAAGTCCATTCAAAACGGTGACATCACAATCGTACATCAGCCACTTCACAGTATTCTCTTCATCAACCTGTCTCTCTTTTCAACAATGTACTTAATACATGTTGGCAACGATTAGAAAACAGATATAGCTGGATTTGTTAACTTTTATACTAATATGATAGCAGTACTTAATAGCATTAGAGGACCACAAGTATCTGTGTATTGGTTATATCAGCACTCACAGCTCATAAACATACCATGGCTTTCAGCCTCAGTCCATTCACTTCTACTTGTGCTGATATTACCCACATGCACAGCTGTATGCCATCCTATAGCACTCTACAGTATTGGCTGTGTTATAGCTATTATGTGACAAATGCTTTGGTATGTATGTGATGCTTCTGCTCTGACTTCAACAGAACTGGTCAGTCATTCAGGGCTGTGCTGTCAATGGGACATTTGCTTATTGAAATGTAGTCTTATCACAGGACAACATGATTTGGAATGATATAACATTTGGTTCAAGAATTCATATTCAATAGACTTTGCATTTTGACTAGTTATAGGTACTGGAAGGTTCTGGAAAGAAGCAGAACTCTGAAAGGTTCTAGAGTATACAGCTGTGTCCATTGAGAGTGTTAACATGCTGTTTCTACACCTGTGCTTTAGCATAGTATAATGCAGTAAGCTAAAAGCGATCCTAGTCATGCCAAAGAAATATTCGCCTGTGTTCTTTCCAATTTGAGGTAGCAATCTACTGCGACTGATTGCTGTGAAATGTTAATCCCCCAGAAAGTTAATTGTATATGCAAATGTCATCCACACTGTCACATTTGATAACACTCACAGCTAGTCTACAAGAGAGAGCTGACACGTGACACCATTATCTTCTCAAGTTAAACAAGAACAAAATCTTAAAAAAAGATTGTCATCCAATTATTTCCAACTGTGCATGTCATCTTAAGACTCTTAAATGCATCACCTGAAATCCCTGTGAAAAATCATCAGTAGACCAGCTCATTACAAGCAGTGACAGTCAGTGGAGCTCATGGACTGTATATGGTAGCTTACTCTCTGGTATTGAAATCAATGGTACAGATACTTACACATCAAGAAGCTTGAACTTCAAGGGTAATGAAATACTCAAGGGCTATTTATCATCATGATGGCCCAACTGTGAAGAATCGAATTGTAAAGTATCATCAAATTGACTTCATTAAGGAGTCTCAAATGTGCAGTGTTGAAATAAAACACATGTTTAACAAACATGTACTTTCATTTGAAAATATGATACCTGGTACTGCACTGGGTTAAAGAAATCTCTGCTTGCAAGCCATGCTGTCCGGTTGACTTGTAATTCCCGGATCACTTCACTTGGAGAGTGAAATTGTTCCCTCCCCAAGGCTTTCTTTCTTGTCAGCAACCAACCAACTGCTTCCCCTAATGATTGACATGTTTGCAGCCAGTAAGATGCTTTGACCGCAAAGACACCGATGGAGCGAAATGACCAATGTAAGCAGAGCAGTACCAAGGCAAGAACACTGAGATGAAGCCAATGAATCCTGCTCCCAGACTATGCAGCAGTTATTAGGGCCCCAGGTAGTGAGCCTCATACACACAGTCCAGGACAGTGGTTTTAAACCCTGGTACTCAAGTGCCTCAAAAGGTCCACGTTTTACATCAAGAATTACATTTAATTAATTCAATATTTGTTTTTAAAAAGACAGCTTTACAAATAAAAAGAGAAACAAACAGCGTGAAAATGTAAAGTAATGCCTACAGTATAGTGCTCTATCGAAGTGTTGTTGCACTAATGGCTAACAAAATTTCTATTTCATTTAAAAATTAAAAATAAACTAAGCACTTGCATCACCATGTATTATTTACCTGCATGCAATACATGCTGGCCCAAACGCTTCAGGAAAAAACAAAGCTGATTCAATAACTCATTCCCCCTTGGTTTGTGAGTTTTATTTTCCCAGAAGCCTGTAGAAAATGTTCACAAAAACTCAAATTGTGACGTCTAGTGAATACAAACAAACACAGTAATTAACTGATGACATGCTCATTCATTACAGGTCACAATGTACACTTAAAAAAAAAAAAAACAACTCAGTGCTTGCTGTGACAGAGTCCTGCGCTCTTCTTAACCTTGAATATGTGAATAGGCCTAATTTCTGCTGCAGACACCGGTATAGTATTTCCTCCCTCACTGTCAGAGCCAGTCCTCCGTCTGCTGTACGGCAGAATGCTTTGACTGTCACCTGTCATGCACTAATGAAGGCATCAACTGAAACCCTGCTTGACTGAGGCATTTGTTTCCCTCCAAACTCTGTTTTTGGAATACTGATAACATTCAACAGGAAACAACAATGTAGCAGGCATTATTTCAACAACAGTATGTGGGAGTACGCATATTTGTCTGAGAAAAACGCACATCCGGAAATACAAATAGGTGCACGTGACACAAACATTAGCCTCTTTACAAGTGGGTAAACAATGAGAGGACTATTTTAAGTGTGTGTAGGCTGGAAATGGCAGGTCACTGCTAAAGGAGGCTTAACAATGTATGTCAGGACAGGTCAACACTGGTAACTGGTGCCATTCATAGGGGGCTGCTAACTTCAGCTTTTATCCCTGGAATACAAAATGAGAACCATTCTGAGATATCTCAGGTAGTTTTATGACCATGTTTACTGTGTATGTTTCTCGGGCCATTGACCATGACTAACATCATTTAATTAAGTTGAAAGCCAGCAGTGACGCTAATGTGTTATATGTATGTGGGACATAGAATGTAGCCAAGAGAGTAGTGCATTTCATCACGCTGTGTTATCTTAGGCTATTCCCTTTAACCTAACATTATACATGTGAATGAAGCTACTGGGATCAAATTAAAGCTGCAGCTCCACAAGCATGGTCAATTTGATACTAAAATGAAATTGCACTTTAAGTCCCCGTGTTGGCTTCCTGTTGGGCACAGAACTGATTTGAACACTTTCCATCTGCATCATAAAAGCAACCTGTTGAACTCGCCTCCTTCCAGTATCAAACTGGGGCTGAAGCTGTTTCCACCTGCAGTCAGCAATCTACATCCAGCCGTCACACACAAGTCAAAGATCTCCTGTATGTTTCACATGTTTGTGTGAGTTTTTATGCTTCAAAATACAGGTTGGAGTCTCGATGGAAGAGCCTTTAGTTTGTTATGCAACTAGATTGTTAATCTCAGCTCTTGTGCTTTCATTCAGTCAGTTCACATTTTTAAAACTAGGCTTGCTTATCCTACCCCCCCCCCCCTCCCCCTCCAGCCTGCTTTGTTTAAATCCTCAAAAGCTAGTTTCAGTTTTTTCTGTACAAGTTAACACAGTTCATAAGCTATTGAATTCAAGTGGGATTTCAAAAGGCTTGCCTTTGCTTACGCTGTGTTGGGCTGCATTGCCATTGGTTATTCAGTATATAACCCTGTATTGCGGTTTTAGTAATACGACTTGTTAAAACATAAAACTTCAGTGGACAAGCTGGTTTCATAACAAAGCATGAGGTATCACCCAAAAAGTGTTTACTAAATAAGATGTAGCAGCTAAGAATGACAAGTATTTTGTTAGGAGGAGTATGTGTAGGCAATACTGGAATCTCTCCAGATTTCTTGAAGTCTGAATGGTATTCAATGGAAAAACAGTAGAATTCCGCTCCATATATGCACTGTTGCTTGCTTTGGTATTGACAGTGTTTTGTGGTGGTGGAGTTTATTTTTAAAAATGGAGGTTAGCAGTTTTATCATCAACCTTATGATACAGAGATCTCACACCACTGCCATGTATAATAACAGTGTAAAACACCAAAGTCTACAGGAAAATGATCGTTCACCCTGTATCATAATAATAACAGCACTGTGACACAAGTAACACTAACTGTTATAATAATCACAGGCCGTCAAACTTCAAACAGATTTTTCTTGTTTTTTAAAACAGTGGGACTTCAAGCACTTGCACTAATGTGTTTTTGGTTGATGTATTGCTGAAGAAACATTTTTCTCCTTTTTGTCTCCTTTCAAAGATTTATCCCTCTTTAATTGTGGGTCTTATGAATGTCTTATAAATCATATTTATGTTTTTAAATAGACATTTTATATTTGAAAATAATGAAGGAAAAAAAAGAAGAAGAAAAAAAACGAAATCTCTGTTTGAGGTTATGAAATTGGCAAAATTTACTGCAGTGAAATTAAGACCACCAGGGAGACTACAATAGCAGAATAATAGAAGTGAAATCATTAGATCTGTCTCCAAATAGACGCTCTTTATAGTCTGGGTTTCTGTAAGAAGACTATTTGTGTCTGATCAACTACTGTTACAGTTACAAAAGAACAGAAAAATGTCTTGGTGTAATTCTGTACACAACAACATGTATTCAGAGGAATTGCTCTCTGCAGACTCAGTTTTGAACCGTCTTTTCCTCGCCCCATGTTGCTATCCGTGTCACATGTATCACCCCCCTCAAGCTGTCTTTCTTTAGGAAACATGAGGTGAGGAATGAACACAGCGGATGAACTAAACTGAATGAGAGCAAAACAACAAAGATCTTTCAGCAATTCACAGAATATTGAATAGTATTGCTTGATTTTATGGGGGTGAGAGGACTTACTCTTTTGTAGGTTTTAAAGAAGTTTTAGAATTGAAGTCCTCTGTGCAGGTAAGGTGCATGTTATCTCAAGTTAAACTGATGTGTATTGTTTTAAGGTCCTGGTTTTTACAGTCAGCTTACAGTGACTGTCTCACAGGATAACAGGATTTATAATCCAAATCAAAGTGAATGACAGCGAGATTTCAGTGTGTAGTCAGAACACCCTAATACCATGCTTATTGTTAACTGCCTCAGACAGAATATAATAGGAGGCAATAGGGACAAGCTCCTGATAATATCACTTTTGTTATTGCCACACTTAATATCACTCACTTCAGCTCAATCTAGCATACAGAACACTGCAATGTGAACGTCAGTGTTCTGATGTTTTTAATTTACAATGAGCTAATTACTCCAACTTGTCATTAGCACAATGCTTCATTTAGGGGCTTGTGAGTAGTCTTAAGTTGTTCCTAAATGGTTTATTATTATTATTATTATTATTATTATTATTATTATTATTATTATTATTTCTTTCAGAAAAACATGTACTGATGATAATTCTGAATTAGCCATATATGTTGCACTTGTAAAATGCATACACACTGTATACAGTATTGTTTCTGTTTTTGTAATTATTATTAATGACCACAATTATAATCAATGCAAAACCCTGGTACTATATTGTAGTCTCATAGCAAAACTGCCTTATTTTATATGAGCATTTCTGTGTTTTGGTGAGCTCCTGATCAAGTCCACAATAATTAATTCGTTTTAAGAAGTTGGTGTCTAATTTTGCAAAGAAATGTTCTTCTTTAAAAAAAAACAGTTGATTAAATGACTGGATTAAGCCTGTGTGTAGTGTTACTTGTATCAATACTGGCCTTTTCCAGTTTCTTCCAAGTCATTGAAGAAACACCCTTAAAAAGCATGCTCTTACCTCCATTAACATAACATTCTCATAGTGCAGCTGTTTAAATCCACTCACGGGACAGATTAGGAAAATAAAGCTATCAAATACTATAATGCAAACCACATCCCCACATAAACACACACACACACACATTCCAGTGTTACCTACATGTGGGGGAATATTGACAGGGGGATGAGTTGTTCAGTTTTTCTTTTCTGTCAGGAAGCCACAAGATTTAAAAGCTATTGTCTCCATCTACGTTCCTAAAGGTCATTCTGATCTTTACACTTGTGTGTTAAAAACAACGCAGTATGAAATGACACCTGGTGAAGCGTATCGTACAGAATCACAAACGAGTGCTGGAAGACGCAGCAGATTACTGTTTATCCTGCTCGAAAATCTGCACAGATTTTTGTCAAGCGCCGCCTACCTGGACTCCCTACTCAATGTCTGCAAAACACACAATTCTTCTCCAACACTGAAGCGCTGTCGTACACAGGATTATCTGTAAATGCTCTAAACAGATCCAGATCCAGGTTTATCACAGTACAGATTTATCAAATCAACCCCTAACCCCCAAGAACAGGCTTAGTTAACGGGTCTGTTGTGTTCAGCTCATTTTCCTAGATTGTTTTAATTTGCTTTTGCAAAAAAAAGAAAGTCTAGTTGGTTGTGGGTGTAACGAGGGCAGACGACAAGGGTCAAATGGTTAGAATGGCGTTCCGCGTCTGATTGGAGGTGGAATCTGAGGAGGGTGTCAAGGAATGGGAGAAGAGGGTGACTTCAGAGAACACCAAGAGCAGTGCTTTCAAGCTGAAGAAAGACTGATCAGCATTGGTGCCACTGAGCGCAGAGAAAACATTCAGTTACACTTTGTTTCCCGTCACACAAGATCTCGTACACAGACTTCAATTGAGTACTGTGCTGCCTCCAACCCCCCTTCCCCACTTGATAAAGGGCCAGTGTTGCTGTGCATGAGATTTAGGGTTAATTAGCAAGACTTCAGTTCATTGAGTAAACAGAGAATAGGAAGACATATTAAGCATGAAATAAGCTGAATCCACTCCCAGCAACTGTTCACAAGCACAGCCTTGACCTTTTAGAATACACCAGGTTAGGTAAGCATTAGCTGCTACATCCCAGATTTGAAACCTAGCTCAGACTGACTTGCTATATTAAATATCACCTTACCAAGATAATTAGACTGCCCAGTTGGGAGATAATATTTCATGATTTTAGCGTCAGTTGTCTAGTGTTCTTTACAGAGTGCACAACCAATTTGTATATGTACATACGAGTAGTGTAAGTTTCGTCTTCGTTTTTAATCATCTTGTTTTAGAAGTTTTTATTTTAAAAATATATATTTATTTACAGATACTTGCTTTAGTACGTTTATTCTGCTTTGCACACTAGTTTTTACTATTATTCGATGTTTAAAAAGTCACAGAATATAAAACATACATATTTAAACCTCATTAAACATTTACTTTCAAAACACACTCATACGAAAAAACTACCAGTCCACAATGATAGCGGGAGAAGTGAAAACAGAACTGAACATTCCGAATGTTAAAAGAAATGGCTTTGAAATAGAACCTAGAACACCCACCTGAGGTCTGTTAGGACAGCACAATAACAGGCTTTAGAAACCCTGCAGGCTCAATGAAGTAAAGTAATGTTTGTGCGCTGCTCCCGTCATTAAACCTTCCTCCCTGATCTTTTGTCAAGCTCTTCCCTTGCCATTTAAACACAGCCTCACAGATAAAGCACTGCTTCTAGAAACGATTTGGAAAGGTGAGATGGAAATAGAAAGCATAGTTCAATCAATTTCTCTACTCAGTGGTGCAAAGCCTTTTAAATGAGCCTTAGCTTGTCATGCAGAGAAATGAATAAACTAGCTTGGCCCCCTGGATCCGAGCCTCTGAGTGCTAAAGAACATTTCAGTTATTTCATTAGGTGTTTTTCAGCAATGACTAAAATCCTGTAATAAAGCACTCATATGTTAGAGGAAGGTTTTTGTTTGGAGCCGAATGTAAATGGTGCTCTCGATTTGCTACATAAAGGCATAACTACTGTGCATGGTTCAATGGAGCAGGGATATCCAGCAAATAAAGATTCGGCTGGAAATCCTAGAACGTATAAAATTTAAATCTCATACATATTCTTTCTGTATAGTTACTAGATTAACATGTGATATAATATAACTAGGGCTCTTTGTTTTCAGTTTTTATTTGTGATCACGTGATGTCCCTTTTGGAAAAGTGTTGATTGTGAAACAAGTTCACTTTAGTTTTTTTCTCCCGTAACTTGATTGAGACTATGATTCTGACTATGCAAGCAGTCCTGGATGTGCAGGGAGAGATGCAGTCCAATCACTTGTGTTTGGAGATTAAAATGTTGCTAGAACAAAGGCTTTAACTTCTCGCTGTGTTGTTTCTGGTGAAGTCACGTGTGTTTGAGTTTGTGAGGGGAAGCCTCGAGATGGTTCTCTTTCATGAATTCTTACGACACAAAAGAAATCTATTAAAAGAAGAATTTGATGATCCTTTTATTCTTTTTGTTCCTTATCTTCAAGGTAACCTAGTTTCCATGGAAACCTGCCAGATCTTAATCCAGACTGCGTATTGAGTTCAACCAACGCTGCAACTGAAGCCTGTGCTGTGAGAGGGAAGGTGAGGGCAGGGGGAGGTAAGCCACATTCCCACCCCTTTAGTTATGTGGCTTTCTTACTCTCTTGAAGACCAATTGATAAAACACTATGAAACCTCTCATTAACTTCACATTTTTCAAAATTCCCCTTTCGCTTTGCTGTTCCTCTTTCTGTTTTCCAGTTATATTGTCATTTTGACTCATTCAAAATGGTCTGTCTGTCTGTCATTATCTACATGGTGAACACAATAACTGAGTTTGTATCAATCTTCTCCAAACTTAAACACCTAGCCTCCTACCGACGTTTCGGATTACTGTTGATTTTACTGTTGAGTTTAACCATTTAAACATT
>CM060272.1:9969985-10215751 GCA_030684275.1 Acipenser oxyrinchus oxyrinchus
TAACCAATTTATTTCTGAAGGAGGTCAGTGGACCCAGGTGAATAAATAATGTTTACCAATTGAAACCTGACCCAGTAATTCGACTCCATGCGCTTGTTACATTGTTTCTTATTCTCTCATGGGGCATAGCTGGGACGTCATGTCCTTTTCTTTGCCCTGTGGGTAAATTAACAGGTGGCTTGTGTTTGTGTTTGTCGCTGTCTCACCTCAAGCTAATGAGGATCTGCCATTCTGTCTTGATTTAAAATCTTTCTTGATTTTAAATGCTAAATTGTAGAATATTTCATTTATAGCCACCTTTTAAAGACACTCTACAGTATTTTCACCATAAGTGAATTATCAAACAGAATAAAAACATGACACATGACATGTGAAATATCCCCTTCTTGTACTGGACAGAGCAATCTTTAGCAGAAATTGTTCCGTTCTTTGATGCAGCTGGTGTCTTTTTGGTTGAAGACATTTTAAAGAAAATCAGGCAGCTCTCTGCATTGTGTTCAGTCATTTACTGGAAGCAAACTAAACCGGTTGACAGGTTCCTAAATGCAGTGCAACAGGTAGTGCACCAATAATGCAGCAAATGTATTTACTTAAATGATAAAAAATATGTATATTTACACTATTCTTTCAGAAATGGGAATCTTCACACGGAACAACATATTACACAGCAATGGGTACATTTCACAGAAATCGTGAAATCTATGATTGTGAAAAAACTACAGCCCTAGTAACGACTGTTTGTGATGTAGGATCACACTGGGGAAACTCCATGGTCTGACAGTGGAAATCCACACATGGTTTGGTCTGCTGTGGGGTGGGGTGGGAGGGTCATATACAAGCATTGGTCTGGCAGTGGCTGACCACATGGTATAGCATGGAAAATGGAAGGTCATTCAAGTTGGTTGCAAGTATGAATGAAGAAATACAGTCACTGGAACACATTCCTTTGGCATTTAAACAATTTAATTTGATAAAACCTTACCTTTATTTAATTTTTTTTCCAGAATACTGATTTGTTTGAAATGATTGAAAAGATGCAGGTAAGGTATTTTTTTCTGTTTTTTGCTTTTTTTCAATGTATCTATTTATTTTTTTACAACCATGTTGGTTTCTAAAACTCTTTTCTGAACAAACATTGCCTACTTTTATCCTTGAGATTGCTCAGAAGGAATGGTCCTTTAATGAACAATATCAGTCCTGAGACTTGCTTCTGAAACAACCAGTCATTTATCTTTCACATTACCCTTATTCAGATTAGTCAGTCACCTCTCAGCAACAGCTCCTAGTATTTGTAGTGTCAACACTTTACGTTCTTGAAAAGTGGGTGAGAAAAGGTTCCTTCTTTAATATTCTGCACCCACTTCATGCAAGACTGTGTTCTGAATATTTCATTTACTGATTACAGCAGTTTGAAGTGCATATGTTAAAATGGAAAAGACAGAGGCAATGCTGTAATCAGACGCTTCACAAGGGAAACAGCAACATTAAAAGTATACAGTGTTTTATACTACATGTTGTACATCAGCGATCACAACGCCAACATCTGCAGAATATTTTAGCTCAAGGTAATGCCAACGCATAGGAGCCATCAAGGGCAATGACTGGCACAGCTTCAATTAGAAGGACATTTCACACGAACAGTGTACAAGGTTTAAGGCTTAAATGTTATTTAGAGGAAGTTCATCTCCATTGAAATTTCATTCATAGCCAGCCTAACTGCTTTGGAAATGGGACAATGCGAAGAACAGCCATTGATTTAGTGGTACCGGAAAGCAAAACAAAAAAAACATATAAAACAAAAATAATGACATGACAATAAACAGAGGCTGTGACAAGGTTGATTATGGAAAGAAAGAAAGTAAGAAAGAAATTTTAAAGTACGTAGAGCTAACAGGGTAAATGGATTACCATCATTTTGCAGGTCTTACGTTTTCCTATATCAAATTCAAACATGTAATAGTAGATTTAATGCACTGCTACATCTCCGCCACGTCCCTGCATCACCGAGGGACTCCATGATATTGACTCCTGTACAAGAAGTCATTGGAAAGACAGCAATCTGTTTGTCAAGAGGAGACCCATGGCATGACATCTGGGAGCTTGAGTTAACCAAATCGCTACCTGGTTTCAATGGCTCTACGTTCCTCCAGGTGACCTCCTGAGACAGCAAGCTGGGATAGGGGGCAGGAGGTGCAGTATTGACATATCTAGAAGGCGATACCCCTGCATGTTGCTCCTTGGTAGCTTTGTTAGCTTTATTTACTTTAAATTCACTCCGATACCAATAGTTGATATGCAGCCTTGCCTTTCCACATTGTACTGGCTCTGCAGGGCAGGCATTGTCTGCTTTGAAAACACAATTAACCATCACTGATTCTGTGGGACACTCCACTTGGATCATGATTAGCCTTTGCCCCTCAAAAATAGCTAGGCAAGTCCCGACTCCCACAAGCCTTTCAACAAGGATGACCTCTGGGGTGAAGCCTCTTTCCCCCCACCCCGGTCTCTATATTGACCCCTTCTGTCTTGTGTATCCTGGGTTTGATTTGAAGAGATGATCCCCTTGTAATGAAAAAGCATGGAAACCACCCCACCCATCCCATTGTCTTTTGTGTTTGCATTTGCAGTGTCTTTGAAGATGGATTATCTATTCAATGTATTTCTTTATAAATCTCTTGCAGGGCTGCAGAATGGATGAACAAAGATGTACTCTCCCACCCACACTTAAAGTAAGTCCTTTGTTATGAATGGTTTGAAGTTGAAGTTGAAACCCTTTATATTGTAACAGTATCAGTGATCAGTCAAGAAAGTAAAAGGAAGAAAACACTAGCCAAAATGTCTACTGAGTTTCTTATACATTTTACCATAGAATTCTGATTGAGCGTTTAAGTTATGATTGATTGACCTATGAGATATAAACAAATAAATTCTCAAGGGAATATAAGGATTAATATCACAAGTTATCTTAAATCTCTTAATCGTTTCAGGTTAAATTTAAATGTAGTAATAATATTAAAGCATTAATAAAGTCACAACTTAAAAAATCTGTTTAAAAATGTTGACCTTCCAAATACCTAAAGAGCTCTTGTTGGTATATTGGAGCTCAAGTTCAATGCACAATATTTATAAATATTATTATGTGGATGGATGGAAGCATGTTTGATTTGATTTTACGCTTTTATAAAAGGTGAGGTGGCTAAAGCATTATCTTTTTTTGTTTCTCTCAGACTGAAGAAGACTACATACCTTACCCCAGTGTGCATGAGGTAAGAGAAGCTAAACTGGGAACAAGAGAACACACTATTTGTACTGTTGATTTTTTATTTGTACCCAGCAGCAGTAATCAAATTAATTCATCCAGCCGCAATTCAATTACAATGGTACACTAAACGATGCACATGTTCATAAACTCTTTTTATATGTTTCAATGGTCAATAGTATGTCCTCTGTTTGCTACTGGTAATATAAGAATGTCCAGTCCCACATTTGAAAGCCGACTACTTTCTTTTGTGCCAAAATACAAAACACTTGGTTTGGGATATTCAGAGAACGTGTAAGCCTTGAATTATATGTAGTCTTATGTTTATTTATTTTTTTTAAATAGCCATAAATATAACATGGGATTTAGATTTAATACTATAGTCATGTTTGTACAACTATATTATTGTCTTGTAAGAAATCTATGTATTCCACCCATCATATAAATGTGTAAAAGAAATTGGATCAACTGGCTATACGTTAACACACAAGGAATCTTTTTATAATGTTTTTTTTTTTAATTATTATTTTTTTATTTATCTGAAAACAAAAATGTGCAAAATTTACATTCCAAACTCAATCAGGTTCGGAGGAATCAATGCTTCTGAACCTTCAGGTCGAAAGTTGTTACATGCAGAATATACAGAATCAAATCCTAAAATAATTAGCTTGAATCCAATTAGATTGTGCATGTAACAAGAGAGAAAATGCTTTATTTAATGGATGAATTAAAACGATGGAACACATGATGGATACTAAAATTTGAAAAAAACATGGAAGTGGACACAAATGGGAAGGCAGTCGACTGTTCAGTATTGCATTGAGAGGTGATAAAGGAGGTCACTAGAGCACACCTCAGGGAAAACAGCAATGACACATGGATAGAATTAAAGAACGATTGTATGTCCTCTACTGCTTCAACATTTAAAAAGATCCCAAAGGACCAAAAGAGGTCGGGGTATGTGGGCTTTCTAAAAACCTTGACTTACTCTTAACTCTCTCAAGCACTGTCCAATTACACTTGACAGCCCTGTCTGTCAAATTAGAAAAGGTCCTAGCTAATGAGTCTAGGTTTAGGTTTAAATCTGCTGTAAAATGTAAAAGCTGGTCTTTGTCTACAGCTAAGTCATCATTTGTCAATACCTGCTCTTCAGTTGCATTCAGTGTAGTTTCAGAGTTTAATCGAATGACACAGAGATTTGCGAGTAGGCCGGTTCGATCTTACCAGCCTTGTTACCTCTTTCAGGTCCTGGCCCGCACAAGCCCGTTTCCCCTCATTCTCCTGCCCCAGTTTGGGGGTTACTGGATCGAAGGGACCAACCATGACTTAAACAGCCCCCCCGAGACAGAGCAGCTGCTTTCCCCCACTGCTCGCATCAAGCTGGAGTGCAACACCACCGCCAAGCTGTTTAGGAAGCACTTTCTGGGCAAGGTGAGCAATGGGAGAGGGCCTCGAAACACCGCTAGGCCCGGGAGCATAGGGTCTGGGCTTGCACTCTAGGGCTTGACACAGCAAAGCGTGCGAGAGAAACACACCCAACTTGATTAGAGGTAGCCACCGAACACTTGTACACATACACAAAGCACTTGTAATAAAGACTGAACTACGTTTGTAAGATAGGCCAGTTTGCATAACATAGTGGGATAGAACGTTCTCGTCTCAATTTAAGTCAATGTTTAATGGAATCAAAACCGATCTACCTGAAAGAATTGAGGTGCTGAATGCTAGTGTTTGTATGTCAGTTAATCTAATAATCAGAATCAAACTCAGTATGTTGGCATTTCTTCATCATGGGAACTCTTGAAGAAAGAACCCAAAAATGAACGCTGCTTAATTGAGATCTGTTTCTGGTTGCGTTTAAAATAATCTGGAAAGAAGCCCCTTAAAATGGCATGCTCAGTCCTGCTCCTCCTGAGCAGCTCAGAGTGCTGTCAATCAGTTTAATCAATGATCTGGATGAGCAGACAAAAACCTGTGCTTGATGAGAATTCCCACTCTGAGTGGCTCAGTTACTTAACAAGCCCACTATAGTAAATGAAAAACTCGATACAAATCTCCTGCCAGTTTCAGTGGCTTCCCCCCCTTGTAAAGTCGCATGTTTACAGTTGCATGATTAGCCCCCAAGCAACTGTTTAGAAAATATATGACTAAATATAATCTTCAATCCTGTGGTCATTTAGCTCAGTCACGCCATTCAAAATATGTTCTGAGTCTGGCCTGAGTAACCATGTGCTCTTCTCAAATAGCATTAACTCATCAATCTTTGTGATGTTATTTAGGTCCAGACAATAGAAAAATACCTATGTCACCTACATGGAAAGACTAGTGTCTAGAAAAATGTCGCTGCTGAAAGCTGATTGTTCCTCTTGTTTTTGGTGTTTAGGAACATTTTAATTTCTACTCCACGGACAGCGCCCTGGGACACCTGGTCTTCTCAATTAAATACGATGTGATCGGGGATCAGGAGCACCTGCGACTTCTCCTGCGGTAAATACACCTCACACATTCCTCAAGAGTACATTCATCCACGTTTACTATGGAAGCCACTAGCAAGAGAGATCCAAGCCAAAATAACCTTGTATAACGTTTCAATATCCTTGTGTGTTCTGTATGATTCTTTATTGCTGTTTCTGTTTAGATTATTATTTGCTTACTAACTATTCCCGTAGACGTGGATTCTGAAAAGACTCCTCAATACTCCTTGAGCTTGTATCCATTCCATGACAGAATAACCTGTTAGTCACGATATATTATCACTCAATAATATGCCTCACAATGGTTTTGGACCAATTATCACAATATTATTGTGGACATATCAAGTACTTGCACAGCTGGCTTCAAATGTAGATTATAAATGATTTATATACCAACAAAAAAAAAGTAAATACTGTAATATATTTAGCAGTTATGAAAATGATTATATAATTCTGACAATAAGCTGGCTGTAGATGCATTATTTTACAGCACAACTGTGGGAACTCTATGCAAATCGCTCCAGTAGTCTCACATTATTAATATGCTTGACTGGGAAAAGCAGCAATTTTCATGCTTTCTGTTCCTGCTCAGAACAATATAATGTACTGTACTAGGACAGTTAATCCCAGACTCATGTTTTGCTTTGAAAATATAGATAAGACTGTGGACTGCTGGTGTGTATGGAGTTCTGAGCCATGATCTACTAGTGAACACTTGATGTAGTCTGCAGATAGTGGTATCCATTCTTGGATCTAACACTAGATTTGCTCTGCATTTTAAAAAAAAAAAAAAAAAACAAAGTTTTTGTTTTACTCAAACTTGAAAATGAAGTGACAATTAACAATGCTAACAGTCAGGCACTCCGAGCTCCTCATCACAGCTCTGTGTAGCAGGCAGTGTTGTGTGATGCACTGCGGATATGGATTCTGTCCCCTGTCGGGGAGATCAGGTTAAAAGTTTTATAACCACGAACCCGGCCCAGCTCTTTTGCATAGTGGTTAAAACGAGGGAGCTTGCCTCAGTCCTGACCTGAACACCGCCTTCCAACCATTCTGTGTCAAACTGTGTGGAGTTTGCTGGGTCCACTCGGAGCTAGATTGAGACCTCTAAACCTATTTCACTTATGACCTGAGCTGGAACCCAGGTCTCTAAAAGGTGAATTGGACTGAGAGGCTAGTGAATTGGACCGAGAGGCTAGTGAATTGCACTGCTGTGGCACCTAACTCCTGATTTACTGTCCATTCTGAGAGAAGCAAACCCCAGAGTATGTCACCCCTGGTCCTTTATCAAACAGTGACGCAACTGAATAGTGACTTCCATTTCATAAGTGTAGCCCAGGAAAGCAAACTCTTCTTCTGCAACAAAATTGAAACAAAGCCCTCTGCAAAGGGAAGGACAGCTGGTAAACTTTCCAAATGATCCACATTCTTAATAGAACCGTCTACCAAATACATACAATTTTCAGGTGTAAAGTTTCTTAGAACATCTGTTATGTTTTATTTTCAGAACTAAACTGAAAACATACCACGATGTCATTCCAATATCCTGCCTCACTGAGTTTCCCAATGTTGTACAAATGGCTAAGGTAAGCACTGGAGATTGGAATAAGAGTTTCTGCAGAGATTTGCCCAGGCTTGTTTAGCAAGAAAAAAGCACCACATTTAAAGGACACTGGCAAATGGAAGTAAATGGAATCCCAACACTACCTCCATTTTTCATTTAAATAAATCTAACATGCAATGCCCAAAAACTGCATCTGTGGTACAGATGTTTTCAGCTACAACCACCCAGAAAGCATAGCACGGTATAATAAAGCATAGTGAAAGAATAGTAAAGCATAGGTGAAAGAATAGTAAAGCATTGTAAAGACCAACAAGGTATGGATATTAAATTATATGGTAAACCAGGATAAACTATGGTAGATTTATAGTATAACTTTGGGAAAAGCATGGTACAACTGCAAAAATATTGTGGTCAACTTTTAACCTTTAATAGGCAACAGATGTGTTTGTTAACAGTTAAACATATCAAACATAAGAATTATATTATATTACAAACCTGCAGTACAGTACTGGGCAGGTCCTAACAGGGCTCTTTAGCATAAAGATGTCTTTGACAAACAGGAGCTAGGTCCTCAGATGTAATCACAGCTCTTTTTCCAGTGATAAGGTGGGTGCAGATAAGCGCTGTTATCAGATAAGAGGGCTCTGTTGTTCCAGACAAGGCTCACTCTCTGGTTCGGGTTTCGGTAATGCAAGGTCCTGTTGCTAGGAATGCCAGCTGTCTCTGTTTACACACATGCACCAATGAGTGACAAAGCAATCACCAAGCCAACCAGCTCTGTGTAGCTTCACGGGTACTGCAGTGCAGTGCCACGCTTCACTGTGGGGTTACAGGAGTCGCTCTGGCTTACTACGTTTAAAAAGGATTCATTGAATGGCCCGCCTATAATATCCACTCACAAGAAATACCCTTAAGTCATTTGAGCCAAGAAATGCACAGAAATTGAAACCAGTCCATTGTAGACATTGGATGGACTTGGCTAACACATTAAAAATTTGAAATCTCTTTCGGACTGTGGAGTGCGTTTCTTGTTTCAACTTTTTTATAAAGGTCTGTTGAAATATGTAAATCAATGTCTAAAAAAGAACAAACATGCTTGTTTGAAATTCTCATGCCTTGAGCTCAGGCTTATTTCTAGCTATTTATATTTAGCATCTGATCCCAGATGTTTTAATATTAATAGACCTCTATTTTGTAATTGTGTATCTCTCATTAGGATTTGTATCCATCTCTGTATCAGTGCAATACATCTCAATAAATTTACTTTGAATTATCCCAATAGAAATAACTACATTTGTAACTGAAGTGGTTTTATACTATAAAAAGACCTAACTGTCTTTTGCTTTTCAGCTCATTTGTGAAGACGTGAATGTGGACAGATTTTATCCTGTCTTGTACCCCAAGGTATACACAATATATAAACATACAGTGTATATATGTGTGTCTGTATTTGTTGAATACCGTTGCTCCTTGTAAGAAGTGATAACACTCAATATCCTCTGCCCCCAACTTTTATTTTTACTAAGCCTTTGCTTCAAACTTGAATTTGAAACATACATCATAAATGGTAAATTGAAAGCATGACTGAACTTTTTTTTTCTATGAATAATAAATATGTCTTTATAGCTGTCTAGACGTGTGAAAGTCTCACGTACGTTCTCTCGGTTTCCCTCCTCAGGCTTCACGACTGATTGTTACTTTTGATGAGCATGTCATCAGCAACAACTTCAAGTTCGGAGTCATCTATCAGAAATTTGGGCAGGTGAGCACTCTGGTTTACATTATTGATTATTATTAAAATTGTCAGAATCGCTACATCCTTTTGAACAAAACTCATACATGATCGATTTTAGTTGTACAGGCAGAGTTTGATTGCTGTAGTTCCAGTGTTGCTACATGAGCGTTGCTCTGGTTATAGTTCAAAGAGGCTTCGGACAAGATCTTCTGTTTACAGCTAGCAATATGAACATCAGCACAATAACGCCAGAGCTAGACCCCCTCTCCCACAGACCCCTTTCAACTCAGCCACTGGCATGCCTGATAGCCATGAAGGAGTTGGAAATGAGGAGCCACTCTCAAACCTGTAAGAGTCCTTCAGGGGGACCTTTTGAAAAGCTCTTTTCATCCAGGCCCAGATAAAAGTGCTCTGGAAAAATACAAATAAAAGCCGTCATGCTGGGAAGTGGCTTGTCTTTTGTTCTCGAGTGGCCTTGAAGTGCTTTCGTCCAGCTTCACGCTGCCCTGGCACTTGAGTGGATCCCAGGGTCCGGACTCGTTGTTTTTAACGAGGAACTACTTGTACCACACCAAACCCTGCGCTCAGTAGAAATTAGGAAGAATGTTTATTCAGCTGTACCATTACCGTGATTATTATGTAAATTGGACTTTGGTTCACCTTTTTAAAAGGCTTATTAGAATTGCTGATGCTGCATTGTGTTTCTCTTAATATTAAGGTTGATTATGTTAGATCGGTGAGGCTTTGTTTGATATTTTTTGTTCTTGTTTATTTTAACGGGGGTACATTGTATAAAAGGATTTTTTTTAATATAGAATGTAGAGAGGCAAGACAAGAGGAAACAGATTAAACTTCTTTTAACTAATTTAGTTGGCCTAGGTTCTAATTAGGTGTGCTAAATAAGCTTGGAGCAACATAATCAGTCAAGCTTTCCACTAGTATTTAAACACGTTGGTGCAAGTAATTGGTAAGTCCTAGTTTTTTTAAAGTGAGAAAAAAAAGCTGATCTACAAGTTCATGCTCTGAGCTGGTGCCGTGCTTACTATTTAAGCTTTGGTAAATGCCAGCACGACTGTGTTTCATTTATTTGGTTGTTTTTCAGACAAGTGAAGAGGAGCTCTTTGGAAACAGTGAGGAGAGTCCGGCCTTCGTCGAGTTCCTGGAGCTGCTGGGGCAGAAGATTGAACTCCATGATTTCAAAGGGTAGGAATCCAGTGTACTGGATGAGACCATGCTCCTACATTCATTGAGAAACCAGACACGTTCACCACAACATGGCAGTGTTTACCTTTAAAAAAGCAATGCCTTAGTCACACAACAGGGCAATTGCTATGTAGCAGGCCAATGGTGGAGCTTAACTCAAAACATGTTTTGTAATAATGTTTTCATATAGTGAACTGCTTGTGAAATGTTTATACACTGTACTGTATACACACATTGACATTCCATACCAGTGTTGCCTGACAATGCCTCTCGACAATGGGGGAAAAAAACAGTAGAAACTTAACATTGTTATTAAATCTTTGTCAACCAAAAACAGTAAATTATTAACGTAGAAGAAAGAGTAAACACTGGGTTGCAGTGATAACTTCAGTTTCGGAAGTGCACTGTCAAATCCTTATTGCTTTTATATGATTATGTAACAAATTATACAGTTTTAATCTTCAAGGGCTATACTGGTGTCATCTAGGTTTTCAGAAGCAGACCACTAAAAACACCTCCGATATGGCTTTGCTTTTGAAGCTGTAAGCGACTGTCTGCAGGATGCTTGCTAGATTTGGGGTGCCTGCTGTTTGGCATTGCTTTTGAAGCTGTGGGTGACTGTCTGAATGCTGTTTGCTGTATTTCGGGTGCCTGCTGTTTGACCAGTTTTGATTGAAGGTACCTGCTGATTTTTGTTCTAGTTTTCGTGGGGGTCTGGACGTGGCACATGGGCAGACTGGCACAGAGTCGGTGTACTACAACTTCAGAAACAAGGAGATCATGTTCCACGTGTCCACCAAGCTGCCGTACACCGAGGGTGACACACAGCAGGTAGCCTACCTCCCCGTCCTGTCTGAATACAGAACTACTGCTTAACATTTTCACTGCCTCGTAAATAGGACTTGTGTTTCTGCTGTGCTGTTGTAAAAGTGCCACTTTGACATTGTTCCATTAAAATCCTTGTTGCAGCATTTTACAAACACAACACCAAACTCTCATATAATCTATAATAACTGTACTAGGGCTACCATACAGATTCAGAAATCTAATTCAGAAACAGTGCTGTCAAATCCAGATTTCTTACACATTTAAAACAGAAAATTACAAGGAAGATGATTTCTAATGTGCGTTTTATGAATTTATAAGGGTTATACATAAGTAGATCGCTGGAAAATAGTCCTCAGACGAGCCATTGCTGTTACCTTGGGCATCAGAATTGTAAACCCGACTTTATGGCTACAACATCTCACTAGAATTCATCTTCCCAAAGAGATCAAAACAGCACCCCATGTGGACAGACAATGTCCGTTTAAAGACAACACTGTTCACACCCTTATAACTTGTTTAATATTTTATGGTATAATTTCGGGGAGACAGAAACGATGAGCCCTCTTATCATAGGCACGGAAAAGGTTACAGGTTTTAAAATATACTTCTTATTGGCATTAGCAGCATTATAATTGGTCCCCTTGTCAATGTGTTTATTTACAATAACAGAACATGTACACCTTTAAGTTGTGAATCAGGTCCAGGTTTTGTGGGCAGGCAGTACAGAGAATGCCACACTGTCCTTACAAGGTCTCTCAGATATTAGTCCAGTAAAACACCGTTTGAAAATAGTCTGTCCCTGACAATTGCAGCAATAAAAAAAATAAAATAAAAAAGGTAGCAAACACAGCACTCTCATTGTTGACTCCATATTCTCATCCGCTACCCCTGAAGAACACATGCTTCCTCTTAAATCAATAACTGATTTGCAAGTCATTTTACACTCAGATGGATTGTCAGTTGCCTCCTCCTTTTCTCCAGTCTGTGATACCAATATCCCCTCTTGTTTCTCCACATTAACCCATCAGAACGTTCAGTTGTGTTTCTCCACGTTAACCTATCAGAACGCAATTGAAGGAGTATAGTCTGAATATACTGTAAAATGAGTCAGTCTGTCACTCACAGAACTGCATTATTTAGCAAAGCACTCAAAACAGAAGGATGTTAATGTTTTTAAACTTTGACTGTTCATTGGATAGAAAGAGGGTTACTTGTATCTACTGTCAAAGTGACTTCCAGTATCACAGAAGTGCATCTAGTCTGCTGTACCACCTGCGTGCTAAACATGCTTTCACTTCTCAAAATACACTCTAGTAGTTTTTCTGCTACAGCCATCAACACAACAGATGAAACTGTCAGTTTCAACAGAGTACTCTTAGAAATTCATACAATACTAGAAGTATAACCAGTGCTGTTGGATAGCTACCAACTGCAGACCAGCTAACATTGTAGCTTTGTTTTATTTCAATAACCACATTTATTTTTAAACTATATTATTTACAATTATGGACAATATAACTGTTACTTAGTGAATGTTTTGTTTTTAGACAATTTCAAGTTATTAATAAGATTATTTAAAACAGCAATTAAAATGTATGGGTAAAGGAAACTGATCATTGTAAATGCAGTAAGGCGAGTAAACTGACTCCATTGTGATTTAGCAATTGGTTCAAAACAATTTAACAACAATGCTGAATTGAAAATAAAATATAAAACTATAAAAGAATCCAGAAATGGTTAAACAGGGTTTTTATGCTGGGTTGTTTTTGAATGAATGATAATACTGATAATAATAATAATAATAATAATAATAATAATAATAATAATAATAATAATAATAATCAGTAATTAAATACTTAAATGAGGGATGCAGTAATTATAAAATTAAATATGTGATTAAAACCAAGATTAATTTTGTAATCAAGATTAATCGCAATTAATATTTAATCGCTTGACAGCCCTAATTTAAAAACAAACAGTCATACAACTGATATCTACCCCACTTACAATCACTTTAGGAAATAAAATATTAGATTACATTTAAACAACTGGACTGTATTTTGCATTGGGCCCCAGTTTAAGAACTGTAGCTAGATAGACGTTAAATCCTTTCATTGTGCATTCGCCCAGCATTTCATTATTTAAACAGCTAATCCAGCACTTTCAGATCAGACAGAAATGTGTACAGCAACCAGTGCGATTTCAATTGGAGGTTTTTCCCCTCTATATGAAAGATGCTACTATAAATTATTTCTCATTTCCAAGTCATCAATTATTTCCATAAAATGACATATTTGCCTGTGTACTGTAATATATTTACCAGTGGATTAGGCAGTAGGTGAGTGGGAGGACTTGGTCCCTGTAGTTTATTGGAGGCTGCAATATGTTTATTGATGTACAAGGATATTATCCAAGTTCTGTTCATCATTTCATAAAGATTGATATCTAACAAAGTCAATAGTGAACTCCAACACCTGGACTATGAATACCTGTCACACCTGGATGAAAACACATTGGTAATTTTATACTAGATTCATATCGAGCTCAGTAAGCTGTTAAGCTTCAGCAGAAGTAACATTGTCTTCATAAATTGATCCCTTATTTATTTACATTCAGATAGCAAATAAACCCAGCTTGTGTCTGGTGAGACTTGTATTAAAAACAGTTTCCTGCCACATTAAATTACATACATGCTACTCAATTGCAAATTAGTGGAATATAAAATTGCATACAAGACAGTCATCCGATCACTGTTACAGATTTGTCAGATTTCATCTTGTGCTTTGTACAGATGTCACCCTGTGCAGAGAGCACACACAGTTCTAATGCTCACTTTTTTTCAAAGCAGTTTCTGAGTCAGATCTTCATTTTAGTGATTTCTAATAAATTCATACAAGTCCTTTCACCCAAACAATGTACAATAATTGAGACACCCTATCCAGGACTAATTATTCTGTAGTAAAGGCGGTTTTTATTTATTAGAAGGCACACAGGATTACAGGAACAGGTAAACTGAATAATATGCACCATCTGTGTTCCTGAAGGGGCTCTAACACTGCTTTTTCTCTATAGCTCCAGAGGAAGAGGCACATAGGAAATGACATTGTTGCCATAGTGTTCCAGGATGAGAGCACACCGTTCGTGCCAGACATGATCGCGTCCAACTTCCTGCATGCCTACATCGTGGTACAGGTGGTGAACCCCTGCTCCGAGAACACGCTCTATAAGGTAATCTCGGGTGATGAGCCCCCAGACTGGTGCCATGGCATGCTGGAGGCTGTATCTGATAAATATCAGTACTTGTCAAGTACATGGACCTCAAGCATGCTCAAAAGTGCCAGATTTTGTTTAAGCCAGTCAGATTTTCTATCTAATGTACTTAACAATTCAATATAGCTAGAGACCATTTCAGGTGATGAAGGCCGTCTGGGAGCATTCTAAAAACAATGCAGATATAAAACCTGTATTTGGATGTAGCACCCTTTATTCTTGACATCTGTGTTTATACAAAATATCCACATGATTTATCATCTAAATATCATTAAACTGCCAGAAAGATTTGTTCAAGGAAGATAAGGTAGATTTGGCCATCATAATTTGGCCATAGAGAATATCTACAGTAAATCAAGGCCAATGGAGGACCCACGAGACACACTACCAAAACGTATGGTCCAAAGCCGTCCAAACCTGTGTGATTAAAAGAGCTATTCCGATTACCTGGGGAGTTGTTACTGAGCCATGCAAACAATGAAAAAGGTACATTTTCTGAAAAGCTGACTTAATAGTAGTAGATACACACAGACACTGCTTCAGTAATGTCATGCTCATAAAAACATGCAGCACGTTTAAAGCACAACAGCAGTACCTGCATGTTGACTGAACTTGCTTTTACCCAAGACTACAGACTGCCCTTGCAGTCTTTTTCAAACCCAGCAAAATCTCTAAATGGGATACTTCAAAAGAACCGTATTGTGGAGCTCTAGAGCCATCCTCTGGACAGCCCTGGTGTAGTGCATTTAAAACCAGTCATGCCTTACCACGGGATACACAAGACAACACCCGAGGCTTGTTACTGTTAGAGACCTTGTTTAATGACACGATATGGTGTCATTAAACAAAGACTATGAAAGAAAGAAACAAAGACTAGGACAGTAATTCTGTTGTAATATAATATGGATGTTTTCTTCCCTAGGTGTCTGTAACCACCGAGATGATGTGCCTTTCTTTGGACCTGCATTATCGAATCCAGCCATTTTCAAAAAGGTACAGTAAGATGACCAGTACCTTCGATAAGGTGAAATACAGTGAACCCCTCTGTCTGCAGACCTCCCTCTATTGAGACATTACTCAGTCCCTTAGGTGATCTTTCATGTGGAACCAAAACCAAGTAGAGCATGGATCTAAAAGGGATCCATTCAGGTTAGAACAGGAAAACGTGAATACTTTAAGAATCTAAAACCTCCAGTTGATAAACCTCAAATACACATGTTGTATTACAATAGCATGTAACAGGACACATTACTCACACATAGATACTGTAATGCATGTTCAAAGTTGTCTTCTGTTCTGATGCCAGTTCCAAATGGATGACCCATTCCTGCAGCACCATGCAGAACACCTTCTCTCAGTGACAGCACATCATCTCCAGTTATCTTTGGTGAACTAATGCTTTCCATAAAGAAAACAAGAGGAAAGGGATGTGTTGGCCTTATAATCATTGAGCCATCATTAAGCCATATGCCACAAGTTAGAGATACAATGAAACCTTAAATCCTATAGGAAATGCCAAGGTGTTTTTAATAAGTGACCTTTATGGAATTAACCCAACTCACAAGCATGTTCTCTTGGTTAACCCAAGATGCACAAGAGTCTGCGAGCATAGTTCAGCAGTGTTCTGCATATGATGTTCAGTAAATGTGTTTGCATGTGGAATTGAAAATAGATATGCTGTCATTAACACTTGCTTTGCCTTCAGGGACCAGAATTCCACGAGTTCTTGCTGACGAAGCTCATCAACGCAGAGTACGCCTGCTACAAAGCTGAGAAGTTTGCCAAGCTGGAGGTGAGAGGGGGTGGGGTCAGTGACATGACAAGGAGAGGATTCAATACACAGTTACCAAGCAATGAACTTCCAAACCCCAGCACTGCTGAAGACTGTACCATTCTCGTAACATTGCTGGAGCAAAATACAGTCATCATCAGCAACACATTTCTGGTTTTACCCAGCCTCCCAAAATGTTAAGATATATTCAGTGCATTGTAGCTAGGTGGTATTCATAACCACACAAATAACCCATAACAAGAGGAACACCAATATAATTCAATATCAATTACTACAATATTAATGTGTATAAGACTGTACAACACTATATGTGGAATAGACTATAAAAAAAATCTACACACACAACCTCAATGTATAGTTACTACTGTATAAAACACTAAACACAACTTCAAATTGACATGCATATTTGATAAAGTGTATCATCTAAACATTAAAACATCCTTATTTGTAGTTAAATACGGCCTGTGTTCCAAAACAAGTGATCAAGATCCTTTTTGTACAATTTAAGTGCTTTTAATGTGTTCGTATAAATGTATGCTTTTTAGTTCAACGTCTTAAAGTACCATCAGCTTCTAGCAGGTATATTAGAAAGTGGAATCTGTCTGTGACTTAAGCTATTTATTTAAACATTTATCAAAAAGGTACAGAGAAACAAGGTAAACGAATTAAGATAAAATTGTAATAGCAGTACAGGTACCAAGGATTTGGTAGCCTATGGTAATTTTCCTCATCTTGTATATACTAAAAGTCATTGTAAAACAAAAAACATGACATACTAGTTAAGTGTCAGTTCAAATGAATACAATTGGAGTATGTTAGTGTGTATTGTATTGCTAATCGATTAGTTATTATTATTATTATTATTATTTATTTCTTAGCAGACGCCCTTATCCAGGGCGACTTACAGTTAGCATTGGGAATGGTTGATTGAATGATAACAAGTGGATCAAGAGGTTGCTCATGTTGCAGGAGCGCACACGGACCGCCCTTCTTGAGACCCTATACGAAGAAATGCACATCAACAGTCAGTCAATGATGGGCATCGGGGGAGACGATGACAAGATGGAGAACGGGCAGTAGGGGAGGGGCTTCTTTGAGTCCTTCAAGGTAACCAATAGGAAAGAATAGGGAGGCGGGAGCTTCTTTAAGGCAACCAATAGGAAAAAATTGGAGGGTTTGGGAGATTCTTCAAACCAACCAAAAATCGGAAAGACCAGTAGGAGGAGATTCAAGGTATCCAGTTGGTAAGAGGAGGGTGGATACTAAAAAATCAAAGGTAACCAAGTCAAACAGAATGGGGTGGGGTTTCGAAGTGGCACCATTTAGCTGTTACTCTGAATTACAGCAATAAAAATCTACAGATTCCAGTTACTGGGAACAAGCTTATTTTTGTAAATTGCCATACAAAGTTATGATACTCTATACATTGTTTTAATTGTGAGTATTTAATGAAATATGTTAAAATGTTTACACACATAGAAATACTGTATATAATTCATATTTGTACCATATTTTTAAACAAACTATTGAAAATGCATATTTTCTTAATTGGTAACATGCAAGTTAAGTTTTCTTAAAAGGAAAAATAAATGTTTACTGCTGTCTTTCAGGGTAATGAAAAGCACCAGGGGTGCACAGTGGGGTCACAAATTCCAAGTATCTGGCACTTATCATTATATCTTTCTAATTCCTGTGACTGGAGGTGAGAAGTGTGCTCTGTGGTTGCAAACACATTACATTTTGTGCGGAATATACCGCTTTTGCATTAGCTGCCATGGTTGTTTTGACCTCCAGTATGGCAGCGTATCCTGCTGGGGTCAGGTGACTGCAACACTTCAAAATCAGATAGAACAGTATGTGGGAGGGTGTGTTTCTGCAAAATAACCAATAAGAAAAGATAATGGTGTTTCTTTAAGGTAATGAATTGTGAGGGTGAGGCTTCAGCAAGGCAAACCAATCAGAAAGAATATAAAAGAGAGGTGCTTCTGAAATATAACCAACCAGAAAATAGAAAGGATGGGCTTTAATGTAACCAATTACAAAAAGGGAGGGAGGAAGGGCATGATTCTGCAAGCTAACCAATCAAGTAGAATGGTGAAGAGAGGCTTTGCAAGGCAGCCAATCGGAAATAATTAAAAGGGAGGGCCCCGTCCAGCAGGGTCTCCGGGCAGGACATCTAGACAGGTCTGTTCAAGGCATCTCACTTTGACTCGACAGTGGGGATCTGTGAAAGCCAAGGCATTGTCTTAACTTTGCTGACAGCACTGCAGACAATGGGGCATTTTCATCATGCATTAAAGTAGTGGATACAGCTCTCAAGAGTCATGTGTTCTGGATTTTCAAGCATTTTCTGTTTAAAGCAACAAAATGTGCAGAAGCAAGGAAACGAATAGGTGATGAAACTTCATCGTGCATAAGGAGTGGATAGATTACCATACCATTCCAAACCAAAAAGCACTTTAAGTAGCAATTCTCAGAACACTGCGCTCATAATACAGCTTGTACACCAACCAAGAGCAGTTAGGTATGGAAGACCAGGTAGCATCATTGTAAAGCAATTGGTCATCTCAGCCTGGGCACCCTAGCATGAAGCTATTGTAGACTGCAGAAGGTCTAAGAAACTGGAGTGTTCAAGGTTGTTTTTGGTTGTTTAGCAAGAATGGAGTCTATTTTATGCCAGGATTCCTCCAGTAATATGCAATGTCTGCAATGTAAAATCAGTGGTGCTTTTCACATACCTAAAAAATAAAAAGGTAGGAATTCAAGAACCCATCATATTCCACACTGCAGCCCAGTGCTTAAACCACTCTAATGTAGACCAAAGATGAACAGTGAAATGCTTTATGCATACATTTTTAGAAAAAGGTTAGTTTTGGCTTGGAAGATGCAATGACCCTGGTCTTAAATTGCATTGCCTCTCATTAGCAGAACACTTACGAATCCGTTACTGTTGAGTTGTGTTTTTCCAGTCTTTAGTGTGTTTGAAAAGGTTGTGTATAATAATGTAAAGCTTCTGAAGGTTGTCGCTCACTGTTATAAGGGTCACAAGCTTTCATAGAAACCTTTGGAATAGCAACCCATTTCAGAACAGTCTAAAATAATGCTCTGCTCCAGCATTTAGAAGTTAAATCAATGGAAAGCATTGTACATTTACAAAGGATATGTATGCATAAAAATGTTTCAGGTTAGAGATATATATTTTGTAAATTTACAGTTCAGTGACTGGCTCATCTCATATTTAAAAGTACAATACTTCTATATTTACGTCCTACTAGTTCAAATAATTATTACAGTTGATCTGTAAAGTACCGACAAACAGAAAAATCTCCCTTTTAGAAGTAACTTTAGAAGCAATCCACCATCTTGTCAAATCAGCAATATCCAAATTAAAAATCTGCCATATGTAATGTACACAGATCTCATAGCAAGTTAGGTGTTTTGCACGATCTTTAGGTGGCTGTAGGTTTTAATTCAACATAGTGCTTTAACTGTGACCTCTGGCACAACAAAGTGTACTGGAAAGTTAAGCAAGATGTGTTTGGCACTGCAAAGAGTTAGGCAAGAATCTGTTCAAGTTTAATATTGTAACCAAGAATGTAAATACTGGCATCAACTTTGGATCTAATGCAGAGCAGGTTTAAAACAAATCCCTTTTAATGTTACATTTGACGGAGGTAAAATAAAACAGTATGGTTAATGTAAGGCTATCATGCATTGGTGCTCTTCATTATAATGACATTATGACAGTTCGGTATAAGCCATAAAATAAAAAATAAGATAAAAAATACACTATTGGTGCAGACATTTAAATACTTCAAGATCTACAAGAACGTTTATTTTTATTTTAGGAAAACTACTCTTCCACAAAAACAGTACGTACACTCATCTAAAACACCTCACTTCTAAAAATCTGGCCCTGTAAATTCCCTTGTCATGTGCTGCCCATGGAACCTACAGTACGTTACACAAGATGGGGTTCTATTATCTGGAACACAGGAAGGAATTGAATGGGGAGAGGAAGCCTAACTTACAGCACTGATGTGTCAGAACAATATAAATCTGGAAAAGACGACAGCTAAACAGGAGCAGAATGTGGTTATTCTAATGAAAGGGAAGAAAATGTCTTTAAAGCTTTGGTTATTACCCCTTTATATAATCTAGTCAGTGCTGGGATTAGACCTCGAGACCCCCCATGCCATCCTAAGTGTCAGTGCTGTACTGGAGCTCAATCTCTTTTACGCTCTCTCTGTAGCGGGTGATCCGCAGTAGAAGCCAGTCAATGGACGCCATGGGCCTCAGTAACAAGAAGCAAAACACAGTCTGCACTAGTCACAGCGGGAGCTTTACCCACAGTGCACCAGAGACCCCCAAAACCCCGGGATAGTAAGTAACCATTTTGGTTTTCAAAGAGGCAGCTGCTGATCTCAGTCAGTGTACGGGAGGCTGATCACTCCCCTTGAATACAAGAGATACAGGCATCCCCAGATGAACCAGTAAGGTAGGGCTGTTTAAGGAAGGCATAGGAACCAACAGCTCCATTTAGTGCTGGGTGCAATTATCCACTGTACTGTGCAATAGGTCAAATAGTTTGGTTTTAAAGGGTTCTTCCGTGTTTTTTTGGATACTATAATTTTTTCAGGAGATGAAGGATTGAGTAGTTCAGCTTTTGACCTTCACTGAACTAAACTAACCTTTGTTTTGTCTTGCCATCAATAATGCAAATAAAAATCTTTTCATTCCAATTGAATTTCTGGGTCACACACTTCACCATCCAGTCCAGTTATATTTACTTTGCATTAGGATTACATTATGGTCTCATTTATTGGGTCTCTATGGTCTCATTTATTGGGTCTGTGATACCTTGAGCAACACGGGTTCTGTACAGCCATGGCTGCCTTCATAGTATTCTGGGACTGTAAATCGTTTGGAGAAACAGAACCGACTGTTAGGATGCAAGGCCAACACATCAGTGGCTTATTTTGTATTGGCAGGTACTGCCAGGTTGGCATTGTTAATTTAACTGCAGATCTCTTGCTTTTGCACAAGTAGAATACAACATGTTTTCAAAGTCTATGTTCAACTCAATTACAAACCATATACGGTTTATTTATTTATTTTTTTTATTTTTTTTTTTTAAGTCAAATTTTAAAAAAAAAAAAACACTTAATGTGAACTCTGCATACAAACAGAAAGCTTGTCTTAAGAATTTACAGCAGCACTTGGTGTAGTAATTTCGAAAATATTTACAAATAGGGACATTCCTATAGTTAAACTACATTTTTAAAAAGGGTCCTTCTACATAATTTGTATGTTAGCTGTAGTGATTTTCTTGGTGGTTCAAAGATATAACTAGGTTCTTTATTTTAGCTCAAATTTACCAGAGGTATTTCAATGTCTGTTTCTAACCATGAAAACTGGGAGATAAAAATGATGTCTGCAATTACCAATATATTTAACATTTAAAAGCCAAAAACAGAAAAACTATGATTAACTAATCTAAATCATAACCAGCCCGGGCCACCGACATTTGGCAACATTTGAGAACTTTGTGGAGGTCACAAATTTATAGGGCAAAAGATATTTTTACAAAACCTATGCACTTGAGTTTTACTCCTTTTGACAAACCTTTCAGCTACATGCTTATTCAGCTACCCTTGTAACGTGCTTGCAAAGGTTTAAATGTTTATTGTAAAAGAACAAGTGGCCAGTATTGAACTGCAGTGTGGAAAGTATTGGAATCAAGGTCTGGCAAACAATGGCTTGACCCCAAGCTGAGGCTATCAATGGGAACCTGGTATAAATATGGGATAAAGGCTCACTGGTGCACCACGGCTGCAAAATTCAAGGAAACAGCCAGAACCAGCCCTACAAACCTTCTTTGAGGCAAGGGGTATTTCTAGTGTTAAGTGTGCATCTAAGACCGACTTATATGAAGTCTGTTGTGAAGAGGTTGGATGGATGGTCATAATGTGGCAACAGAAAACTGTGAACAATTTATACAATTTGGAGGTAGCATAACGCCTGGTCCGAGACCCTGATTGATTAGCTCAAATCTAGGACGCCCGTACCAGGCTCAGTAGTGGAAGATTAGTGCTGATCAGGGTCTGAGAGAGCAGATGAAATTGTCCATTTGCATCTAACTTGCCATGAAGTCCCTTAAGAAATCTCCAATGCATCAGATTAAACATATTACTGCTGCATACAGCATTTGGACATGCAAGTATTTCAGATGGATTTAAAAACATCTTAAATGATCAGGCAACATTCACAAGTCCCTTATTTAGCTGTTGTGTGTTTTGTTTCCCAGAATTATATCTGACCCACTGGTTAAGCCCGATTTTTGCTGCTGGTTTTTCCACAGAAGATGCTAAGCCACACAAAGCAGCTCCCATGAAACTGGTCTTAACCAGAAATCCATTGTTTTTGTAACACCGGGTATCCTGTAAAATGGTTGTCCAGAATTTCAACAGATAGAGTAAAAAGGTAGACAAGGGACTGAGAGAGAAGGGAGGGGAAACAGGCATGTGGAGTTCACCATACCCAAAGAAGAAACTACATTACGGGTAATCTTGATCTCCTAACCTGGAGTGATGAACTCCATACAAAAAGGGTATAGATGGACAGTATAAAAATCAATCCAAGAAGTGTTCTGCATTGGTTCTTCCATAGCCTCATCATTAAATACAGTCAGCAATAAGGAAAAAATGACATTTAGACAAGCCTCCATTAATATCTTGCATGTTAGAGGTGCTAAATTCAGTGAACAGTTTTTTTCAGCCTGTGCATCACTGGCTATATGAATGTTAGAGCACAGATGTGCACTCTTTGGAGAGAATGCAAGAGGCAAATAGCAGCTGGATTGGTTGAAATATCAGTAGTACTGAATGAATCCTGGATGGAATATGCAAAGGGACCAGAAGATGGTGATGTAGCTTGAGTGGCCACTGCAGTTTAATGCTGGGGTGCATCACTTCCCAGAAGGGCAGAACCATGACAGTACCCACAGCAGGCCAATGCAAACAGCATGTGATTTGTCAGAGTTGTGCTTCGGCACTCAAAGTGATGGTAGTTCAGAAAACACTGTCCCACAAAGCATACACAGTGGTGGAGCAAGCATGCAGACAGGAGGACAATGTAAAGTACATGAAATAAGCCCGGATTTTCTGAGAAAGATACATTTAATTCCTCTTGACCTGAGCAACTTTGAGTCAGGGAGCTCCTTTGTGTGGAGTTTAGCATCACGCTAAGGTAAGAAGAGTACTTCCTTCCTGTGCAACAGACAGTAGGACCCCACCTGAGCCTTGCACTCTCGTTCTATAGGCATCTGCTACCTGTAACCCAAGATGTGAATAGGCAGAGGAAGTTAGAGGGTCACATGGAGCAAGTGCAATGGTGAATGAAACCAGGTTAACTCGCAAATAATCAAGCTCATTGATCTAATAAACCATGTGCACTCGCAAATAATCAAGCTCATTGATCTATTAAAACCATGTGCACTCGCAAATAATTAAGCTCATTGATCTATTAAAACCATGTGCACTCGCAAATAATCAAGCTCATTGATCTATTAAAACCATGTGCACTCGCAAATAATCAAGCTCATTGATCTATTAAAACCATGTGCACTCACAAATAATTAAGCTCATTGATCTATTAAAACCATGCGCATCATAAATAATCAAGCTCATTGATCTATTAAAACCATGTGCACTCGCAAATAATCAAGCTCATTGATCTATTAAACCCCAGGTTCCCATCCCTGGGTTATTTCAGAGAACAGTTTTGTAACTGTGCCTATTATGTTCCCCACTATATATACAAATGGTTTTGATTCATTAAGTTATAATCCTCAAGCCTTCATAGAATAGAAGCCCTGAAACAAAAACAAAAAATTCCAGTATGTACACTTTGCATGCTTAATGAGAAATGACCATAATGAGAATTGAGCTGCTCCTACCTGTAACTATGCCGTTTCTTGGTGTTCTACCATTGGAAATTGTCTCATTCCTTTGCAAAATGCGTTGGTTTTTGCCCTTGTGCTTCCTTCAATAGGACCTATAGTGTTATGAACATGTGAGATTATTATGATAAAGAAAGACAATGCCTTGGTGTGACAGGATGACTGGGCGGTGACGGCAGAAGCAGGAACAAAAACGACAGAGAGAGGTGGAGTTTGGTGGAGCTGAGCGAATGCTTTCGCTCAGCATTTAATGAATAAACAGACAGAAAATAAACAGTTGTAACAAAAAAACACAGGTCACGGCACTTGAGCCAAAATAAACAGACAAACAAAACGGACGAAACAGACAAACACGGTGAGCAGATACTCTAACTATTCTTTTTATCTTTACCTCCGTCTCCAATCCAGTTCTCCACTCACCGAACACACAACCCCGAGTGAGTGAAAACATGCTGTTTTTATGCAGTTGTACCGAGACTTGATTGCTAGTCAATCATTCAATTGGAATCTCGGTACAACTGCACGTGAATTAAGTGCACTCCCGTGACCACACATTACATTTTAACCAGCACGTGAAGTGATTTGTGCCCTCCTCGTGCCTAAATACAAATCTACATTTTTAAATCACACGTGAAACACAGACCCGTTTATATCCCGTGTACCGATGACTATACACCAACATTTACACACACAACACGTAACATATAATACACAGGGGGGGCACTTTGCCACATATACCCCCCCTTGTGCAAAGCACACATGGCCTCAATGGCCACCTCCCCCTCAGTCCCAAAGTCCCGAAGAGGGGAAGCAAGTTGTTTCTGGGGGTGGCCATGGTGGAATGTCTGGCACCCCCAATTCTTCGTGGCTGGCAGCTCCCTCTTCCGGGCTTCAGCCACACTATCTCCTGCCGTGAAAGTGCAGCTGGGGAGCTGGTCTCCTGACCTCCCCCTTCTTCATGGCCGGCAGTTCCCCTCCGTGGGGCTCCGACCACACAATCTCCGGCAGCGAAACTGCTGCGGGGAAGCTGGTCTCCTGACCTCCCCCTTCTTCATGGCCGGCAGTTCCCCTCCGTGGGGCTCCGGCCACCCAATTCCGGCAGCGAAACTGCTGCGGGGGAGCTGGTCTCCTGACCTCCCCCTTCTTTGTGGCCGCCAGCTCCCTCCGTGAGGCTCCGGCCACCGTGTTTCCTGCCACAGAAATGCGGCTGGGGAGCTGGTCTCCTGACTTCCCCCTTCTTCATGGCCGGCAGCTCCCCTTCATGGAGCTCCGGCCACAGTGTAGCGACCGAGGCAAAGCAGAGACCCTCGACGACCCCAGGCGAAGCAGGATCCCTGGCGACCCCAGGCAACGGCAGCAGCAGCGGACCCTCGGGAGGCGGCGGCAGCAGCAGCGGACCCTCGGGAGGCGGCGGCAGCAGCAGCGGACCCTCGGGAGGCGACGGCAGCAGCAGCGGACCCTCGGGAGGCGGCGGCAGCAGCAGCGGACCCTCGGGAGGCGGCGGCAGCAGCAGCGGACCCTCGGGAGGCGAACTTCGGGAGGGGAGCCCCTGGCCATAGAGGCGGCAGCGGGAGCTCCACTTCTCCCTCGCACCCTGCACCCTGTGTGGAGCAAAAGGCAGCCCCAGGCGATGCAGAGCGGCTGGCAGCCCCAGGCGATGCAGAGCGGCTGGCAACCCCAGGCGATGCGGAGCGGCTGGCAACCCCAGGCGATCGCGGAGCGGCTGGCAACCCCAGGCGATGCAAGGCAGGCATCCTTGGCGGCGAGGCAGGCATCCTTGGGCGATGCAAGGCAAGCATCCTTGGGCGATGCAAGGCAAGCATCCTTGGGCGAAGCGAGGCAGGCATCCTTGGGCGAAGCGAGGCAGGCATCCTTGGGCGAAGCGAGGCAGGTAGTCAGGACAAGCTGGGGTGCAGGTGTTGGCCCTCTTCTCGGCCTCTGCGGCCGGGCGGTTCTTCCCGTGCTTCCCTCAGCAGCCTATGCAAGGGCTGCTGAGGACCGCCAGCATCTAGTCCTGGTCCTTCTGGTGAAGGGAGAGGCAGCTCCTGCTCCTCTCCTCGTGGCGGTGGGGAAGTGATACCAGCAGGCATTCATCCTCTGCTGGTTGGGGAAATGATACCAGCAGGCATTCATCCTCTGCTGGTGGGGAAGTGATACCAGCAGACATTCCTCCTCTGCTGGTGGGGTTGGCGGAGGCAGAGGCAGCTCCTGCTGCTCTGCTCCTGCCGATGGAGGTGGCGGAGGCAGAGGCAGCTCCTGCTGCTCTGCTCCTGCCAGTGAAGGTGGCGGAGGCAGAGGCAGCTCCTGCTGCTCTGCTCCTGCCGGTGGAGGTGGCGGAGGCAGAGGCAGCTCCTGCTGCTCCTGCCAGTGGAGGTTGGAGCGGCGTGTAGTCTCCTGGCGGCGGAGGTGGGAGCGGCGTGTAGTCTACCCTTGTTTCAGGGGACTGGTGCGGCCCTCCCTCTCTTGCAGGGGACTGGTGCGGCTCTGCCTCGGAAGGGGAGACCAGCAGGCATTTTCCCTCTGCTGGTGGAGGACCCAGCAGGCCTTCACCCTCTGCTGGTGGACAGGGACCCAGCAGGCATTCACCCTCTGCTGGTGGACAGGGACCCAGCAGGCATTCACCCTCTGCTGGTGGACAGGGACCCAGCAGGCATTCACCCTCTGCTGGTGGACAGGGACCCAGCAGGCATTCACCCTCTGCTGGTGGACAGGGACCCAGCAGGCATTCACCCTCTGCTGGTGGACAGGGACCCAGCAGGCATTCACCCTCTGCTGGTGGACAGGGACCCAGCAGGATTTCACCTCCTGCTGGTGGACAGGGACCCAGCAGGATTTCACCCTCTGCTGGTGGACAGGGACCCAGCAGGCATTCACCCTCTGCTGGTGGAGGAGGCAGAGGCAGCTCCTGCTGCTCTGCTCCTGGCGGTGGAGGTGGCGGAGGCAGAGACAGCTCCTGCTGCTCTGCTCCTGCCGATGGAGGTGGCGAGGCGGGACCAGCAGGAATTCACCCTCTGCTGATGGAGGTGGGAGCTGCAAGCAGTCCTCCCATGGCAATGGAGGTGGAACCAGCAGGAATTCACCCTCTGCTGGTGGAGACTGGGGCTGTGGGCGCTCTACCTTCCCCTTCTTGGGCCGTGGACGCACCGACTCCTCCCTTTTGGGCTGTGGACACACAAACTCCTCCCTCTTAGGCTGTGGACGCACCGACTCCTCCCGTTCAGGCGTAGGACGTTCGGGCTCCTCCCGCTCAGGCGTAGGACGTTCGGGCTCCTCCCGCTCAGGCGTAGGACGCTCTGGCTCCTCCCGCTCAGGCGTAGGACGCTCTGGCTCCTCCCGCTCAGGCGTAGGACGCTCTGGCTCCTCCCGCTCAGGCGTAGGACGCTCTGGCTCCTCCCGCTCGGGCTGTGGACGCTCTGGCTCCTCCCGCTCGGGCTGTGGACGCTCTGGCTCCTCCCGCTCGGGCTGTGGACGCTCTGGCTCCTCCCGCTCGGGCTGTGGACGCTCTGGCTCCTCCCGCTCGGGCTGTGGACGCTCTGGCTCCTCCCGCTCGGGCTGTGGACGCTCTGGCTCCTCCCGCTCGGGCTGTGGACGCTCTGGCTCCTCCCGCTCGGGCTGTGGACGCTCTGGCTCCTCCCGCTCGGGCTGTGGACGCTCTGGCTCCTCCCGCTCGGGCTGTGGACGCTCTGGCTCCTCCCATTCAGGCATAGGATGTGGCAGCAAGGGCTTCTCTTCTTCATCCAGCATGGGGCATAGGGCCAACGTGTGCCCATATGCCCCACAGCCAGGGCACCACTCCCCCCATCCCAGTCTTTGGGCCATTTCTTGAAGGGTCCTGTGGATGGAGCAGGGTATGGTGGTGTGGCTAGGTTGGCCACAGTCGAAACACCACAGCCCTGCTTCCGCCTTTCTCCCTTTGCCCTCCTGTGCTCCTCTCCAGCCTCTTCTCCCCATTTCTTTTCCTTTTCAAAAAAAAAAACAAAACCTGCGGTTCCCGCTCTGGCCTGAGTCCTGGAGGCGCTGTTTTCCCGGTTCTGACACCACGTGTGACAGGATGACTGGGCGGTGACGTCACGGCAGAAGCAGGAACAAAAACGACAGAGAGAGGTGGAGTTTGGTGGAGCTGAGCGAATGCTTTCGCTCAGCATTTAATGAATAAACAGACAGAAAATAAACAGTTGTAACAAAACACACAAACAGGTCACGGCACTTGAGCCAAAATAAACAGACAAACAAAACGGACGAAACAGACAAACACGGTGAGCAGATACTCTAACTATTCTTTTTATCTTTAACTATGCTTTTTATCTTTACCTCCGTCTCCAATCCCGTTCTCCACTCACCGAACACACAACCCCGAGTGAGTGAAAACATGCTGTTTTTATGCAGTTGTACCGAGACTCGATTGCTAGTCAATCATTCAATTGGAATCTCGGTACAACTGCACGTGAATTAATTAAGTGCACTCCCGTGACCACACATTACATTTTAACCAGCACGTGAAGTGATTTGTGCCCTCCTCGTGCCTAAATACAAATCTACATTTTTAAATCACACGTGAAACACAGACCCGTTTATATCCCGTGTACCGATGACTATACACCAACATTTACACACAACACGTAACATATAATACACAGGGGGGGCACTTTGCCACACTTGGTCATTACAACTTCAAAGGGGAAAGAAAAGGTAGACTTAAAGCCATTGCTTGTTTTGTTCAATAATGAAATAAAATGCAAATAAAATAAGTGCCAAATTCTGTGGAAAACTATTGCCTACAGTTTTCTGTTTGGTATGGCAAGTGGGTATTGGTAGCAAAGGCAATAGGTGGGTATATAATAAAAGCTTGGGTAAGCAAGTCTTTCTCCTGGTTACCAAGGGAGATCACCAAGGAAATGAATGTACTACCATCTTAAACTACAGAAGCTTGTGATATTTTAGGTCCTAGTGTTGACAGTTCTACTGTGTCTTGTTGGTAACTGTTGCTTGTTTATTAATTTGTCCATTTGTTTTAAAACAGATGCACTTTCTCTCTCCCACCAGCAGTCTTTCTATTCTGCGTCTCCTCATTTCATAGCTTGTGTGGTTTTTGTGCCCCTGCAGAAGATTTTAAAAGCAAAAGCTACCTGCTGCATGAAATCTCATGGTGTCTTTTCTTCTCCTCCTGCCGGACTCAGTCATTGCTTGTGCCAGGGAAAAGCCCCAGTAAATATGGACGCCGCGGCAGTGCCATTGGCATAGGAACTATAGAAGAGGTTCATGTCTAATTCTCCCTTCTGCACCTGCTCCTGCATGCATCTGTCTCTTTGCACGTTGGTTCAAAGCAAGCCGAGAAAAGCCTCATTCCTGTCTGAAACACCACACACAAACTCTGTAGAATTGTTACACTAGTCTGTTACAGGGAAAATACCCCACACACTCAAAACCTATCAGATACTTATATTAGCCTTAACATCAGAATATGACAAGCTAATAAGTTGCTGCTTGTTCTTGACCTACATAACTGGATGTATACAGAAAATAAAAAAGAGATTAATTCACACACATACAGCTTCTCATGCATGTAGATGCTTGTCAGCATTCAGGACAGTTATGAAAGATCAATATCTCCCTCTTGTGGGGAAATAGTGTAATTACATAATAAAAATGATTCCCTTTGAGAATATAGCTTGTATAAAAAAGTATCCAAACTTGAATAAGTAATGCATTTTTTGTATTTAAAATACATTTGATAAATCTTTAAATTTTTATCAAATTAAATGCATGTTGCTACTAAAAACATATTTATGACGCCCTCCTAACAGGAATGCTTTTCTCGGTCTGCTCTTAAGTTTTTTGCATGCTATTCAAGTTTGGTTGAATTAGAAGCATATGCTTGTAGAAACTATTTTTATTTATTTTTTTAAAAAGCATATCAGTATCTACATGGAGAGGGGCTGGAGCTATTGAAGTACAATACCAAAAAAACATGCATGCACATTCTATATAAATCTACACTTGACAAGATTGTTAAAACCATAGAGGCTGCATCCAAAATAACTGCCATGCATTTACAGGATATATAGATAGGAACATTTGAATTAAGAAAATATATGAAAACCATAAAATTGCCATTGAAATGAGCATCAATTAAATTCTCACGCTTTTCCTTCAGGGTAGAATTTCATACAATTGTGAACCGTCTAAAAATCCAATGGACAGACTCCGCTATAAGGGACTTATCAAGAGACAAAGGTGTGAAGGATAGAGTCTAGGACTGGTATTAATTATTCCAGGTTAGACAGGAGGAGGCTGTGTGGTCCAGTGGTTAACGAAATGGGCTTATAACCAGGAGGTCCCCGGTTCAAATCCCACCTCAGCCATTGACTCATTGTGTGACTATGAGCATGTCACTTAACCTTCTTGTGCTCCGTCTTTCGGGTGAGACGTAGTTGTAGGTGACTCTGCAGCTGATGCATAGTTCACACATCCTAGTCTCTGTAAGTCACCTTGGATAAAGGCGTCTGCTAAATAAACAAATAGTAATAATAGACAGCCTTTCAGCACAATGCTGGAAACTAAATCTCTAGACCTCTGCCATTTCTTCTTATATATTCTACTAGCAGCCACCTTCTGGAATCTGAGACGGGGCAGTTAGCATTCTAGAACCAGCAGTGAACCGCACAGAGAGAGAGAGAGAGAGAGTTAAATATGAACTCAATACCAGAGCAAAAGAAATCAGAAGGGTGGCATATGGTCAAATTAAAAAGTGCATACAAAAGTAATTACACAGAAATTGGATTAAAGATTCTGTTCATTTAAGGGCTTAAAATCAGCAAGTCTTGGAACAGTTTTTGTACAAGACACTGAACACAAAACTAGCAAGACACTACCAAGTTGTGCAGTTTGTAGAAGCTCTTAAACTGGCTGTTTGAGGTTCATTTTAAGTTTTGGAACATTACATGTATGGTATGGCATTATGGTACCCCCTAGTCAGGTCTTCCTATACCTTTTAAACCAGATTCCCAGTTGCAGTAGCTCACTGCCTTGTACCCAGTCCAGCACCCTAATCATTGAGCTTATAAATATGTCAACCTATCAGTGCAGTGTAGTGTAGTCTTCTACTGGAAAATACATGATTCCTTTACCAGCCCCTGGCCATCCATGTACTGTAGATCTGTTTTGCATGCCAGTAGTGTACCTGTGTAGGATCCAAGGTGTGAATGAAATATTGTGTATGTGTGCAGGTTGTCCTGCTGCTTTGAGTGGGGGATAGCATCTCACACTGGGGCAACAGGGATGACTCACTTTATTTAGGGAATAAGTAATGCTGCTGCAAGGTCTGTAGGCTGTAGAAACCTAGTCTAAGGAACTAAGCATGAGGCAGTCTCTTACTGTATATATTTTTATATGGCTATTAATCTAGTTGAAATCTGAAATAAAGTAAATTTAAGACACTATCAAACATTTTGGGTACTAGCCGAAACTGGTCTATTTGCCTTGAAGTTTTGGCCTTATATTTTTGATTTGTATGGATGATTCAGCTTTCAGTGTACTGGTATTTGTTACGGCATCCGGTCTGATTTTTGAACATAGTGCAAAAATATCTGCTTGCCATTCAAACCGCAGTGTTAAATACCCAATAAGGGTTGTATTTGTAAAATATAAACCAAGAGCACCTCTTGGGTCAGATCCTAGGTGTTTAAATGCCATGTTCATTCACGCTGGGTGTAGTGTCGCATTAAAAGTACCACTTCACAGGAGCTGTGGTTAGACATACCAGCGTTCTGATCTCTCAGTACCAGTTGCTGTTAATGGTTTGTTTGTTAATTTTCCCTCCAGTTGGCTTCCAGCTATACTCTAATACTAAACACATTTCTTTTTTAGTCTAGGCCAAAACACGTGACTGCTTGACTTACAAGTTAACATTTTTTAGGTTTTCCCAGACCCTGGTTAACACTAGTCTGAATTTCATTTAATACCAATTCAGAAAGAAAGTAGAAATGTTAACTGCCCATCTTTTTCTTCAATTGCCTCAGTCAGTTAAATACTTTTGAAAGTATTTCTGCTTGCCAGCGGTTAACGCAATACCAAAGCATGAGAAATACTCTTAGAGGACAGATTTCAGCCTGAGCTTATCAACCAATCAAGTGTGATGTACATACTGCTGAACATGCCGTTTTGTATAGACATGTACATCTATCTATAACAAGTACAGCATGTGTGAATGATTGAACTGGATGCAATGGTTAGGGGTGTAACTGTACACCAATGTCACTGCGATAGGCATCAATACATGCACTGGTCCTGATGGGCTTGATGCTTAAGATCAAATGATCAATTAACCCAGATGTGCCTATTGTCCTGCATACAGGTCACTTCGATGGTATTGTTAAAAGACAAATGAAAGGAGTTCAGGAGAGTGTATTTATAGCAACTGTGAAACTTATTCAAGAACCATTTGGTGAACTACAATGAGCCGTTGCATTCTTGGTTTTGCATCACGATACGTACCTCTATTACAATACAATGCATCATGCAAAGAAAGGATCCAGAATCGAGAACCCCTAATAATTGTTTGTTAGAGCTGTATACAGTACAAACATGCATCCCATGTGAGGACTACAGTATGCAAACATATTTATCAATTTAAAATATTTTGTACTGTTTTAGGGTGACCAAAATGTAACCTCCAATCTATAGCCATTTCTGGCAACATTTGGCAAACCTACGATAAACAAAACCAGTATCAAAGCATTATCCACTTAAAAAAAATTACATTTTGGGCAACCTGCACAGCTTATAGAGCATGTACATAGACCTGCGATTATTGAATTGGATTGCTTGGTAGGCAGATAGTAGATCAAGGTCTGTCAGATACCAATCCCCTATCCAACGCGTCTATCGCTATGTTTTGCAGTCGTTGATTATCCCGGGGAAGAGTCCAACTAGGAAGAAGTCTGGTCCCTTCAGCTCTCGCCGGAGCAGCGCCATCGGGATTGAAAACATCCAAGAGGTGCAGGAGAGGAGGTGAGTGTGGCCAAGGAGCTAGAGCAATCTACCAGCGTGGCCAGAGCCAGAGCAATCTACCAGTGTGGCCAGAGCTAGAGCAATCTAACAGCGTGGCCAGAGCTAGAGCAATCTACCAGCGTGGCCAGAGAGCCAGGGCAATCCACCAGCGTGGCCAGAGAGCAAGCACTGGAAAGGGTTATGCATAGGGCTTCTGATTTTCTGTGTTTTACCCTGACTTTTATACTCTTCTTTAAGAATTCAGTTGATACCTGTTAAGCCATTTGTGTATCAAATCAAGAAACAGGTTTATAGAAACATTTTATTTTTATTTTTTTAATTGTGAAAAAGAAATACTTTTAAAATTGGCCAAGCCTTCATTTACAAGTCAAACATAATTTAACTGAGTGTTTAATTTATTTTCAATATTTATCCTCATCTCTTAATATTAGTCCAATTTAATTCCTTGTCAGAATTACTTGTTAGACCAGTGGTTTTCAATCCTGGTTACCAAGAGCTGGCACCAAGCAAAGACAATCAAGGGGGAAACATGCTCCATTGAGTTATCCCAAAGACAATACACTCAAGGAGTGTCCCAAAGAACTTCTCCTAGTTGATTAAACAGGTGAATGTCACGAGAGATCAAGCCATCCGCATTGACTGCCTGTGTCAATGATGGCCATTGATGGACTGCCATGGTGGAAGATGAATCCGAGAAACACAGACACTTTATCCACTTCATGCAACCCAGAGAAACAGCAGGACCATCCACAAGAGACAATGAGGTTTCACCTCCTCTAAGGAGTACTCGTTTTCAAACTATGCCTGGCTGCTGTTAGTTCATATTTTTAGACTCCTTAGAACAAACTGATGCAAGTCAAACTTTCATTGTGCGGTAATCTATTGAAGAAACACTGTACAGATACACACTGCTAGATTAGAAATGTTATTTAAAATGTAATAAAATTGTATGTAAAATATTTACATGTACATTCTTGAAGTGCACAATTATACCGGAGTATTTGATGGGTTGACCCTGTTTGACCCCAGCAGGGAATGTTCCCCGAGTATCCAGAGGACAATGGACAGTGGTCACATATCCCAGGAACCCAAGTCAGATTCATCCAATCAGAGTTCACCGGAGATGCCCACAACCAAGAACAGGTTAGTCTGGTAAACTTGCAACCTGTGCCTGCTTTTTAAAATACCTACCAGTCAGCACTGCCTATCCCCAGCTCTACAGTCACTGTCTGAGAAGAATGTTGCAGTGCTTTGTGTTGAAGTATAATTACCACAACCTGCGTAAAACCCGTCTGGCACATTCCCGGACAATAGAGAAGCACACCCTTGACAACGGGCCTGTGAAGGGAAGGGACGTCAACACTTGTCGTATTTCAGTAATTCCAGGGGCGGTCCATCCACAACTACAGTATAAAAACACTCAATGGTAGAACATGCAGGAATACTAAAATGAACTTCTGACAAACATCTAGACTATCTTTTATTATTAGTTGTTTATTTAGCAGATACCTTTATCCAAGGCGACTTACAGAGACTAGGGTGTGTGAACTATGCATCAGCTACAGAGTCACTTACAACTACGTCCCACCCGAAAGACGGAGCACAAGGAGGTTAAGTGACATGCTCAGGGTCACACAATGAGTCGGTGGCTGAGGTGGGATTTGAACCGGGACCTCGTGGTTACAAGCCCTTTCTTTAACCACTGGACCACACAGTCGTTAATGTTGAAATGAGATGAAGTCACATTCGTGGCTTCAGATGCTGAACACATTACCCTTGTATAGTAGTGAAGAGGTCCATGATCACCAGGGACTGTTGGTCACATAGGCAAAGGAGAGAAATTAGAATTTAATAAAGTTAGAAAATAAGATAGATGTCAGCGAGTGCAATCAAGATAGAAATAACAGCAAGCAGGAAGAAGTAGGAAGTTAAGGGGTGGCGTGTGTAAGTGAGCACTAAAAGCAGAACACTTTCTGGTACAATGCTGTGATTAGTCATTCTGACTGCTGCTCTTTCACCTGCAGTGTTTTGGTAAGATACAGACCTGATATCAGTGAGTGCTGTTTGAAGTCGTGATCATGTTGATAACATTGTATTGGTATTTGAGAAGTTGGTATTTGTATTGTGCAATCTTGAAATACATATTTACATGAATGTATTACATGGTTGTATTTAAGTCCCTTTTTAATACTGACACTAAATTATTGTATTACTGCATTCAGATTGGGTACATTGTAAATCTGTGCCACAGGGACTGGCTGAGAAATAACAATGTATTTCTCTCTGTATAAATCAAATAAATTGTGGATAGGTCAATTATCACCAAGGACTGCTAGTCACATAAGCAGAGGAAAGAATAGAATTTAGTAAAGTTAGAAAATAAGATTGCAATTTTAAGAGAATGGTAGAATCCAGTGAAAATAAGACAGAAGACAGTAATTAGGAGCAAGTTGAAAGCTCAAGGAGAGGTGTGTGTTGGAACTGCAAGCAGGAAATATTTTCTAGTTCAATGGTATTTTGTTTATTTCGAATGGGCTCAGTTAGTTGTGCTATCAGTGGCTGAGCCTTTCCTTTCTTTCCTTGTTTCTACAGGGTCTGGAACTGATGGTTTCATGTTGATTAAAGTGCAATGACACTGCAGTTTTGAAATGCTCGCAATCATATTTGCGTTGTGCAAATACAGTGGCCACCAATTTGCTAGTTTCAGCAATATATAGTGATTGCACACTACAAAATACCAGTTCCACTACAAAGCATCTCTTATTAATATTACTTCTGCAATGTGCCCATATTTACTAAATATGTCATCCACACCAAAATTGTACAATAAGGGTTACACGCAGTATTCCTACAAATTATTGTGGTGTCCGCAAAATATTGTAGAATTCAATTAATTGTTAAGATACACATTATCCAATTGATTTGTATTGATGTAAGCTGGTATATATAGTTGACCCCCTACTGAAATGATGACATGTTTAAAGGAATGAACATGCTGGGAAGGGGGGGGGTGTAGCAACATATTTAGTGCAGCAGGTGATATACTGTACAATCTCATCCCTATCTTACACACAATGAAACATCTCTTCTTTAACCACAAAACAAAAACACACAGAAATTAAAGACCAAAAGGGAAGATATTGAACACAGGGCAGCTAGGGCAGACAGGTGAACAAACGAACCATTGAAAAGGCACTGGAAGTGATTTGCTGTTTAATTCAGGTCCGTAGTTATTCTGTGTATTGCAGAGCTCCCTCCATCCCTGAGGCCAATGACCTGTCTCGCTCCTCATCCAACGCTAGCAGCTTCGCCAGTGTGGTGGAGGAGAACGAAGTCCTTGAGGAATACGACACCGGCATGGTAAGAACCTGCTTTCTCACGCCTTCCCAAAGCACACACCAGACCCACAAGTGAAAGGGGTATGCTAGGCTACAGACGGCTCCAACACAAAAACAAATACTTCATATATCAATATGGAAACAGGTTTGTCCAAGTAGCATGACGATTAATGAAGTAATCCCAGGCAGATTTAGATTTACATTTGTCCAGGCACATGGTAGTCTCAAATATTTTGTCCCGACAAACAACCCCCAACAAATATTGTTCACGATTCAGTGAGTGCAAACTATTTGAGGAAGAATACAAAAGTAGCGATTCTTGGCTTCAGCGGTTCTTGGCTTCATGCAGACTATCCTAGGTAGAAGATGTAGTCTAAGGTATGTTGGATTCTGTTGCGTGTACAACAGATTTAAAACAAACTAGACAATTCAAAGGTGCTGAAATACAAAATACATGCAAAAAGTAATATCCATGCAAATGACAAAATCCAAGCTACTAACCTTAAACCAAAAGGATAGATGGACAAGTCTGTGTAAGATTTTGTCCCATGGTGTTCTCTGTAAAAGTCCTTTTTACTAGGTTCTACAAAACCAGTGTCTTAAAAACAAAGAAAGTGGCTAAACTTGAACTACAAACTAAAAACAGCTACACTTCATAAATCCAGTTAATGTTAAAAAAGAAATAAATGAAAGTAAAGGATTGCTAACAACTATTACCTTCAAGCTTCACGTTGCACCATGTGGCTGGCTGCAAGAGAATGTCCCACCTCCAGACTTCCCCTTTTATAGCCTAGGTCATTTCCTGTGAGTGACACCTAATTCTGATTGATCAAGGCATCACTCAATCCAACTTGTTTAAAAGACAATGGGGGTCACGTATCAAGCGTTTGCGATGGCATTAAAATTGCCCCATTGTATCATGATACTTTTGGCAAGTTAATTCCCTGTTAGCACCGCCAAAATGCGCTGAGCCGTGCAATGTGCTCCGCCGCTCATTAGCCATGCATTTTAAGGCGTGTCAAGCCTTAATTATATGCATGTGCAAATTGTAGGTGGGGCTTATTTGTAAATGAAGCCTGTGATATTAAAATGAGATTCATGAAGCGGCAGAACAGCTGTGCTGGTTCTAAAAGGGTCCACAAATAAGTCTGATTTCAAACTGGTCTTATTTGAGCGCACAGAAAAAGTCAGAAAGCAGCTGATAGGAAAGAGCATTATGGCAGCAGTCACAACGTATTTCTTACAATGGAGAGTGCAGGCTCCTAACCTACCTGAACAACCCAACAGAGCGTACTGAGAAGAAGGGAGAGCATTTAGGGTCCGTGATTCCCCTTTTTGATCTCCCTGAGGATTAAATTATAGCTCGATACTGGTTATTTCGTTATGTACAATTGTTTGTATTGGTCGTATAATAAACTTGGTTCATTGAGTATATTTGGTTTTATCTGTCGTATAATAATAATATAATATAAAGTCAAGACACTTAGTCAACACGGGTCATTTGTGCCTTTCCAGAAGAGCTACCTGGGCTTTAGTGGGTTAAAACCTGTACGTTATATTTAATACACCGGTTAGCCCATTTTGAACTGGCATTTCTGCCTATCCAAATGGTCTACCTATCGTTCAATTGAGGTAGCCCATTTGGAGGGGAGGCACTATTTTTCAGATTAGTCTGTTTATCTGTGCTACCGGTAGCCCATTTTGAGCACTGGCGCAGCGCATTTAAGCATTTAAAAGTGACAGCTTGCCGTACCTCATTAGCTCTCGTCCCCAATGTGCTTCAGCTGAAGCATATATATGCTCCTATGTTGCATATGTTACGCTTTTCATACACTGCTTGCCTATTGTAGCCCCCAAACTTCTATACATTAACAAAGGTTTAAACATTAATAACATTAACAAAGGGTTAAAAAAGTAAACAAGTAGTAAATGCAGGTGTTTCTATAAAGTGATGTCTGGTATTCTGTATTTATGATAGGTATTTCAACCAAGGTATCAATTTACAAACCCATTGTAATTAACAATCTCAATGCCATCTGTCTGCAACACCAAAATGGATGCCGTCACCCTTGCCAATGCTCAGAAACGTTCCCATCTAGTCATTATATATACCCTGCTCGTGTGGCTTTTGTCTAAAGTTCAGGTGTGATTAGTAAGGCATAACCTGTAAAACCTGGAATTCTGGATTTGTTCAAACTATGCCCCGGGACTCTTTCCATCACCTGTGGATCTATATACGTAAAGCCAGTCATCGCAGGCCGTTCCAGAGTTTGATTCTCACCAGATCCTAAAAGAACTGTGTATTGATTTTCAATTCCCATAAGACTGTACTTCTTAAAATGCATTGGTGCCAGCGATCAGAGTACTCATGTCCCTCTGCTCTGAAATGGGGCAAGACAAACTGGTTTCCATCCATGGCTGGCTGAATATCTTTCAGATGCTTATTGATTAAAACCTCACTGTCTCAGGGTGATGTGTGGGGAACTGATCAGTTCAACAGTAGCCCAGGTGTTCAAAGACAGAATTGCCAACTTCCATACATGTGTAACTACCAGCTGGTTCACAGACCCCGATTAGCACTAATCTTTGACTATGTTTCCAAAAATACCATTAAGTAGTTCTATAGTCGTGCTAATCAATGGTTGTGTGCTTCAGTTTTAATTAAACAGCCAATCAAGTCATAGCTACTCACTATGCTACTGGAGTGAAGCCACATTCTCTGCAAGGGAAATTATTGTAGTTGGTGTGGGGTCTGGGGTATTGTGAGCATTTGGTACATGATCTAAAGATCTCATACTTCTTTGTCAGTCATCAGTTTCAGAACTTTGAAGTATAGATGTACAGTTGACTGAATACTGGTACACATGTAGACGTTTTGCAGTGAAACTGAGTTACCAGCTTTCTACACTATCAAATAATATATGTAAATAAGGTCTGGCACAATCTCTGTCTTGCTGAAGTTGCATCTTCTTCCAGAGACTCTTCACCAATACTGGAACCTTTCTTTAATGTAGCCTGATCGTCTGCTAAAATCGGCCTGCAGTGTAGCTTTCAGACAAGCACATTGAATATGACATCACTTTTACTAAAACATTCATACATGGAACACACCCTCCAAAATACACATTGATTGCAACACCAGAAGAATGCACAGCACAGAACACATCATCATACAATCTGGTCTTTTACACATTAGTCTTCAGAAAATCAAATCTTTGAACAGACTCTGAAGTGACTTCTGTTTGTTTGGTAGTTTATTCCACACATGTGATGCCTCATAACCATACATATGCTTCTTTTATTTTTACTGTTGGTTGAGACCTTAAAATATAACAATTTGCGTGGAGTGCAGGATGCGCCCTATAGCCTGGAGGTCGCTGGTTCGAGTCCAGGCTATTCCACTGCCGACCGTGGACGGGAGTTCCCAGGGGGCGGCACACAATTGGCGAGGCTGCGGCTTGCCTGTAAGCTGCCCAGAGCTGCGCTGTCCTCCGACGCTGTAGCTCTGGGTTGGTTGCATGGTGGGCCTGCAGAGTGAAAAGAAGCGGTCGGCTGACGGCACACTGCTTCTGAGGACAGTGTGTGTTCGCTCTTTGCCACTCTCGAAGTCAGCGCAGGGGTGGCAGCGGTGCGCTCAGCCTAAAATATAATTGGATATTTCAAATTGGGAGAAAACGAGGTACAATCAATTGGCTTACTACTAAATTAAAAAATATATATATTTAAATCACAACCTGCATTAAGATGATGAGCAGCTGGTACATGAGGACATCTTAAAGGCAAGTGTGTATTCCTTGTCAGTATCATACAAAATAAATACATTTCACACAAACCCAGACACAACATGCTCAGGATATCCATGTTCTTCAAATCAGTCAGAGCAAGAACTTGTCTACTCCAGTTAACAAATCGCAGCACATGCTGAAACACAGTATCTGTCGCACCTATTGTATGTGCTGGAGAATCTGAATATTAGGCACACTATGTGTCAGGGTGCTAAACTGCTTAGGCACATTATTGCCAGAACTCAGGTGCACATTTACTAGGATCACTTCCTGCTAATACCTTTCCTCAGGGATCTGACCAAGTTGGAGTTGACGACTCTTTAAGTGTGTCTGCTGTGTTTAAAGTGCAGATTCCATGTCACATGGATGCTACACAAGGTGTGGATCGGCTAAAGTAATAGTAAACTAAAAGGGAGCCCACTTTTAGCAGATTGTTTGGACCAAACCCTGTACTACAAAGTCCCTTCAGGTAGACCACAGAGGCGCTATGATCATCTTGAACCCTAATCCCATGCACAGTGTATGCTGGCATGTCGCATTGCATCTCAGCTCGTTAAATTATATCTAGGTGGAAGTGATGGGGACTGAACCAGCGACTCTTGACTCAAGAGAACTTACCGATCACCCAAATGAAGATTCCGATAAGCAAGGACTGTCGCAAAAGGCAAGGGGCTAGAAAGCAACCCCTATGGTCTCCTATACCATCTCCCCTGCCCCTCGCTCCCGTGGGAATGAAGCTTTAGCAGCGAGGCTGCTTTATTCTATAGGAGAGCCTGCTTGTAATGCTACCAAAGCCACATAGGTTTCTGCTCACCCTTCCACCCCATTCCCTCTTGGAGATCCTTACCTACCTTAGATAGTGATTAGCAACTATCGCACCCAGTATTTCTGTGTTGACCATAAATGGAGTTGGGGCAGCGCTGCTCGAGGGAAGAATTGCTTATTGAAATGTTGTGCATGTATTTGAAGAGGGGTTGATGATCTATGCACTTGCAGCCTTATAGCTGTGCCTTCTCTTAATCTGTTGACAGGAGAGCCTGTCGTCCGCTGAGACCCCTCACAAACGGGACTCCTTTACCTATAGCCCCTGGCTCGAGGACAGTGTCAGCAGTGCCAGCGCAGCCAGCGGGGAACTCACCAGGTACAGGGGCTACGAGGAGCGCCCCATCACGGCAGGCAGCCCATTGAGGCTTGTCTCTTGTTATAAAATGGGCTTTGGGTTAGCTATAATAAATTGAGCATAACTTCCCTAGACTTGTATGGCTGTTTAAGTTAATATTCTGCTTGCCTTTTTAAGGAACATTTTCATATTGGTGAGATAGCCCCGATATTAACACTAAACATGTCAAGTTTTAGAACTCATTGTTCACTCAGTGTTTGTTTTTTAGTGCTTCTAAATTCAGACCCTGACAAAGCCCTTTATAATAATCAGCACCCACCTCTCCCCGCAGTGCCGCCGCACTGCCACCAGCCTGATTCAGGGAAGCCAGCAGAGCCCTCAAGACCCGAGATCAGGATCAAACTTGAGAAGCCCCATGAGCAGACGCCATCGGTAAGGGAGCCACAAGGGAGATTCACCCAGGGCAGGGGCTGGGTGTGGGAAAACACCTGCCACCCTCATTATTTTTCTTCCATAACTCTCTGTGATCCTTTATTTAAGAAACTTGAATTGACTACTTTGAATTGGAAGAGCTGGTGGGTAGCGTGGGGCTCTGCTACCCAGTTGTGTATTTAAAGAGTAATTTCACAGAGTGATTGAGTACTCTGTATAAACCCAACCCCATCCCTGTATTTGTGCTTCATGTTCAAAACAGGAAGGATGTCAAGTTATTTACACTGCAGCCAAGGAAAGAAATCATTTCTAACCAAAATGGAAGATACCATTCATCAAAACATTTGTAACATGTAAAAATTGAGAGAAAGTGCTACCCGCAATAAAGCATCATCATTTTAGACACTTTGGTACAATTGGCTTTCTTTTTCACCCTCCCTCCCACACATGACCGAATGTGTACAGGGACGTGTGACGTGTGTATGTAACCGCCAAGACTGGTACAACATTTTTGGGGATAACGAACAAATGTCCAACCCAGTTTTACTAGGTGTTAATCTGATACAAATGTACTGCTGTATACTCGTTCCATGTATTCAGCTAGCCCTGTTTTGTCAATTAGGGGTGAGTCGGTATACCGGTTTCATGGTTTAGGTACATTACGGTATTGACACCATTACTGTTGTGCTGTATCGCAAATATCAGAATTACGGCATACAACGGTTAATGCTATGTTCATGTTCCTATGAACAAAGTGAAGGAAAAGGCCATTTTCATTTGGCATGTTTTCATGTTTTCATTAAACATCCTGTACAAAACAAGTCTCAAAACTACTCGGCTTGCTCACATAGCTTCACCGGTAAAACCAAAATAGTTTGTGGATTATTCCTTCAAGAATAAAAGGAAAAACACTGCAAAGAGCTGAAGAAAAGTAAAGTAGCTACACAGGTTTAGCAGCATCACTTGTATTAAGGCTATCTTTACTGTCAGCGACGCATCATTATGATTTTATTAGAATGCTGCCTCATAAAAGCTACAGTAATACAAGGTTTATTGTCTTATTCATTGTGTTAATGTAATACAGTGTTATTTTAATGTTGTTTGAACTGATTACTGTATTTTGATAATGGTTTTAGAAGAAACTGTCAGCCACACAGAATTCAATGTCAATTTATTAGCAGAGACAAGAGACTGCAGCGGGAAAGTCTACTTATTCTCAAAGCTGTTTCGATTTCAGAACTTCAGTATGTTGCAGCACCACATTGTTTTGAGAAAGTCATAATAATACTTTGAATAATACATACTGTCGCAGTTGAAAAATTCTGATCGTCTATAAAAGAAAAAAAAATGGTAAAAATGCTCTGCCTTTTTTCAGCTTTTGGCCATATTAAAATATAAAATAGTTTAAAGCACTCTGTGAAAGGAAGCGTGATTTCTAAAATTACATGTATAGTATTTCTCAATTTTTGTAAGTCTTAATTTTATAATTTACATGATTTATACCATGGTATTAAGGTATTTTTTTACGATTATCATACCGTGAAGATTGTATACCGCCCACCCCTAGTTTTAATGTCTTAGTCAATCAATGTACCTTCTCTGAATATTAAGGAAGTAAACACTACCAAAAATATTCGTGCAGCGATAAGCATTCAGAAATTAAGCCTTACCTTATTACCTTTTGTTATTCAATAACATCCTCAACTGACACTAATTAGCATAGCATGCTCTGCAAGTATGTGATCAAACTGCAGGAAAAATATCCAAAATAATGTTCTCCACACTGTATGCAAATTGTATGTAAATATTTATTGGGTGTATCTAGTTCAGTATTGGTCAATTATAGTTCGGTATTTCGCTTCACTGGAAAGTGATTTTTACAAAACGGAAGCTAACTGTAAGACACTTGAGAGGGTGCAGGGTGAGTGATGGTTTTAATCTCGGTGGTGCCGAAGTTATCTTGACTGGCTGCCCACAGGTAATGCTGCATTGGCCTTTGCACAGCCGCGTGCTAGTGAGGTCCATGGACAGTCAGAAACCTCTACTGGTCTTGTTAATCAAGGACAATGTTTTGAAGCTGCATGTGTGCCCTTGCCCTTGTATTGCACCTGTTCATCATGCCCCTCTTTAACCCTGTTTAACCCTTTGTTGTGCTCCTGTGCATCTGTGTGTCCTGTCCAGAACTGCTAGCCTCTCTGTCCCGATCGATTCATGGATGTCCATCTCCAGCAGGTCAGAGCATTCCCATTTTTATCTCATTTTCTTTGGGGAGGTGTTTACCAGGCAGATCAATTTGCTGGGCCCCTTTTCTGAAACCTAAGACAGATTTATTCTTGTAATTTCAGCAGCATGGAAGAAGTGTCCTACTAAATACATTCCATAAGTTGTCTTGAGAAGTCATGATGACAGTTTTGAGAGAAGCACCTGTTCTAGCTAATGTGTATTTGCATTTAAACAACTATCTGACACCACACTAGATTAAGAAAAGCTTTCAGCTTTCCTGTGTTACGTTCAGGTAGTCTGTTACACTTCCTTATTTATTTACATTACATTATTTTACCTCATCACTGTCTTCAGGGTCTATCAGCATGTCAGTCAGTGAAGCAGCTGGTCAGTTAATGACTGGAGATCATTAAGAAACATTGCCATCGAAGATCAGTTGATAGAAGCGTGGTAGAAATGAATCAAATCTACTTGATTAGATCCAGTAGGCAGTAAACACACTGAAGCCAATGGGTGAGTTGTCACCCAATGATGCAGAACAATTTCAAGCTCTAAAGAAACGCAATGTGCACTACTCACCTCTACCTTCTTTCAGTTGGATAGGACGATTCAAAACAGCTTTCAGTGCCACAGACTCTCTGCCACCCATTCAAAGCTGCTCAATGTTAAACTCCAGATCTTTAAAATCACACTGATCCAGGTGAAAACAAGCATGCCAGAAGCTGAGCTGTTTGAACATGTTGGAATATTTCACTCAAACTGCTCTGCAGCATGCATATCTGTTGTACTCCATGCTGTTCTACCATGTATGTTGCTTGTAAGGTGTACAGCATACTTGGTCAAAGATGCAAGCACTATAATGTACTGGGGACAAACCCATAACCACAATGATATTACCATTAGTTTAATATTGATGACATATCAAAAGATATACCATTTTCCAGAAATGTCTCTGTAGGGTCTGCTTTTGAGGGTAAGAGCCGGAAACTATTGCAGGCTACAAACATGAGCTAGTGTGATGATGGCAAAGATCGATTGTGAAAAGAGTTAAGACAGGTCTGGCATCTACCAGCGTATGAACACACATCATAGAATAGTGAGAACGTATAAAAAAAATATGTCAATAAATTAAGGCATACTGAATCTATAGCCAATTAAAAGAACAAGCCCTTTAGCAAGACTTTGGCTAAGAGTTTATTTGATGAACTCCACCAAGATGAGCCACAGCACATTTTACAGCACTAGGGAATCACCCTGGATTGCACCAACCACGTATGTGTGTTTATACCAGGATTACCTGTAAAAAAAAAATGGAACCATTACTAAAGAACTAATAATGTTTCAATCTTGTGTATAACCTAATCCAACACGTGTTTTCTATGTCTGGCAGCATTTCCATAAGAAACACAAAATCAAGGAGCTGAGACGAGCACGGATGTTTGCCACGACAGACGACGACAGCCAGCCGCCTGGGTTCTGAAACACTACAACCATCACTGCGATATGAGTATTTCACACATCCTCCGGGTCACGTAGCAAAGGTGCCGGGAGGCACAGGACTCTGAACGTGTAACTAGAAACCTCATACCACTGACCATGTGACATACCACATTCCCAGCAGCCCTTGCAGGCTGCGCCAAGGGGCCCGCCTCGAATCAAGAAGGACCTGATTTGCACTGTGTTAATGTTTGTTTGTTGTTTGTTTATTTATCAGTTTTATTTAACACTATGCCGTACTAAAGCTTTTGTCTGTATAACTAATGGACCAAGAATGCTTTTACCTTCAAGTGATAAACAACAGAAATGCAGACATTTTAACTTTTTGACCACAAGGGACAGTTTTTACAAGATGATAAATCTGAATTGCCAACTCTTTCCAGGTTAAAACTAGTGCAGCTATAAGGAAACTCCTGCTCCACTGCTCTGTTTACAGAGTTGATCAGCACCTACAAACCAGGTCAGATTAGACAGTCGGCAATTAGGGGCAGTTTCCTAAACTCACGATTGACTTTGAAGTCGTGGAGCCATTGGGAGAGTAGACGTCATTGTGTCACAGCTTGTCCTTCATTGGGAGAGTAGACTTCATTGTGTCACAGCTTGTCCTTCATTGGGAGAGTAGACTCCATTGTGTCCCAGCTTGTCCTTCATTGGGAGAGTAGACTCCATTGTGTCCCAGCTTGTCCTTCATTGGGAGAGTAGACGTCATTGTGTCACAGCTTGTCCTTCATTGGGAGAATAGACGTCATTGTGTCACAGCTTGTCCTTCATTGGGAGAGTAGACTCCATTGTGTCCAGCTTGTCCTTCATTGGGTGGATAGACTCCATTGTGTCCCAGCTTGTCCTTTACTGGGAGAGTAGACGCCATTGTGTCCCAGCTTGTCCTTTACTGGGAGAGTAGACTCCATTGTGTCCCAGCTTGTCCTTCATTGGGAGGATAGACTCCATTGTGTCCCAGCTTGTCCTTTACTGGGAGAGTAGACGCCATTGTGTCCCAGCTTGTCCTTTACTGGGAGAGCAGACGCCATTGTGACCCAGCTTGTCCTTTACTGGGAGTGCAGACGCCATTGTGTCCCAGCTTGTCCTTCATTGGGAGAGTAGACGCCATTGTGTCCCAGCTTGTCCTTCATTGGGAAAGTAGACTTCATTGTGTCCCAGCTTGTCCTTCATTGGGAGGGTCGCCTTCAGTCCAACCATGCCTGAAAGTGATTAGGAACTGGGGATCTTTAAATGTAATTCCATCTGACCTTCACAAATCAACCAATAGTGACAGAAAAATAAGACAGGTGCATCTTTATATTGTATAGCAGCCAACTAACCATGTTAAAACATACCAACATATTGTAGTCAACTACGGTATTTATACTACAGGAGTCAATGAAGGCAAGACCAGGTTATAAATGGACACATATATGGAAGGGTGAGAACCGGGAAGCGGTTTTAATCTGCAAAGCCAACTGGAGTGGTTTCATCTGAGCTCCACCACCTTACACTGCCAGTGTTTTGTGTCAAATCCGTCTCCCTATTCAGCACCACGGTGTAATAAGCAGGCTGTTTCATTTCTGATTCATTTGTAAGGCTGCTTATTTGACATTCAAAACCATATAAATTGCCCCACTAAAGAAGATAAAGCTCTCAGCTGACAGTTAGATATTGAGCTATTCCCCGCGTCTTTCAGGGCTTATTCAGCGAATGCAAGCAGGACCTAGCAGGTAGCAGATATCACCATTTCTGTTCGAATGAAGAGGCTAAAGCAAATTAACAAGTGGTTTTACTGTGTCAGTTCTGAAGCTATAGGAGAGTGGTGTATGCTATAGGCAGTCACAGACTAGATTTTAGCATTTACCTATAACTCATCTTGCTAGATGTACACAGAACAACAAGCCAGTCAAAGAAGGATCTCAGACTAGAAGTTATTATTATTTTCATTTTATTGATTGTACATAAAGATAAATTATTTATTGTCATCTGCGTACTGAGGCAACTGGAATTGCTGTTTTAAGAAGGAGAACCAAGTGACGCTAGAAGGAATCTATTTTTGCCGATTCCCCTCTGGGGATGCACGGCTCTGCAAGATACTTCAGAGAAGACACCCTTAAAGTACCGAGCGGTAAATATCACGATGTTGTGTTATCGCAGAAATGTATTTATAAAATGTATGTGCATTTGATTTGTGTGTTTTGATGTATATATTAAAAGATAATGTTATTTCATTTTTTTCTGCAAAAATATCATCGAGGAGGGGTATATAGGGATATTCATCTTTAAACACTGCTGAAGGGTTTATTTTATTCTTCTTTTAAGTTAATTTAATTGAAATGGGGGTTGCACCTGTAAGTAAATGTTACTGTAGCCCTTGTTTATTAGCCCTTAAAATAGCATATAGGATACAATCTGTTTGCTGGAACACTAGACATTTCCTGCAAATGAAAAAAATAAAATGAAAATTAGAAGAAATGCATTATGTAAAGTTCAATTTGAATTATATATATAAAAAAATACTAATAATAATAATAAAAACTAATACAGTAGTTACCAACATATTTTGGAGTGAAACCCACATCCATTTTCCAGTCCAACACAGCTGCCATATTGAGATTTTCTTTCATATAAAAATTGAAGTGCTCCGCCAGTTATATATTTGGCAGCTTTTCGATCTGCCTTGTGAATACAAAATCCGACAGTGCTGGGATTCCTCCTAGAAAGGCTTTCGAAGTTGGAATAGGGTTTTGCACAAGCCAGAACGTAAACACAACTTTTCTTCGTGCGCTATTTTTAAAAAGCTGCATCATCCTCCTATTTTCCTTGGAAACTGCAAAACCAATATTTTTCACACTAGGTGAGAAAAAATAAGACCGCCAAACTGCTCACACGCTCTTAGCTGAGTCGCAAACAAACTCACTTGATGCTGTGTTTGTGAAACCAGCCTCTGTCGAGACGCCATGTTTCCATTTCACTGGCTCTCCAGTCACTGCATTGATGACACTGGGCAGGCTGCTGCTTTCCATAGCCGTGTATGTACTGCTTATAATTACCAAACACAGCTGTTAGTAAACAAATGCATTGCAAAACTATCTATCTCAAAACCATCATCAGAATGCATTGGGCTTACATGGATAGGAAACATGGAGAACTGTACAGACATGAGCTAAAAATAAAATGTGACTGCTTCACAGGAGATTCCTGTTGTAAATTGAAATTTGGAAAGACAATCTAGTCACACAAAATCACAGCGAAATAAGCAAGATGGTGCACTGCCCCAATGAACGTGCAAAATAAGGAGGTATAGACTGGTACCGAAAACACAGATCAACATCATAGCTTTTGGTGTAAAGCTTCTTAATGCTGTGGTCTGTGAACTATACAGCTTATGTAGACTGCTTAAAGAATTAGGCAATGAGGTTGTGGCGCCCTGTGGCATAGTCATGTTCTATGTGTGTGTGTGTGTTTTATTATTATTATTATTATTATTATTTTAAATAAAACAAAGCACACAAAAAATAATTAGTTGACAACAAGACATCAAGTAAATGTTGAAAAGAAAAAACCCAACCTTTTACCTTTGCTAAATTTTAATTATTGTATTTGTGTTCCAGTGATTATCAAATGCTAAAAACTACACCACTTGTCAGAATGTTCTATTTGTAAATATTGCTTTTTGTAAATATGGCCAACAGAAAATAAAAAAATAAAAACACAAACATTACTGCAATGGGTGTACATTCTCTCTGTGACAGAGTGTCTTCAAGTGTGTTATTTTCATATTTATAATCAATGGTTCAAAAGCAGGGTTACCAGAATTCTCAAACTGGGCAAACTGAGGCCCTCTGAAACGATGTGTCTGATGTGACAGACTGCCCTATAACAAAAGGGCTATTACAAATCTATTTTAGAAGTGCACCACACAAGTACGCACAAGAAATAAAACTCATCTTCTTAGGGACAGACTTGCATAACTCAGCATAACACTGTAATCATAAAGAAATAAGCACAAATAAAATTTACCCATTTATCTAGCACCTGTCATTAAGACTGATCCCAAGACACTTAATTACTATCATGCATGACCTACAAGAAATTAGTGGCTTGGCCAATTGATTGCAGTGGAATACTTGTAATGTAGGTATTCAGGCTAATTACAATACAAATATTGTAAAACATGAATCTGAATTAATCATATCTGAATGATGTGCTGTGAACCAGTTTAACACCCACCATTGGACACATCTAGACATTTGTTCCACCTAAAGGATTTTAAATATGCTTTTAGTACCAAGCATCAATTTCGATTCATTTCTTTAAACCAGGTTTCAATTGGCTTACTTCTTTAGCTTCGCTCACTGAGTAAATCAATTTAACACATAACTACTCGGTGGAGATTATAAATAGCACTGCTGCATGGCCAGATGGCAGTACTCTTGAACAGGAACAGTTTGAGAGTAATCAACACCAGACATATGCTGTCACTAGACAGACCAGGCAAACCTGCCTCAGTTTCATTTTTCACACTGATCTTTTCCAGCAACTGCTGTCTTTGAGCGAGAGCGCCATTTGGATCACGCTATAGCAATCTGCCAAGGGCAAGAATTATGTACAGCGCAGCATTTCCCAGTAGCAAGTGTGACTTAGTGAGCCCCTGTGCCAAATCCAAACACCCAGAACCATATTCCCTGTGCCCAACAAGATTTTCCTTTCTGGCTGTATTCCTGCCTCAAGCTTTCCAATGTTGATGGCCATATTAGTTGAGCAATCCCAGGTTTTATGACTGTTGACACATTGTACTTGAGCATACAAACCTTGTCCTGCAATAAACGATGTCTGTTAGTGAAGAGTCCCCAACATTAGTTTCATTAACTTTTTCACAGCTCCTCTTGATGATCATTTATTTTACTATAAGATTTGAGAGTTGCCAGCCTACTCCTCCATGCTGGTCCGCATCTATGAGTCCCCCACGACTTCCAAGCAGGACAGGTCACCCATTTCCAGTTACAATTTAACACACGTTGCATTATGCTGCTGTACTGGGAAGGAGTGACAATACCTGTAACCAGAACTTCTAAAAAATGAAGTGGATCCTCATGTTAAACCTCAAATCTCCTATACTGTTTAAACTATGGTGCCACAAAAAAAAAAAACTTTATATTAAGCTTTTGTTTTATTTATATACATTTGCACATCTGGTTTTCAATTACAGTGGTTAATGCATCATGGTACAAATTATCTCTGGGGGAAAAAAAAGGAAAATATAAGATCCCCATAAAACAGTACATCTTTGGTTATGCTTTTAGTAAAACACTACATCGTTTAGGATTTTTATTTTGCTTATACCTTTACAACCTTAGTTTGAAGAAGCCCAATTCACGTCAACATCCACTGTAGTTAAAGTCTTTTATTGCCAACGTAACATTCACAGCTCTATTGTTTTTCACTTTTGGTGTCTCTGTTTCCATCGGTAATGGAGACCAATTCATTGTTAATGTTTCTATCCAGTTATAAATATTTCTGCATTTCCATGGGAAACACAAATTGGAAAATGTTTTATATAAACTTGTATGGAAGAAAAATGATAACTTACATGGGGAAGAATGCATTTAATGGTGAGGTAGTTATAGCAGCCTAGGCAGAATTCACAACTACCATCTTAAAAATCAAGTGAAGTACTTGGACATGTCCTGCTGTTGACTGCTTACATTACAGGCAACATGGCCCTGACTCAGCACACCATATCTTATGTAGGTCAAAAAACAGATGCGTTCGCATTGTGCCAGGAAAAAAAAAAAAAAAAAAAAAAGTCACCAGTGTTGCAGTCTCAAACAAAAAGGAAAACTTGAGAGAATGGAGGTAAGATAACCAATTGTAAAGATCTTCTTTAAAAAACAAACCTTGGATGTTACACCTTGAAATAATTTTACAGTGTTAAACCCAGAATCAATTCTGCATGTTGTTTTATTACCCACATGAGTAGCATGCAGCTTCAAACAGGGCTTTTAAACATGTACATATCTTGATCCTCTTCCATCATAACAAAAGGACATTTCACCAGCATAGATTAAAATTTCTTCTATGGGTAAATTTATGCCTTCATTCCCTCAATGAGACTAGGTTTCAAATAGGAGTAATAAACCACAAGAGAAAACACACTAACCAGATAATCCGGTTTAGTAAGCCAACATAAAGCTCTAGTGCTTTATCCCTTTTGTTTCAGACATCACTGAAAGGTACCTACTTATAGTAGGTGAGTAAGAGACATACATTGTCAACGCTGTAAAAACAAAATGTGAGCCATCAGGATCCTAACAGACTATTTACATCAACAGTACGTACAAATGCTAGTTTTAATTTTTTTATGGCAAGTATCGATACCTCGACTATTTCAGTTGCCACAGATAACTAAGGATCCTTACAAGACCCAATGGTGCCAAAAAAAAAAAAGATTCTGTTTGGTGCAATTAAAGATAGCTCAGGAAACATTTTTAATGTTAACAATCTAACCATTTAACTGGAACCAAAGCTCTAAGTGAGATGTGTTGCCTCTCCAAGGTTTACAATTTGAATGGCTACTGGCCAAAAAGAAAGTCCAATTACAGTGCACCAGGAAATCCATTAGAAGGAAGGTGGAGATTTTGCCAAGGTTCAGATTGCGTTTAGGAAACTTCACTGTTTTGAGCGCAAAACGTTTTTAAAACAGCTGGGACTTTTAGCCTGATCCCAAAACAACCATTAAGCCAAGAAATAAACCACAGGAGATCAGAAACTTTGTTTGACTTTTATTTGCGCTTGCCTTTGTTTTTAAATTCAGGTTGTACAAATAAAATTCAGATTTAATTCTTTAATTTAAAAATGTCAAATTGACCAGATATCAAATTACTTTAAAAACTATTGGTGTAAAAACTTAAAACCGATTTACAAAAAACCTTTAACTTTTACCAAAAGAAGTTATGTTTTTAGTTGTCAGATAAAAGTAATGAAAAAATTAGGCTGCATAGATTCTGCAGCCAATCACTGGTATCTGGTCAACTGCATGTAGCAAGCTTTCAAGATCGTCAAGTCAAATCTGGTTCTTATTGCTCTGGTCTTCATTTCCTTTGATGTTTCTTCATGTTGACTAAACTGCAAAAAAAAAAAAAAAAAAAAAGATTAGTACAACACTATCAAAGTTCAACAGCTATAAAATGATGCATCATGGTCTATCTTATAATGAAAAGTAAAAACAAATCATTTTAGGTTAGCATTACTTATACAATTGCTTTTACTCAAAACATTCTAGTTTGATCATTTTCAATATCCTTAATATCTCATTACAGAATGTGTTCAATTAATGCAAGGAGATTGGAAATTGTTAGAATTGTTTGTAAACATGGAAACACAAAAATATTTCAGTGAATTATGAACAGCATGTCAAGTGCATGCCCCTACCCATGAATTAAATAAATCTGAATACAAAATTGGCTCATGCAGGTTTCTGAAATATGGCCACTGAAGTTATTACTACAATACAAAGTTAAAAATATAGCCAACATTGTGCTTACTTAACTTGTGTCTTCAATATCTTGATCATTTACAAGGCAAATGTCAAGTATCAATATTTGCGCTATATAAATGTGATACTGAAATGTATGGCAACTGTCTAAATTTTTGGCGCCAAGTACAGCACTTTGCAAAAGACAATAGTCTGTAGCCATTTACTAAAAGCCTTTGCAGTTACTCCATGCAGTTCAATGGCAGGGAGCAAAACAAAGCTTTAGCACTTGACCAAACATGTCAACGAACCAAACAATAGAAATTGCCCAGTGATGTTGTCAACGTTTGTTTCATCAAACCCACTGCATTACCTCATTTTATTATTTTTATACAAGATTAGTCCCTCAATGAAAACTGCACATTTAAGCAGGGTTTGCAATGCAACTTTGTAACACAGTAGCTGGGCACAAACCCAAGATTGTGTATTTGGTTAACATCTATGGAACTGGGTTTCCTCTCTGACACTGGCACACAATGGCATGAGCCCTCTGCAGCAATGCAAGCAGCTTTTACAGATAATTTTTTGTATGTGGCCAGGTACCAAACCCTGACAGTCACTAAGCTACAATAGCAGATTCCAAATCACTTGCAATATAGACAAGATCAACCGTTCCACATACAAGTGCTTCATGGTGTAGATTTGAAGGTGCCATTAAAATTAGTTTAAAGAATTCAATGGTGACTAGGTAACGCATGCAAGACATACATAGTCTTCATCCGACACCAATTAGCTATCTTGTTTCATGTATTAAATGTTAATGGTTGGAAGCCCTTCAGTCCCGCTGTTACGTACCCGGACGATGGTGGAGGTGGTAAGCCGGTATTTACTCAGCGCCTCCCTGCTCGGCCGGGGGAGCGGATGTTGTTTTCTCAGCTGCTGGTTCGGCTGCTTTGTTCTCTTTGCCATCTTCAGGTTTATCGCTCTGAGGGCGTCTGCGGCGGTAGTTGTAGTTGCGGCGATACCTGCGCTGGCGTGGCTGCTGGTCCTGGGAGCCGTCGCCTTGGTTCTCCTTGTCCTCCTCATTGGCATCATCCCGGGGTGGTCTGGGACGAGGGGGGCCCCTGCAGACAACAACAGAGGTCACTTTCACATTAAGGGGAAAATCCACGCATGTTTTCAAAAGGCCAATTTTTTTAAACTGTATTTGTCTTATTAAATGGTGTTGATGGGGGTGCTGGTTTGGAAGGAAATGCAACAATGATACTTTGACAGTGCAGCTGACCACATGGCAACTGGGGCTTTCAGTCCTTGTGACTGAAATCTGTACTCAGAACTGACCACACCTACAAATCTTTGTCAAAAGTAAATGGGATGCCTATTTCCTGTTTAACAGGATTTAATGCATTTTCAGTTGTATTCAATTCTCTCTGTAAAAGCTACCTCACCAAGGTAGTCAGCGGATCATTTATTTCATGAAACCCAACATTTAGAGCAAATGCCTGAATAACCACATGACAAAAGGAAGCAAATTAAAGTCAATTGTTTGAGAGGAAGAAACTGTACTGACATTAGTTTATCTAAAATTTTATTACCTCTAGTTGCTTTAAACTTGCACTTTTTATTTTTATGAAGAGTCTATATTTAAGTGCGCTAATGCACATGCCCTTACGTGCACAAGAGTTGAAGCAGAAAACATATAAAGACAAGTATTAAATAACGATGCATCTCTGTATTTGCAATGTTGCATGTATTTATATTCGTGATAATACAGTATGGCTTTGGTATCTTTGCAAGCCCAGAGCTTCCAGAGGCTTAGTCTGCTGCTTATAGTATCAATCTTCTCTAAAACGTCTGCGTAAGGAACAGTAGTTTCCATGTTGGAATTTATTTTAAGCCCAGGCAAGTATTTCCTTCCCCAACTGGGGACACAGTGTCAGCTACAGTGGCTCTCAAAAGTTTCACCCCTCCTTGGACTTTTCCACATTTTATTGTGTTACAATAATGGAATCAAAATGGATTTAATTAGAAGTTTTTGCCACTGATTAAGACAAAAAAAGTCCATAATGTCAAAGTGAAAAATAAAATCTACAAATTGTTCTAAATTAATTACAAATACAAAACAGAAAATAATTGATTGCATAAGTATTCACCCCCTTGAGTCAATATTTGGTAGAGGCACCTTTGGCAGCAATTACAGCCATGATTGTCTATTTGGATAATTGTCATAAGTCTACCTTGAGTCAATTTGCACATCTGGACACTGCATGGATTTTAAGTCTCTACCAGCTTTGCACATCTGGACACTGCAAAAACTCTTTGCAAAATTGCTCAAGCTCCATCAAGTTGGATGAGGACCTTTGGTGAACAGCAATTTTCAACTCTTTCCACATATTCTCAATTGAAGGTGAATACTTTTGAGAGCCACTGTACTCACTTTAGAAGTGCATCTTGCCTATCCAATGTCTGGTTACAGCCCAAAGATCACCTCTCATGCCCCACACAAACCAGCTTTGGTGAAATAATTGGTTGACATTAACCTCCTAAACCGTGGACAGTTTTAAATTATACTTCTCTGTCGACTAAATTTAGTGCTCATAGAAGTAGTCAAGGGACAACGGCAATGTGTAGCAGTTTTATGATGTGGACTAACTTCTATTGGGGACTAAGTTTAGACAACTAACCCAATTTGAGATTAGAGTTGGATTGGAACAGCATTAAAGTCAGACCAGGGACCCTCCTTTGCTAGTCAGGCATGACTCCTCAGATACATACAGTGAAGGATCAGACACCTATTACCAGTGTCATTTAGGATTAGTAAGCAGTCAAAAGAACTTATCCACAAACAGGAAATACAGAAACCCAAGTGGGACATTATAAAATGTAAAAAAAGAATCCAGGAAAAGCAGTTGCAATTCAGTGTAGTGCTGCAACAACGTTGATTTCGCTTGTCGACTGTTCAGCTAACTGGCTGACACTTTACAAATCAGAAGAATACAAGGCGGCAAGGACAGAAACGTCCTATTTGTTTATCAAGTGACTGAATACAGTAAATTTAGGCCGTTTGGTCCTTTTGCACATCGACGACCCCTCCCATCAACTCGTTGTTGCAGCTCTAACTCAGTGAACACAACATGCAAACCTTGCTCTGAACCTTGGTCGGTAGCCTCTGTAGTAGTTCTGCCTCATTGGTTTAGCACCCTGGTCAACAGCACCTTGGTTCTCTTCTCCTTCACCTCCCTGCAATACAAAACATTAATTTACATTATAGAACTTGGAAAAACCTTTGTGGTTTCCAGGAGATATGGCTCATTAATACCTAAAGTACAACCAATCTGAAATTCATGGAACAGTATGAGGTCATCTTATTAACAGCATGACATGTGGATTCTAAACCAGAGCCAGAAAAAAGGAGTATACTTAAACAATTACCAATTGTAGCACACCTTGTGCTATATGAATTCTTATCTGAAAAGATAAGCAGAATTATAAAAGGTGGATACCTGTATGCAGCTACCACCTCACATTAGCATTCTGCTACATAAGCATACAACAAACACCAAGGGTCAATTGCAACGTACTACTTCCTTACTATTTGGGTACTAAATCCAGGTTTGATTCAGCTCCTGTTACACCATTAAATTGGTCTAAATTAAACCCTACTCCAACATACCAAACACCTAAACCAGTTTTAAACCAGTTCTATTTAAATGCCGCAAATTAACCTTTCCTTGCGAATTCATCTACACAGCAAGTAGGTTGTATCTAGTAATATTGAATATGCCTATATGAAAATTTAAAATAGCGTTTAAATTACTATATTGTACATGGTTTACAAAAGTTTACCAGCAATGTCTGGAAAACTAGCAGCGAACTACAGCACCAAACAAGTGTTCCTGGTAGAATGCTAACTTGACAAACGGTACCTAATTTGGAATTAGTTGTGAGTATGTTCTGAATGGGTTCCTGGTATTTCTAGTGTCTTCAGTATCTGTGATAATCTAACAATGTGCACCCCATAGATTAGGTAGGAAACAGAACTTTATATGGCATCTATGATGAAATCCTGTTTACATTAACTTTTATTCTTAGTATTTCATTTATTGAAATATGCTATTTTTTGGTTAACATATCTAGGGCTTCTGTTTTTCAGTTTATTAATTTTATTTCAGTGCTTATTTTTAGCTATGAGTTTTATGTAAATCGTTTTCCCCACCAGGGCATTCGGTTTTTTTTTTATATATATACTGTATGAAATTGTTTTTTTTGGGTGTTTTTTTTTCTGGTCAAAATATGTATAGTAGTAACTCGACAGTACTTGCACACTTAAGTTGTACCTTCTTTCCTTTTCTGTCTTCCACAATTAAATCCTTGTGCCCAAAATCAGGCACATTTTTTCTGGGGTTTGTGTAGGCTTTAAAACATTGCCACAATTTGCAATTCTGTTTTAAATCCTCCATATCTTAAATACAGCTTTAACCCTTTGTGGTCCTATGTCGGACCAGGTCCGACATTACAATTTTCCCTTTCCGGTCCGTCAAAGAGACGTAAAGCACAGGTGTCTAGTTGTTTTTTCTCCGAAAAAAGCAGACAAAACCATTCAAATGGCAGAGTGAGACCGATAGGAGCCAGAAAAAAAAAAAAAGAGATCTGAGCAACACACATAGCCCCGGCACACAGAGATAACACAGACATAAACAAACAAGACAGCTCCTTCGCATCCAGCGCTCAAAGAATATCAGACATTTGCAGAGCTTTGAAACGTTATAGTAATAAAATAATGACTTGGATTGCATTATTGAGGAGTTTGGTGATAAAACAAGTGATCAGGAGATGATTTATCAGTATGCACAAGAGGTATGTGAAATACAGCGAACAACGGAGTTGTGGTGGGCTTTAAGTATTCAGAACAAATCAATAATAGATACAAGTCAGTAAGGAGGTACATTGCCTAGCTGCACTGGGAAAGGTAGTTTGTAGGTTTCTTTTTTTTTTAGTGGGAAAGGGGTGGTCAGTGTGAATGGAGTAACCATTGCCACAGTTATCCAGTGTTTATTGGCTATACACGATTCATTTTTTTTTCTAATTGTTAAAACCGAAAATCTGAAGCCCTAATTCTACCACAGTCCTGAAGTCCACAGTCCCACCCCTATAGAATTTTACATACTGTTTTAAATAAAACAAATAAGAATTTGGGTAGCAACTTAACAGAACCAATTTTCACAAAATTCAAATTTTGCACCAATATAAAAAAAAGTCTAAAAATAAATTAAGGCACAGCAAGCGCAGTACCTATTGTTCGCAAAAGCACTTAAGCTACTTACATCAATTTGTTAAACCACAATTTTTCAATAAAATAAACAGCAAATGGATATGTTTTATACATGAAGTTGTAATGTATTTGTCAGGGGCTGCCGGTTAACAATGTTCGCCGAACCCCCAGTCTCTTATTAATGAATTGCGCATCCCTTCTGGATGATGTGCATTTCATTTCCCCCTCACGTGACACTGGCACATCAACAATGCCGTTCATCCCATCTGTTTAATGGCTGTGCTCGCTCAGAAATGCAAGCACCCAAATCCGGTGTGCACATGCGCAGTAGCAGCCAGTCAGGACTGGCTACGATTAGCTTAAAAATGTCTTGGAGCGCAGCCGGTTAGCAAACATGGTGATCAGCGAGCATGACTCTGTCTCTTCTCAGTCTTGCATGGTGTGTTACTTTGCAGAAAGACAGAAAATGTTTAAGCTGTTTAAATATCTAAATAAATTCACAAGTCTAACTCTTTGTCTAACTTTAATGTTTATGAATACTCATTTGTTCAACTTCGTTCTTTTCCTGTTCTTGGCCTTTGAACTTGGGATTGATTTAAATTCAGGGACAACAATTTAAATAAATACACATTTAAATTTGGAGTACATTTCAGTGTGTTTAATATTTATTTCAACATCTCACTTTATTATTTTTGAATGTATGAAAACCAAATTAAATGCTTTAGCCATGTTATCAATTCAGGGGAAAACAAAATGATAACTGACATTCGTGACTAATACAGTAAATAGAAAGATTTGCCAAGATAAGACATCACAGAGCAAACTTTTTGCATCGCTACCAACAAGAAACAAAGCCAATGGACAGTGCTTCTACCACCGAGGTTGGCCCCCTAGCCCCAACCCCCCCTCACCTGCATCTGAGGTGTGAACACCTGAAGATTTTTGCTACCAGCCACCACCGATATTTATATATCTAATACTGCCCCTTCAGATAGTAGAGCGCCCAGTTAAACCTGCTGTTACATGGTCTAAAGAGACCACAAAATGGGCTTAAATTAAGACACCGCTGGTACGTTTAAAGTTGAAAAGGCCTTTTGACACCTAGAACTAAAATTGGTAAGTTGCAACTGAGCTCACAGACCGGCCTTTAAAGACTCGTTTTGAAGTTTAAACCTCAGTTAAAATCGATTTAAGTGGTACATTGTAAATTGACCCAAAGGAGTTTGAAGCATGTAGATCCAGGCTTACCTCGGTGCTTTCCCCACGGGGTGAGGTGTTGGTGTACGGTGGACGGCGTCCATAGCGCCTCTGGACGTAGTAGGGTGGGTAGCGTCTCTTGGGGAAGGGAGGGCGGCGCTGCTGGGGCTGGATTTCCCCCTCAGGCACACTCTCCTGGCCCTGGCCCTCTCTCTTCTCACTTCCCTCGCCCTCACCGTCACTCTGGTAGTTCTGTGGGTAATCGGGTTGGGGGCCCCTGCGACGGGGGTAGCGCCTGTAACGATTGCGGTCTGCTGCGTATTTGCTTCCCTGAACTGGAACTCCCCCTGGACCAGTAACGTTGGCTGCTTCTGCACCCTGATGAGAAAAAAAAAAAAAAACGACATATCTGGTTAACTACTAACCCACATACAACTTTTGATTTCTTGTACTACATGATCATCTTGTAGCTAGGGGTTCAAAAACATAATCAATTACCTATCATTTTTTGTTGATAAAAATGATAGGTTCAACATGGGTTAGTACACAAGCAGAAGAAAGAGACAAGGTTTTATAAATGTCTCAAGCAGCAATCTCTGGGAATACAATGTAGTACATAAAGACAAAAGGAAGCAGAGAGTACTTTTAAGAGGGGAACCTAACTGGGGCAATGTACTCAGTGGGGTGCTGCAGGGCTCTGTCCTTGGACCACTCATGTTTCTAATCTACACCAACTACTTATATCTGGGAATTAGCACCAAACCGGTCAAATTTGCAGATGACAAAACTTGGGGCAGTGGTAGAGACGTTTAAGAACTGGGCAGAAATGTGGCAAATGAAATTCAATATCAACAGATGTAAAATGTTACATGCCGGTCACAGAAACGTACGATCCAGACATCAAACTGAGGGGATAGAACTAGAACAGCAGGAGAAAGACTGTGGTGCTGTAATAGATTCATTGCTGTCAGCAAATCATAGAGTGCAGGGATGCAACAAAAAGGCTAACAGAATGCTTGGGTATACAGCCATAAAAGTGTAGAGTACAAATCCAAGGAGGTTCTAATAAGGCTGTACAATGCACTGGTGAGATTACATTTGGAATACTGTGTCTAATTCTGGGCACCACAGCACCAAATGGACATCGTGGCCCTGGAGAGTCCAAAGAGCAACCAGTCCTGGGATAGTCTTAAAGGACTGAGCTACAAAGAAAGGCAGAAATAACTGAATTCATTTAGCTTGGAACAAAGAAGAATAAGGGAGGAAAGTTAAGTACAGTACAGTCGTGTGCCTATTGCATTCTCGCCCAATTTACTAAAGCTTTAAAAACAAAGTGGTCCAAATGAGAACTAGAAAAAGTAGACAGGACCTTCACTTATGAAACAAACTTACTTTTAGATTCTTCAAGCACATTACATCTATCCTATAATATTGTTATTTTATTATAACCCCTGGGACATAAAAATAAAGAATGTGAAATATCATTGCATCATAGTAGACAAAATGCATTGCATTACTCTATACAAGTCTACAGGTCTCCACACCAGACGCCCCCCAACGACAAGTATCCATCATTTGGGATACTGCTTCACCCTGCTGGACCATGAGCACTGAAGCTGTTCTTCCATTGCTCAATGCCCTAGTTGACACACGTCAAATAGCAAAATATAGTATTCAATCCTATTTATTTTGCGTTGTTCCAGTGCCACTCCTGTGTCACCTGTGGTGTAAAAGATACTTATCAAAAGTACAGGTTCTACTCATTGACGCATCACTGCACAGTTCCGCTTGTCGCATCACACCTGGTGGGTAGCAACCTTTACTGCTTGTGGTTTAAAAAAAATAAAATTGAAAAAGCCAAGTTACCTTCTCTCCTTCTACCACATCAAACTCTACCGTCTCCCCGTCTCCAACACTGCGCAGATATTTCCTTGGGTTGTTTTTCTTAATGGCAGTCTGGAAAACAAGCAATTGAAATGTGAACAGGGTATCCTTCCCAAATCACCCGCCATCAGCATGCAATGTGAACAAGCAGCTGTTATATGGCCAAAGACAAAACTACATGAGATAGCATTCAAAACATCCAAGTCATACATTGCTATGTTGTGGGTATCTCCAATACTGAGAAGGTAAGAAATCTTACCGTTCAAAAGTCAAGTGACAATTTTCTGGTGAAATTAACCCCAATTACTAATTCCCTAAACCAGACCCCTCATCCCACATTCCCCATTTTATGTGCAGTAGATTACACACAAGTGGACCACACTTGTGTATGGAAGATATTTGCATCTATACTAACCTGGTGTACAAAGACATCATCTTTTGTGTCATCCCTAAGAAAAACAAAACACACACATTAAGTGTTAAAGTGCATATACTTTTCTGCAGGGGAATTGTACTAATTACATGAGTTACATTGTTTGGAGAATATTTAATGTAGTTGTTTTTTTTGGGGTGTCTACATCAATTCAAGATTTAAAAATACTTCAAACAAGGCCATTAAACTGCCTCATGGTACCACAGATTACATGGTCTGATTGCAGCAAGACCATTGGGGTAATTCTGCAATACAACAGTTCTTTTTGTTTCCCCCCATTCATAGCATTATTTGAAATATCTGCACATTCCAAAGTGAAGTACAAATTCAGAAGCAGAGAAAATGGACACAAGTGATATTTGCACTCCAAGAAATGGACTGTTGGATTAAGACCTACAGTAGCAGCTTTAAAAAGCACAGAATTAGAGTGCAAGCCTAAAATGGATAGCTACCATACTTAAATGGGGTCAAACAAAGTTATTAGCTTCAACACTATAATTCAAAGGCAAGAGAAGATGTGGACTCTGTAGTACATTAGCTAGTATGTAATTCAGTACACTTAACGGAACTTAATTTATCCAATGCACATGGTGTAATGTCAAACACAATTTAGAGTGTAAAAGTACCGTGTCTAACAAACCTGTTGATGAAACCGTAGCCGTTTCTTACATTAAACCACTTCACTGTTCCCAGGACCTTTGTTGCTGTAAAAGAAAATAACTCAATGACACAAAATGGATATAGATGCAGTTCTAGGAATTAAAGATATCCATCAACAGTAGACATGGGACTCTTACCCAGAACATACATAATTAAATAAAACTACATGACATTATTAGATTTGTTTAAAAGCATTGATTATTTCGACTAAGATTCCGTTATGTATTTAAAATGTCTTGTTTCGTACTCTAAACAGTAAATTTAGATACAACTACTACTGTAATACATCCAGCCAACAACTTAGAAACTGAAGCACTAGGATAAGCAACATGGCCGCTTGAAGTATCTGGATACTATAATTAACCTGGAAGTGGGGTGCTTTTAATAGACAATGATGTGAAGCTTAGCTGTCAGCGATTTAACAAGTGAAACTACTCCAAGGTCCTATATTGAAAACACATTCCCCACCACTGCCTCAAAGTATGTCATATTTGATTTCTCAAGCTAAACGAGACTGCATGTTAATTATAAGGAATTTAACTCTGATATGTATTTGAGTGACACGACTATCACACTTAAAATACGGCACATTACTGAAAAACGTCGTTGTGTTAAACCAATTGCACATTCTTCCCGGAACAAGCCTGATAGCAACCGGTTTATGTAACAAGGAAGTGCTGAGTTTACACGTGGTTGAAAATACAACCACCCCGTAGTTTTATTATTTTTAATATATACACAATTACTCAAACATTTTCGATAAAACAAACTACTAACCGTACAATAAATTACCAGAGCGCATTTGTTTCATATAAAATTAAATTAAAAAAAGCTGAACAAGAAATGCGACATTTCATTCGGAACGTGCATTTAAATCGCTCGTTTCGGGAACCATGAGGTTGGAACCAAGCCAACGCATCTAGCGCAAACCCGGCCCAGAATCCGCGCCAAATGTACGGACACATACAAAACAAGACCGAGGTGAAATGTTTTTAAATAGTCGCTACATATCACAGTCATTCTGTTTATTTGATTTCCAAACGATTTTATGGAGGGGGTGACTGCGTAAAACCAGTTTTTCTAGACAAAAGAGACGCTATCCTAACCAAACACTACGGCGGACATTTTGGAAATACAACCAAGTTCCTGCTAAAGTCACTCTACCAAAACAGGACGATTGGTACCGGTGCGATGATTTATATTAACAGCACTCGAAACTTCGACTTCCTTTGTTAATATAAGGAGAATTTGCGTAACTAATGAGCATTTGGGCAACAAGCGAACAGTATTATCGATTTTTTTTACTACTGTACAACACTATTGAACAAAGGGGTCTTCTTCAGCCTCAGATCGGCACGGTACAGTACACTACGGAGTCGGTCTTGGTGGAGTCAGATAGTTAAAACAGACCATTTAAAAGAGAAAAGGCTGCGTTAAAATACCACCGCCACAGGGTTAAGATGAAGATCTAGTTCAAGTTCAAGTCCAAGACAACTCCGCCTGCTGAACCAGGCAACCAAGTCCACTCAGCCCCAGCACTCACCAAACTGAACGCCATGCGCTCCCTTCATGGGCCCAGTTAAAACCTAACTGAACCCATTCACGCTCTTCTCCAGTCCCTAACATTACTATCCACGCGAGTAGCCCCTCTCGTGGCCCACCAGAACCTCCACCCTGTACCCCACCCCTTCTTCAGGTCCAATTAAACCCGCCCACCCGGCGGTGCTTCGGAACCCATGCGCTCCCCACGCAATCTAACACAGATGTGTCACCAAACTTCCACGATAACCAGCTTGAGACTCGGGCCGAACTAGAACACTTTTTTTTCTTCCAGTACTCAAATACAAAATGCAGCTCGTGGTATGGCCCTTTCTTACCGTTTGCCCAACCGACTTTTTACACAAAGAAAATCAAACGATAACACACTAGGGATACCAATGAAAAAAAAAGACACACAATTAACACATTCCTATACCAACATCGTGGGGGGTGGGGGGCTTCTTATTAAGGAAAATTACATAACAGTTTTTGTCGGATGAAGAAAGCCTTATCCCAGCTACTTACCGATGACCTTCTTATCCCCCGCGGGAGCTACCGCTGCCGGGCTGGATGGGCTCTCCGCTTCGGCGGCCTGCTGTGGCGGCGGCGGCGGCGGCACCTGCTGCGTCTCAGCCTCGCTGCTCATGGTGGTTTCTGGATGGTAACCTAAACTTTTGCCGGCGGTGGCTGTCTAGTGTGTTTTCCCGGTGCTGGATGGTAACCTGGGCCGGCGGTGGTAGGGCTGCTGCCTTCGGGCTCTCGACGTTCCTTTCTCCGCTCCCTTTGCCGATCGAACTGGACGGAATGCGAGCTGACACCGGACAATATTGTTTGCAATTTCTCCACCCATTCTACATTGTAATTGGTCATTACGTGTGTCCATCGTCGAAAACCCCGCCCAGATATTCAGCTAATGGTTGAACTTCGTTCACCGTGAATACATACCGTAATTACGTATATGATTGGAGCGCCAGCCTGGCTGTAAAGGCCCACAAAATAGTTACGCCGCGCATTAGCAGCTGTGATTGGTTAAGAAGGAATCCATGCTATGAGTTCCATTTATTCCGTCTAGGATTCGTTTACCAAACTGTCAGTTACAGCCAAACTTCGTTAACAATGGAGGAAAGACCGATCAATCAAACGTCTCTACTTTCTAGGAACTTTTTTTTTAAGTTTACTGGTGGGGCAGACAGGCAGTAAAGATACCGCCCATGTTGCCCAGCCATTGGGAAAAAACGTACATAAACTGTTAAGTTGAAAGTCACACGCATTAAAATAAAACTGATGGAATGAGATTGGTAAATAACTGGAAACAAAAGTTTCAAAGTTACGATTAAGTCTCTTAATACAGACTGTTAAACATTATTTCTTGGAGTTTTTCTGGCTACTTATTTTGATCATGGGATCATATACTATGTAGTACTATAAATGTAAGTTTAACTTTTGCTTACTAATTAAAAAAGACATGTGTTTTTAACGCCCTGCGAAATTGATAATAAATAAAAAGACGCCAATTCTCAAGTGCTAAAAACGCAATTGCGATTTAATTACTTTAAATTAAGCCGTATCGCCTCATCTAAACTGAGTGTAATATTTTCAGCAGGAGGTTATCACGGTGTCACAGATTTTACCCGTAAATTTAAAAAAAAACTTTCTCAAATGAAAATTTGACACGCCACGTTTCACAATATCATTTTGATATTATGGGTTCCCACTCCTACCAGCATGTGCTTATGTTGGAAGCTTGTCTATTAATAGACATTCTGAGAAATAGTGGGAAGAGGCCAATTTAAATTCCTGCCGTACTGCAATATCATTCAAATGCATGTTCTATAGCACTGGATAAGAAAGCGTGCATAATTAAATTATGATAAAAATTTCACGCATTCAATTAAATAATTATTGTTTGAAAAATAAGCCATTAGCAATTCTAATAATTTTGTATTTATGTTTTCTTCAATATTGGTCAAATGTTATTGTTTTAAACGTACTTGCAGTATATATAAAATAAAAACGACATGGATATTGAAAATTAGGGACATAGTGTGGCACCAAAAATATTAGATTAATGGCTAACAAACAGTAGCTTTCAAGACCTCCAGAGTATTTTCTTCAGTTGTAAGTGGAAATTTAAAGAACCATTTGTTATCATGTGCATATGCGGAATTGTCAAATTTTAGGAATAAAACATTCCATTCTTCTGGTAACTGAATGGAATGCTGAAAATAGTCCTTTAATACATTTCAATGATAGTAGGCCATAAGGGCAAGCTTGATGTTATTTTTGTTTTGTAATGAGAATTTAGCAGGCATTGTCATTTCTATAAACTGATGTTAAATCTATGAAACACAAGGCATCTTTCAGGCAACTATTTCTGGCGATTTATGAAGAAACATCTTGTAGGTGATATTATTAACGACATCTGTAAACAGGTCCAGTATTCAGTAAGTTGTTTCGCATTATGAGAGATAGATATTCATAGCTTAAAATTGGCGCTCGCTTTATAAAAAATAAGAAAAAAAAACAGCAAAATGGCACAAGTGGGTCTACATGGGTTCTGATACACATGGAAACAATATGAATGTGGCAAATACACCCAATCGGAGTTCCAGTAAAGGTGAAACAGCTTCCCTATTTTTCATCTGCACTTTCAGCCAAAATTTTCTTCTTATAGATCCCTGTCTTTAGAGTAATAAAAACCTGACCACCATATTCAGACAACACCTTAGTGTTACAGGGCTCACTTACAGTAAGTGTGCAGTGTTTCCAATTGAGAAAGCGCATCTAAAGGACCATTAACATTCAAGTGTTGTTTCTGAAGATGACTTGACATTTTTTTAATGCATTTATTTGTCGGTTGATCTAGCCTCTGATTAAAGTGATCTTTTTTAGTGTACCCATTAAAAGAAAAAAAAAACATCATATCAGTAAAGAAAGGTAACAGTACCTGTCTCCCAGTTTTGTTACTCTATACACTTCTATTAGCATTGGGATGGAGAAAAAGTACATGAAGAGAACAGAGCTGACACCCCCATTGTTCCATGACAATGCTACAGGAGCCGAGATACCCGCTCCATCAGCACCATGCTGGCCTGTCTATCGATTTTTAGGTTACCGCCAGACAGACATTCATACTTGAATCTCCCACTCACAAACATTATTGCAACCAAGGGTCTGTAAGATGGGGATTTTGCCTACAAGTGATGGTCAGAAATGAAATATTTACTAATTCACCTTTAATGGCACTACCACAGGGTCTGCTTGCAGGAATGATCTTGTCTATTGCCACATTCTTATTTCCATGTGCATCAAATCCAATAGAGGCCAACTTGTCCTCCACTATCTTTCAGCAATACAATTTTTTTAATAATGATCACATCTCCTCATCCTGCTAAACCAGCTGTTTAAAGCGCATGCATGACCTTAAAATGAGCAAAAGCAGATAGACATTGAGAAAAAAGAATGTGCCAATAGACAAGTTATTTCTGCAAATAACCCCCATGTCCTTTCAGCACCACATGCATAGTTCTATGCTGTTCAATCAGGCCTATATAACAAATAACAAAGTTTACTGTAACAAACTTTAAATTGATCAATAAATATGCACAAATGTTTAAATAAAATGCATATAGGACTTGGAAACACAAATAGCAGTTATTGTAGCCTAAACTGGGTACAATACCAGTCTAAACTAGTGTAAAAGGGCATATTAACTGATTAAAGTAATTTGTGTAACTTGAACAATCTGTCTAGACAGTTCTGTAGTGGATGGCCAAGAAATAGGAGTGGAGCTAGAACTGAGGTAGTAAAACTTACCGAGGAAGGCTATAGTTACTGTGCATACAGATATGGAGTACAGTAAGATCTTTATGCAGTCCAATAAAAGCTTGCAAACACTGTAATCCTGACGTGATTCCCTCCTTGCCCTTCAGATCTTATCCTCTCTCAAGCAAAGACTGTACCAGATTGTGAGGCGGATTTTAAAAGACCACCAAACTCACTGTGCTTGAGACCTGAGCAGGATTTTAATACAGGCCTCCAGAACTGAAAGCCAAGAGAAACCAGAAAGTCAGCACTCTGCACCACCTTGCTCCCTTTAAAATCTACTGGCAATAGAATGTTATATTGCCTTGTACTATATGCACCCTGAGCCTTTGCATTTTCCATTTAAGCGCCAACAACTTCATATACCTTACATTCACTGCCTATAATGCCAGGGGCTGATGCTACAGTCCATTAAAGCACTTCAAATTACAAGTGAAACCTCTCCACAAGAATCATATTGCAAAATCCAGACCAATTAATAAAAGCAGAGTAAGCGGAGGTGGGTCATTGGTTGCCCAGCTCATTGAACTCTGACACCAATGCTTGGTATCCCCGATTAAAAATCAAGGATAACTTTCTATATGTAAACAACTGAGGTTTCTAAGGAAAAGTTGTTAAGTCTGGGAGCCAGATTATATCCCAGCTCAACCATTGTCTTTCATCACCTCCCCCATTCTCTGATCTAATCTCTTAAACTCATCCTACTTGAGACGCCACATGGTTCAACAAGAATATCCTGGGCATGCAGAAAATAAATAAATAAAAAAAAATAAATAAATATGTGGAAAGAATGTCTGAACCATTTGTGGTATTAAAGCACATCCAGGTCCTTTTTGGGGTAATTTCAGACTCAAATCTTGTAAATCTTGCTCAAATCTCTCTTCTTTCTCTATGTGATTTGCAAATACAGAAAACAGTGAATATAGAGGGCCATTATACAGTAAAATCTAACAATTTACTGTCAACATGGCCCTACCGCAAAATCAAATTTTAAAATGTAACTTTTATGTATTTATTTATGGCACAAACCATGGGTACACCAGTCTGTAATATCTGGTACACCAGATTGTAATACATCTCAAAAATTGTTTGTTGAAACTGACATTCACAAAATACCAAAACGAACATTATACAAACTAGGTCATTCCATTTTGTGGACAACTGGTAGCAAGCAGGTAGCATTGTCATTTTACAAGTGCTTGGTTTGATAGCATTCTACTCAAGCAAGCCACTTGCTTGATGGGTGGAATCCAGCTCTAGGTTTTAAACATGCACCCCCACCCCCCTTTGTTATGCTAATCTAATCAGAGTTCTTGATGATGGCTGGCTGCTTTGTTAAGTGTTACTGGTAATAGCTTTGTCTGATATATCACACAAAGACGACCATTGACACCCAAGTGTGTGCCTCCCACCCAGTCGAAAACACTTCCTGCTTTATCTGGTACTGTTAAAGCTGTTTGAAACTAGTTCAGTTATAAAAAAAATTAAATAAAAAAGTGCTTGAAAACGTATGGATCATTTCATTTTCAAACTGTAGTATGACTTCTATCTTTCTTTGTGTATTACGCATTGTTGAAAATGTGTTTCAAAACACAACCGTGATTGTCTTCTTAATGTCAGATTGCTATGCGCTTTTGTGTAAGTAAGTCAAGCATGTTTGCTGAATTTTCGTTCCAACAATAGCGGTGGTCACAGATGGACTTGCTGTAGTGTCTTCAAAACCTCTTGGACATTTCTTCCAGCAGCAACAATCTCTGAAGAATGCACTTACCACGTTTCATCACAATTTGGATACAAGCGTTTCAAGATTTAAAGTAAAGTGAATGGAAGTGTACCGTATGTGTGGAATACAGAAAGGTAATCCAGCAGCCTCTCATGCCTTTCCCTTCAGAGGCCTGTGTTGGAATCCACATCACAACTGAAACGAGTTTGGTGTTCTCAGTTTAGCCCCCAGAAGACTTTCGCCAGCATCACAAAACCACCCCACAATTCTCTGCTTGAGAGGCCCAGGACTGAATGGCAGGTCAGGATAGAGGCACAACAGGGATGTAAACAAATCTTAAACAAGTCTAACTGTCACTCAGATGGATTGCCTAAACAGCAGAGAACCTCCAGCTACATTTTTAAAGACAATTTTACCACAATGAAGAGAAGCATGCTTTTTTTATTAAAAAGATGAGATTTCATTCATAGGTTTTTTTTTAATTTTAAAAAAAAAAAAATTTAAGATTGCTAATTTGAGTTGCAGTAGCACTGACACAGTCACACCTTTTACATGGATATGAAACCAACACAAAGAAGAACTCTGTATTCTTCAATGCAATACTGCTAGGAATGTTAGGACTGAGCGAAAGCTGATGGCCAGACTGCACGTAAAGCAGCTGAGTTATTGCCCTAACTACCATTGCAATCATTTCCTGGAAGAAGTACATCACAAGCAGCAGCCAACACCGCTGACTTTTACAATGCTCTCATTTCTTACTGTTCCTGCCTGGCAATGTCTTTCTAAACACAATCAGAATTATTTTCATATTTGTCCTGGGCCAAAGCCCCTTTTACTTTTAGCCTGTACCATCTGAAGACTTTTGGATGTCCATAAATAAATCTGTAACTGTGAATGTTGGCACTGTATTACATCAGTGAAATATAAGGTTCATTGAAAGGTTAAATGCATCTCTATAAAGACAATTTCATGGGTTCACAGACCACCTCTTTTTCCTTTCTGAATATCTTTATCTGATTAATGACCCAGGATAATGAACTGTGGATACACGTATCAATCATGATTGTGTTTATATAAAAAACAAATGACAATATTTAATACACAGCAACATTACATGTTATAGAGCAGAAACGTTCACGTCTGCTTTAAGGGTTTCTTAGGGGTGGATTCAATAAAAATAAAATACAGGTTTGTTTCCCTGTTTTACTGCGCAATCCAAATTTGGCAAGGACAAGTCTCTCACTTAATTTTAGGCTGTTATTACAATCCCTGAAATGTAAAAAAAAAAAAAAGTTGTTATCAGTGTGTCTGAAAAGAAGATTTGAAGTAGTTTGTTAAAGTTACATCTCTCCACACTGTGCAATAACAATTGGGAGCTTTGGTTTATTGTTGGGACCAGTAGGGACGTTCTGAAAAACAAAGACATATATAACTATTAGAAACAGAGGCCTGGGTTCCAAACAAAGCCTTCAACTTTGAAGAATATAGACATATTGCAAACATGATTGCATACAGTATTACATTTTAATACTACATTTAATGCTACATTTTCAGCCTTACAGGGGATGCTTAAATACAGGTGATTAGAAAGTAAGTTTACCACATCAATGATATGATTCGTTGATGTGGTAAACTTACTTTCTAATCACCCTGTATATCAGCCTTTAACTTTTGTGCCTCCTCTTTGTGAATATATGTGCTATACTGTGGCTCAAATGTTAATTTATTTTGTTTGCATATCATTATCATATCATTTGTAATAATTAAATATGTACCTCGATCTTCCTCATCACAAGTAAACCATCAACTATTTTACCTAAAAAAACAGAAACAAAAACATAAAAAATGAACACTTAAATTCTCTCCATAATATATACTGTAAATGTCACTTTATTATGTTTTTAACATGTATACTTAAAACAAAGAAGTACAACAAAAACATAGCTACCTTACACAATAAAGATTTATATTTTTCATAAAATGCTGAAGCCTTATCAATTAAACATACAGTATATATTGTACCAATATGGCACAGCGTTCATATATTTAATATCTTCTAAAGTTGCTATATTTTTACATTCTTCAACTGAAGGTATTTTCTAAGTTTTCCAGTGTTTCAGAATCACTATATTTCCTGCCAGGGAAGCACAGCTTGTTTTTATGTTTAATTGAGTGAAGGGCAGGAGATTTCTAAAGGAAGTGTATTAACATAGCAGAGCCTCATTAATCACTTACAAATCAGAGGATGTGCCTGTACAAAACTGACAAACAATTTGCAAGAAAAATGTTATGGTTTTATTTCAATCATATTAAAAGATGGCTAAAATATCCCAAACATGTTACAGATCTGTGTTTTACTTCAGCAAGAGAAATGTGTGCAAAAGATCACTCTGCAACAGAAGGCTTACTTACCAAACACAACGTGCTTCCCGTCCAGCCAGTCACATTTGGTACAGGTGATGAAAAACTGACAGCCGTTAGTGCCTGGGCCACTGTTTGCCTTGAGACACAAAGCAGCGCTCATTTGTTATTGTGATAAAAAGCAAACTGAAGTAATAGACACACAAAATCATGCACACATCAAAATGAAAACTTGACACATTTCCATGCATTTCTCTATCAATAGAAGTTTCTTTGTTTTTTTTTTGCTGTTGTTTTTGGTAGCACTTATATGTTAGCATAATTAAGGTGTCTGTGCCCAAAAATGTAACTTATTTAGTGCACCAAGATGTGTCTTTTGTACAGCACAGATGTACATAATGCAACTTTATTGAAATTAGGGGTGCACTGCATCTGTGGGTCCCTAGCCAAGATCACCAACTCTGCACTGCCAGCAAGCTCCTGATTGTAAGCTCCTGAGTGTATTTACTGGATGAGCCACTGCAGGACCGATTCAATATTTTTAAAATACAAATCAATCTAGTAAAAACTGTATAGCATGCACAGGTAAATGTAGCATTGATTCACATGGTATCAAATACAATACACGATAGATCCTTATCCTTACCATTGCTAGCAGTCCGGGAGCAGAGTGTTTAATTTTGAAATTCTCGTCTGCAAAAGGACCCCTGTAGATGCTGCAGATCCCAGTGCCATCACCCTGTGATTGAAATGCCAGATGTTAACGGGTCAAACCACTCCGGTTTCAGCTTCCCAGCTGTACTGGATAGTAAATAAACTGAAGCATTGAATCTAGTCATGTAATCTCCAGCCTCTCACTATATCTGTGACAGATTGATATTACTGTGCAAGTTGGGTATTCCTACTCATTCAACATTACATTGTGAGAGCTGTGTTACAGTGTATTACAGTGTTATTGTCAAGGGCAACATGTATTATACTCCTGTTTTACCACTACCTCTACTGAATAAATATCAGCACAATATTGAATTCTACATTTCAAAATAAAGGCTAACCATCTTTTATGACTTCAGAACAGCTGAAGAAATGCTGTATGGGGGTGGGAGGGGAATGTATTGTGGAGGTATATATATATATTATATTATATATATATATTACACACTCATGCACACACAGATTAAACACCAGTACCTATTTCAGTACTGTGATGTGATTAAATTCAACAGTTTGTTGCTATTATTCATATCCAGCAGATGGCAGAAAAGGCCATTAAATCTCAACACTGATTGCGTCTACATCTGATTGATTCTATATATGATGGATTATGTACAGCCAATTGCTGCTAAATGAAAATGGCTTTGTTAAGGGATGCCACTGGTTAGCACTCCTTGAAGGAACAACAGGATTCATCAGAGTAATGAGATGGCATGCAGTGCTCATTAATAAAATCCTGCTAAACTTTAAAACAAGCTGGAAATCTCAGCTGTAGTCTGTTTCAGCCAGTTGTAACCAAGACTTTAAAATGCATTTCTTTAAATCTTATTTTCTTAATAGCACTAGCAATGTTATTGCAGGTCCAACTTCTTTTCTGTTTAAGATCTTCTGGTAATTTGCTTTTTCTTTTTTTTTTCACTCAATTTGGAATATGCAATCAGAAGAAAGGTTTAGGCTGCCTTTGACTTCATGTGTTGTAGTTCAAACTCCATCCAAAGGTAGTTTATCTGTAGTGTTGTATTTGAAATATTTAACCTTATGAAAAACTTAGTACCAAATAGGGAATGGATTTAAAAACATTGGTTATCACTCCTTTAAGGAACAATAATAACCAAGTAGGCAACACAAAACCTAACTTACATTTACAAAGTCCCCTCCCTGAATCATGAAGTCCTTAATTACCCTGGAGAGAGAGAGCAGAGAGAGAGAGAGAGACAGTAATTAAAGGCTAGTAGGACAGAGGTTCCCAAACTGGCTCACCTTAACATAAAGCAACCGGACTGAGGACCCTCCCCAATGAATTCATACAAACAGAGCCAGGTAGGAAGAGTTTAGATAAGGGTCTCAATCGTTTCTTTAAAAATCTGCTGTTTGTTCCCACATGGTTATACACAGTTTGCCATCAGGATAACCGTGCTAGACCTATCACATATTGCAAGTATACATTTCAATTATTTCTTGATAGAGTCAAGCTTTTGGCGTGTTCTCAAATGTTTGTGCTCTTCAAATTACTACTACCTGATGTAGGGTCGTAAAATATCAGATCTAATAAAAAATAATGACATTTCTGTCCATGTCCAGGTGCAAACTTCTCTAAACTAATGTAGATACTACCAGGTGTACCATAAATCAGGCTCTCTGTTTATTTCAGGTGTTAAATGTCTTTCTGCAAAAAGGAACACATTCACATCATTTTGATGTGTGGTACAGGTAGTGAACAGAGAACCTCCTAATCGGTATAATACATGATATTCCCCATGATGTTCTGAAATTCTGCAAGCTAGCTGCGGAACCTTACCTGTGGAATGTTGTTCCCTTGTAACCAATAGGGACACCATCCTTCCTAGTGAAAGAAGCAGACCACACGTTATTAAACCCGCCCCTTGTTGGAGTTTCAGATATTTTCTTTACAGATGGAAATACACTAAAGAGAGTTGGATGGTCATCAGTATGACAATGTTTTGCACTGAAGGATATATGATTTCCACAATCGTGTTTCACAAAGAGCCCTTCTGTAATGATTCACAATGTATAGACAGTCTTCAAGTGTACTAAACCCACGATCAGCATCTAGAATTGACATGGCAAAGTAATGGGTTTATTATTCTACAGCTGGGTTAGAACCCCTTAGACCCCTCAGCAGCTACAGTGGGTGTTCCAGGACATTATATCCACAACACAGCTCCATTAGTAGTTGGGTACCATACTAACAAAATGTTGAAAGAAATTACAATGTGGGTTTTTTACGTCCTAAAAAATGTAATCTTGTTTCCCAACCGACATCCCAAAATTACTGCCGACTAAGGACTTTCATGGGGCTTTCCAAATTTAAAACTGAAAAAAATGTACATCACCCCATACCACTGTGGAGCAACGTTATGCCCTCAAGTGTGGGGTCGGGTGTAAAAAAAAAACAACTAACACATAAGATGCTTAAAATCTCTGCAGTTTTTTGGCATATTTTCCTGCAGATTTGGACTGCCTCTCCTTACAAGTTTCCTATAAGTTGTACCCTTACATTTAGATGTAATGTTTTGCACTTATGAATAAAGACACAGAAACTTCGAAAGGAAGTAGCTGCAAATTACATTTCTACAGTTTTATTGAATTATTTTTGTTTATTTGAGGGTGTAGCAGGGCAGCAGTAAGCCCTGCTGATTAAATGTGTGTATTTATTTTAGAACAGGGTTTCCCCCTCCGCCCGTGTTATTTTGTATTTATTTATTTGTTTGTTTAGTTATTATATTTATATGTGCTGAAGCACCGCGTATTTGGTAATTGTTTTGTTATTTATGTATTTAGGATGGTGTAGACGATTTGTTTGTTTGTTTGTTTGTTTGTTTGTTTTGGTTAGTTGCGTGGATGGGTAGCCCCATCCACAGCAGTTTAATTTAAAAACTCGTGCAGATTGTGGACGAGGGGGAATAGAAGAATTGCCAGCTAGTTAAACACCTCAGCCACGGTATATAAGCCTGCAGCTCTCTGTGCTCGTGGTGGGTGTTAGAGAGGAGAGAGCGAGCAAAGAGAGTGAAAACGAAACTGAATAAAAATATACAGGAACAGTGACAGCGACTGCCCAGCCTGACCTGTATGGTTTATTTATTATTTTGTGTTCGAGATTTTGTTTACACCTTTTATTTTGCTCTGTGAGCACAGTCTTTTGTTAAACCCTTTTATTTATTTTTGTATTTGAATAAAAGCGGCCGCCGCGTCATTTAATTTGAAAACTGCAGTGCCTGGTGTCAGTTTATTTACGTTCCTGCTTCTGCCGTGGCGTCACCGACTCAGCCATCCTGCCACAGGGGTTAGGTATTTTAAAAATGCATGCTATATCAAATGTTTTGTACATTTTAAAAATATAAAGTTAAATGTTAGTGCTCTAAAAACAAAGGTAGTAAAAAAAGTGTGTTTTGAATGCATATCCAAAAATCCACATCTTTATATCAGCTCATAGTTACCAGTAATACAAGAGCCAACATCTAGAATTGACATATGCACACATAACCCTACTGTCAGGTGTTGTTTACTGCATCTCTGTGTTCCTCATGCCTTGTGCTGTGCCTAAATTCTGACTTACCTGAATTCCCCAGTACAAAATTGCCTGAGGAAGACAAAGAAAAGGATGATGTTAAAAACAGGCTTTTAGATTAGTAATCTGCAAACATGATGCTGTGTACTGCCCCATCTCCTCCAAATATAGGAGGCTGTCTGCAAACATGATGCTGTGTACTGCCCCCATCTCCTCCAAATATAGGAGGCTGTCTGCAAACATGATGCTGTGTACTGCCCCATCTCCTCCAAATATAGGAGGCTGTCTGCAAACATGATGCTGTGTACTGCCCCCATCCCCTCCAAATATAGGAGGCTGTGTGGTCCAGTGGTTAAGGAAAAGGGCTTGTAACCAGGAGGTCCCCGGTTCAAATCCCACCCCAGCCACTGACTCACTGTGTGACCCTGAGCAAGTCACTTAACCTCCTTGTGCTCCGTCTTTCGGGTGAGACGTAGTTGTAAGTGACTCTGCAGCTGATGCATAGTTCACACACCCTAGTGAACTTTTTTTTTTAAAAATTTTTTTTATTTATTTATTTATTTTAAAAGTGCCTACCACAATGTTTTACCTTTTGCTTTAACAGACAATAACAATAAACCACAAGACAATACATAAAAGTAAAGCAATGGGGGCTCACATTACAAGGTATTTGGACCTATGCACATATAACTTCGTTATTCTACATTTCCAAAATGAGGAACACAGCAAACAATCAAAGAGAAGATAAAACATGTACTTTGTTTGTCTACTTTGTTTTTTAAATTGAGCTATTCTGCTTTTATCTTCTGCCAAGCTTTTTTCAATGTTTAAATAGTAAAGCATTAAGTTTTTCCAGTGCTGGATGTTTTTTTTTTTTTTTAAGTGTGTGTAATTGAACAGACTGAGCCACAGTTTGGTATGGAAAGGGGCAGTGTCTTCAAACTCTACCTGATATTTTCTGCAGTTTTGGGCACAACGTCTGCAAACAGCTCAATCTTCATCCGTCCAACCTCCTAAAAAAAAAAAAAAAGAGAGGGTTAGGTTTCAGTTTTAAAAAGTTGCCCTTAAACAAAACCTAAACCCTAATGTAACAAGTTAAGGTTTGGTATTTCATTAAAATCCAGGCAATTACATCCATCATTTAACACAATGCCTAGGTTTGATACACATCAGGGTGATGATAAAGTAAGATGCAGTACAAAATCTTTCTGCCAAAGAAACATGTGAAAATGCTGCATGGCGCTTTTGTAGTTACCTTGACAGATGGTGCCCATATCAAGCAGGTCATGTAATGCCACTTATGGGTATCAGCCTGTAAGTGGCTCTTTCTAAAGAAATATATCTAGTATCTAGCACTTGAAAAATGGCTTGGCAATTTGAGATTATGAGATGAGATTTGAAGACCAAATCACAAACATTTTTCTATCTAGAATGCCCTCTATGAGTAACAGTGATGTGTTTGTTAGAACAGGGCACATCTCAGCTCCAACTTTATTTATCAAAGAGGGGCAGATTTTTTTTTTTTTTTACAGTAAATATAAAACAGGCTTAGGTTGGGAGAACTTCTGGATAAAATGATAAAAAGTGATCATTCTCAATACTGATAATATAGAATGTATTCCATTGGTTACTGAAATTATTTGAAAAATAAGAAGGTGTGAATAACTGCCCATCCTCCACAGGTAGCCAGTGTGTTGTTTACGGCTATCCTCGTGAATGAAATGGACTATTCTGTTTGTATAACAAGTACAATGTAAAACCTAAATTAATCTGAATGAGAGGAATTATATTCCTTAATACCTGATGAATGCGAGGGGTGTTACTAGTCATCATGCATCAATGAATTGCGATACTTTCTTTACATGATCTATCCTATCGTATGTATCGTTTGTATTGTAGTAGCGCACTGTAGTTCTTGAATGAAGAATACGTGTGTTATATAGTTGGTACGAATACATTCTCTCCATATCTCACTTGAACTTTTGCTTACTATTTAACAAAATAGTCCATCATTAAATAATCACTTGATCTTATTATGTATCATAGCAGTAGTCCATCAGGCAGTGCTTCACTGGTGCAGGAGCTTGCCGAGGTGCAGCCCGGCACCTCTGGGTGTGCCGAGGCACAGCACCAGCACTGCTACACTTATGAAAGTAAAAAAATCTCTGAAAATGTTTTGCTCTCAAATGCAGTGTTCTTAAAATTCTCAACACAGTTGTATCCATTCTGCAAGTCTGCTGCCAGGGATGTTCCTACTTCTAATTACTTTACGATTTCAGCTAAGTGGCTAAGTAAGAGGACACTGGCAGAGAAAGAAGGACTGTGACTCTATTGTCGTTTTTTTTTTATATACACAAATAAGCTTACTTGATTTGAAAAATGTCTTAAAACGATACAAGCAAATTCTTACATTACTTGGTTCAGGGATGAAATTCTCAACAAAAAAGTGCAAGTATCCGGTGTAAACATTTTAAAAATGGCGACAATTTGAGGGCCAATGAATAAATACTTAAAAAATGTATACATATTGGTACACAAATATTTATGAATACAAAATAAGGCTTAAAAAATAACTGATAAAATATAACCAATTCACCATAAATAAGGAAGCTGAAAATACTGAAAGCGTTGTACCCTCTGCATGTATCACTCATGTCATGCACATTATTGCAGATTTAAGGAATAGTTGCAAATGTGTCATAGAAAGAGATCTACTAAATAATTAAGGTTTGAAAGTTGTACTCACATGATCCATTTGGCTGTGTGAAAGGGTTATAACAGTATTATACTGGCATAGATTGCGCAATTTCGTGCTGTGTGAATGGATATTTTAAGGAATTTTTTAAGACGTCTCAGAGCGGCCTTTATACAAGTCTCTGTACAGAATATGTCCCAACTGCGCTTCTTCAAATAATAATAATAAAAAAAAAAGATCAGTTGAAATACTTTACGTTAGGATCTAAAAATAATAAATGATTATTATTTATTGGGTTTCTTTCTTTTTCTAAATTCAGCACAATTGAGTGTTTGTTTACTGGAAATTGTACATACAATAAAATGCCTGCTTCTTTAAAAAGCAAAACAGGGAAGTCTTACTAATATGCATTATTAAATGGATAGAAACAATTGCCAAAAATACTACATTCCGATTGGCTGAGACCTTCTCCCTGGCCATTAGATATCCAGTTATAACAGTGCAGAACTTCTTCCTGCGACACCAACACACTCATAAACCCATTTAACAACAGCAACAATAGGGTCTGTGTGTTACCATACGCTATCTATCGCCACTTCTCATTGCTTTAGTAAACCATTTAAAACCACGCTGTCAACAGTTCTAGAACCTGGAATTAGAACCTCCCACTGTTCTACTGAAGATCAGCTTTCATTTACTTATCCACTGATGCCTCATTTAAATTCCCAGTTCCAAAAAACAACAGAGGCTTTGAAGTGGAAGACACAGGTTATTTTTTTCCAATACCGCAAAAAAGGTGGTGAAAGGTGGTGGAGAACCATGGGCTTAGTTTCTACATAGCCATATACTTAATTCAGCCCTGGCGAGTTGTTAAGACTCAAAGACGCATTTAGGATCCGAGGTTATGTGCTTTTTTTGATTGTACAGAAACAAGTGTGTTTGATTTGCCTGAAATAATCAGTTAGAGTGCTTGGGTTCCCACCCACAAGGTAATTTGTGTTTGGCAAGGTATTAGAATTGGGTCACTGCCATACCCAGAGCTTATAACTGTGAACAACATTACAGTACAAGACTCGCCTGTGTCTGGAACTGCAACAGCTACTGTACACAACTCCTCTGGTAAGTAAAACTCACACTGTTTAATACTACTACGAGACCAGCTGTTTTACTGCACTACTATTGTGCACAAGACATTCAAGAAGATTCAAAAATAGGAAGTCAAAAAGTATTTTTTTGTTCCTGGAATAATAATTGTGGCTTCCACAGATGAGGATGATTGACTAACCTGAGTATTCTGTTTCCATAACAAGTCAAATGGATGAGTATATAAAGTTCTGGGTTTATTTAGCAAAGTACATTTGGAACAGTTTGATTGATCTAGTCATTCTGCAGTTGGATTTGAATAAATGCAAGATTCCAAAAATAAATCTTTAATGTCATAATAATTTTGCTGGATGGAATCACCAGATGTGAATTTGATTTTTATGCAATCAAATGAAGTCTATAGTTACAAAAAGCCAGAGAAAGTATGGAGGTCTGTTTATTAGGAGACTTTAATTCTTTAATTCTGCAATGCATCCTCACAACACACAACCAGGGCTCCAGACTAGCCTTTCTGTCTTAGGAGCCAATGGCTCAGTATATCACGTGTCTGTTGTTATTTTTACATGTATTTATGTTTTTATTTTGTTTGATAATTCACTGGTGTTAAAAACTGAATGTAGTGGACATAAAAAAAAACAAATATTCTACAATTTAGAATTTTCTGTTTTTCAGGTAAGCATTTAAATATTAGGAACATTTGTTGTTTAACTAGAGAAAATGACACATTTTGAATGTGACAAAGTTATTTTTTTCTCCTTTAATAAATATTATGTTTAAATCGTGCAATATTTTGAAATACCTATTTTTAGACGGCAATTTTTTACTGTGGAAAAAAATACAGCCCTAACAATAACCCATGCAGGTAATGAATAAATAATGAAAAAGTATTAATGGGCTAGGTTCCTGGATGCAAATCTAAAAAACAATGGACAGGAACATTATTATTATTTATTATATTATTTATTTTTTATTGATCTTTAAATAAAAAAGTTTTTAAACACCATAGACTGTGCAACATGACGCCTACAATTAGCAACTTTGATAATACTGAATAATTTGTAATTTTCTGGGTGACAACTCCCTACTGTAGAACAATCTACATTTTACCTTCAGTACGCTCTGCTTGACATTTCCAGTTTCTCCACATAGTTTTGCTTCAGGGTGTGATGGGGCAGCCCATTTAAAAAGAACAACAAAGTATACTGGGAGCACAATGAAGAGTTTGTTTAGGTTGTGCTTATTGCCCTGTCTATCCCCAGACTTGGGTGCAGTTTTGTGTGTGTCATATGCTGGTTTGGATGTTTGTTTAAGCCTTGCTTGCTGCTTAAGAAATGCAAGTGCGCAGAGCACTGAATTGCAATCTTCTGTGTCTGGGTTTGCTATTTCTGTCGCTGGCCAGCCTTCAGGGCATGCCACTTTACCACACAGCGCCACCTGCAACACAACAGCAAGTGCAGCTCATTCTGATACACTGCAAGTGGTTTGTTCAAGTAGCCGATTGTCCCACTTATTTACAGTGCTTGACTTAAGAACAATTTGTATAAGGAATTTAAGATTCAGCTTGGAGTAAATCTTCAAGGGTGCTGCAAATTCTGTCTGAACAATACTTTATGTACTACCAAAATGATCAATGAGAAATCTGAGAATTCTTATTCTGCACCAGTAGCTGGAAATTGGGAGTCAGTGAGTTGCCGCAAAGCAATAGCCATTTTCCAAACTTTGTTGAAATGACCGTTTTCTTGTTCCAAGCTTCTGACTGGTGGTGATTCTTTGGCTGCTGGCTCCTTCGATGCTGGCAAATCTTAACTATGAACGCCACTAGCACTCGTTTCTGCCGCCAGAGCTTTACTTTGAATGATAAACGTAGCCATAATAAGGATGAAATTCTGCAATGTCCAGCAAGTGTATACTGCTGTGATTCCAAGGCAGCCAAGGCAAGAATATTTACACGCAGCCAGCAATAGCGATTCCTGAGTTTACTTGGAGATGCTGTGTGATTATTTAATTTATTGATATTGAAGACTATGGTTCAGTGGGGGCTGGTCCAGCGCAGGTACAGTAGCAAACAGGTTGATGGAGGCAATGTCTCGTGGGTATGAGGTGTTTGAACGGAACCATAGCGCACATACATTGTATCCAATTCCATTAATATGGAACAGTAGTAAAACTGCATTGTTATAATTACATGTTAGCTATCTGTGCAGCAATTGGCTGAAACAACCTTGAGCTTTTATAAATCTTAAAGTGGTCAGCTGCATAAAAACATTAAATACAGTAACACTTAGCATAAATGTTCCCTTATCTACAGTATAAGTTGCTTTTTGCAACACCCTTAACACCACCTCGAAGCGCTGAAGGGGAAAAACTTACGAGTTTTATGCAAGTGCACATGCAAAGCTCTAAACAAACATAATAATGTCCCTTTGCTTAATATGCCAGCGTATTGCATTCCAACTATTAATTAATTTTACCACATACAATTTACTATCGATCCTGGAGTATGCCACACCTATAAGAACAAACAATAATTTACAACCAGTTCCTAGTATCTTATACCATATGATTAGAGACTGTTGGAGATTATTTCCATACCTAATGCTTGCAACTGGCAAGTCAAACCCAAATGTATGTATTATTCCATAATGGGTAAACTACCACTAACCCTGTGGGAGCTGAAAGACCAGCACAGTGTCCTCTGTGGGTTCCCAGCCATCGGCCACTTAAAACGGTGAATTCAAACTAGAGATGCTAGATTCTGTTTAATTTCCTAAACATTTCAACTCTAGGACTAAACGTGTTTAAACATTTACATATTGGGAAGTTTGAAACCAAATCATAAAAGGCACCATAAGAAGCCTCCCTGCACTGCACTCCAAGTGAAAGTGTTTTTACAAGTCATTGGGGACCCCTCAAACTCAGTTAGCTACTGTTAAAAAACCATTCAAAGATAAAATAAGAAAATGGGAAACAGTTCAGCCGTATCGTTTAAGCAAAATCTGAAAAAACATTTATTTTTATATTACAGGTGGTGTTGCTAGAAGAGGTCCCAGGGAAGTGTTGAAGAAAGAGAACGCAACGTCAAGAAGATTAACCAGCGTGCCGTGGTCTTCAGCTTTGACCCACAAAACAGAATAATGGTCATTCTAAAATCAACGGGAGAGCTACAGAGCACTGTTCATGACAATACCTCTGTGTTCCTGTACCTCTTCCTTTTCAAAGCAGGGCTAAACTGCTTGATGATGCCAATCAGCCATAGGAGCATGCGTAGATCCTTGATGGGCTTCTTTGGCCTCTCCCTCTTCCTGGCTGACCTGATGTTCCTCTGCTTTTGGCAGCCATGAAGTTCAGAAGCAGCCTATTCGATTCCCTGTGCTCTATCCTGTCCTACTTTTCCAGTGCCTACACCAAGCTGCCTCTGCCCATTGTCATTCTAGGGGGCATCGACCATTTCGTGAACCTGTCTCGCAGTGGCTTCCCAGTGTCTCGCAGCCGGGTATTCCTGTATAGTGTGGAAGTTCTGATGGTTTGGGCGTTAGCCATATTCGACTCTATGCATACTAACATCATTGAAATTCAGAAGATGGATCTCCCCAATAACCAGAGCCTTTATATGCCCAATGTACAGCTCAAATACAGTCAACTTGTTCTGTGTGTCGGTGCTCATCTTCACATGCTGCTTGGTTGCCCTCTGTTGGAAACAACTGCTGCTCTTTCAGAGGCTCTTCCAAGCTAAGGACCAGGATGAGAAATCACGGGCTGAGCCACTGCAAAGCGATTTGCCCTTTCGCTACAGCAAGCTTTCTGATCAGGAAGAGGGCATGGAGGCCCTACTGAATCAGCAGCAGCAACCACACAGCAAGATCATGATGCTTCTCCTCAGCATCAACATGGACTTCTTGGTGAATTGGGGAGTCTTCCTGGTGGGGAGCACCATCACCATATTCTGCAACCTAGCTGCTCCTTCCTACATGAGCATCAATCTTCTGTGGCTCTTCTGTGCCAACAGCTTCCTGGTCGGTCTGGTCTACTGGATACAGGCTGACAGGGTGGGGCCTCTCAATGACTTCCCTGATGACATCTGTAAATGGAACTTCTACTGGCTAATCAACAGACAAGCTTCTACCCTACAGGAAAAGGTGTCCCATAGTGTCTATACCTTATCTGACAAGATGCATAAAATTTCCTCTCTAGTCTAAAACCAGCACAATTCAACAATATACTGAACAACAAGACCACTCAGGAATATCGTTTCACTGCACCAAGTATCAGACTATATTGCACACAAAAATTAAGTATGAACTATCTTACCAGCAGCTCTGTAAAGCCATTTCAGAAGTCTTGGTATCTAAAAGCAATTAATACTGTACTGTTTATTATTGTTTGAATAATAAATCAACTTATAAAATGGGTCTTTTAAATATTCTATCTTGATTGGTCAAAACAGATCACATGGGGGTGTGACCTATTACAGCATATTCCCATGGGTTGAAACATTTTTTCAAAAGGGCGAACCACTTTTCACCACTAGAATATTGAAAAAAAAAAAAAATAGTGGCAATATTTTAATTTATACTAATAAACATGACTAACCACATTTAATATATCATTTTGAAAAAATGGTAGCCATATTTAAATTCGCAATAAAGATGATTGACGAGGTATATTGATTTTGATCTTTCGGGAAACCAAACTCTACATGAGATTTTGGATGAGTCTGAATCAGACGCCAACACTTATTCAAGTGGTGAAACAAAAATTAATACTGCTAGGTATCGAACTTACGAAGCACAGCTTCTGGACATAGAAGGCAAAGAAGGTCTACGTGATTGATCCTGCTGCACTTCCTCAGACAACGACAACAATGAATCAAACACCACGTTGCTCGAAATCACTTGCTGCATCGCCACCTACTGCTCAGAATGAACATCTAAGAAAAGCTGCAATTTCAATGGCAGTGTTCAATTTAACATCTATAAATAAATAGTGCTTCTTGTTTTGAATCAGTTCAATGTTTATTAAAAACAACAACAACAATAATAATAATAATAATAATAATAATAATAATAATAATAATAATAATAATAATAATAATATTTTTAAATTAATGATTTTTAAATTTTTTTAAGGGACTATTTTTTTAGGCGGAAGGATATTTAATAAAAATTACTTTTCTGTTAATTAAAACATGTTTTTACGTTTTGTTTTTTATTATTTCTATTTAGTTAGTTGAACCATTTTATAAGCACAATAAGGCACGGCTCATGACTTATAACGTGTGTGGATATTAGAGTATATCCCACACCCTGTCATGCCTTACTGCTTACGTATCTCAGAATATGAAATTCTCTTACTCAGTAGGTAAAGTTAGAATGGATGGTAAGCACTGTACTACTAATGATGTGAATATTTTAAGCACACAGACACAGCTATAGACCCCAAACAGCTCTTTTATGAATACAGTACCAGCCAGATACCCTAACCTCTTTCCTTTTGGGATTCCAATCTGTAAACAATATTGTGTCTCCAGAATTAGTTTTTAAGCAGTTGAAATAGGCCTATAACTGAATCTTATATAGAGTACTATATTAGAAATTCCTTTTAAGTCCTTTGTTTTATATTTTGTATTCAATTTCATTAAAGTTGTAATAACCCAATAAATAAAAAGAGATTGGTGCAAAAATAAATACATGTATTGTAGCCTGAATTTCATATATTAATTGTATGATCAATTTAATAGTTATATATTTGTAAGCATGTCAGATATTGACTCTATGGGTGTCATACCCAGTTACTAATAAAAATCTTTGGAAAAATGGAAATATTTTTCAATGATTTTAAATTGAGGTTTTAATAATGTCACATCCATGATGTTTTTCTGATAACATTTTTGCACAAAATTTGATTTTTTCTTATAGAGTATGTGAAGATAAAGACATAACGCTTTGAGATATTGGCTTCCTAATTGATTCACAATTACAGCTATGCCCCAAAGTTTTACATCACCTACAATTTTAGGACTGAAACATAATTAAAAAGAAAAACTATATGAACATAATTTAGATCTTTTATTTAACATCATGGAATCAAAGAAACTACAAAGTGATATCGCAAAATACCGGAAGCCGTAATAATAAAGTATATTAAAAACTACAAAGTGGCATGTAATTCAATGTTACAATAACATTATTCAGCAGGTTTCATTCGAATACACTTAGAACAACTAGCAAATCAGAACACAATGTACGTTTTATAAAGTACAGATTATATATATATATATATATACAGTACTGTGCAAATGTTTTAGGCAGGTGTGAAAAAATGCTGTTAAATAAGAATGCTTTCTAAAATAGGCATGTTAATAGATTATATTTATCAATTAACTAAATGCAAAGTGAGTGAACAGAAGAAAAATCTAAATCAAATCCATATTTGGTGTGACCACCCTTTGCCTTCAAAACAGCATCAAGCATCAATTCTTCTAGGTACACTTGCACACAGTTTTTGAAGGAACTCGGCAGGTAGGTTGGCCCAAACATCTTGGAGAACTAACCACAGTTCTTCTGTGGATTTAGGCAGCCTCAGTTGCTTCTCTCTCTTCATGTAATCCCAGACAGACTTGATGATGTTGAGATCAGGGCTCTGTGGGGGCCATACCATCACTTCCAGGACTCCTTGTTCTTCTTTACGCTGAAGATAGTTCTTAATGACTTTCGCTGTATGTTTGGGGTCGTTGTCATGCTGCAGAATAAATTTGGGGCCAATCAGATGCCTCCCTGATGGTATTGCATGATGGATAAGTATCTGCCTGTACTTCTCAGCATTGAAGAGACCATTAATTCTGACCAAATCCCCAACTCCATTTGCAGAAATGCAGCCCCAAACTTGCAAGGAACCTCCACCATGCTTCACTGTTGCCTGCAGACACTCATACGTGCACGCTCTCCAGCCCTTCAGCGAACAAACTGCCTTCTGCTACAGCCAAATATTTCACATTTTGACTCATCAGTCCAGAGCACCTGCTGCCATTTTTCTGCACCCCAGTTCCTGTGTTTTCGTGCATAGTTGAGTCGCTTGGCCTTGTTTCCACGTCGGAGGTATGGCTTTTTGGCCGCAAGTCTTCCATGAACGCCACTTCTGACCAGACTTCTCCGGACAGTAGATGGGTGTACCAGGGTCCCACTGTTTTCTGCCAGTTCTGAGCTGATGGCACTGCTGGACATCTTCCGATTGCGAAGGGAAGTAAGCATGATGTGTCTTTCATCTGCTGCAGTAAGTTTCCTTGGCCGACCACTGCGTCACGGTCCTCAACATTGCCCGTTTCTTTGTGCTTCTTCAAAAGAGCTTGGACAGCACATCTGGAAACCCCTGTCTGCCTTGAAATTTCTGCCTGGGAGAGACCTTGCTGATGCAGTATAACTACCTTGTGTCTTGTTGCTGTGCTCAGTCTTGCCATGCTGTATGACTTTTGACAGTAAACTGTCTTCAGCAACCTCACCTTGTTAGCTGAGTTTGGCTGTTCCTCACCCAGTTTTATTCCTCCTACACAGCTGTTTCTGTTTCATTAATGATTGTGTTTCAACCTACATATTGAATTGATGATCATTAGCACCTGTTTGGTATAATTGTTTAATCATACACCTGACTATATGCCTACAAAATCCCTGACTTTCTGCAAGTGTACCTAGAAGAATTGATGCTGTTTTGAAGGCAAAGGGTGGTCACACCAAATATGGATTTGATTTAGATTTTTCTTCTGTTCACTCACTTTGCATTTAGTTAATTGATAAATATAATCTATTAACATGTCTATTTTTGAAAGCATTCTTACTTTACAGCATTTTTTCACACCTGCCTAAAACTTTTGCACAGTACTGTATATATATATATATATATATATATATATATATATATATATATATATATATATATATATATATATATATATATATATATATATATATATATATATATATATATATATTTTTTTTTACCCTGTTCTCAACAATAATAAAACCATTGAAAACGTTTCTTGCACCCACTGCCACCAAACACTGGACAGCAACAGACTACTTGCCGAATTTCAGCATTTTTGTGGAATTTGTTGTATAATTACTGCAGAGAACAATGATCCATTTGAATGTGACAAAACTAGTATTTTCTGCTTTAATAAATATTACATTTAAAAAAAAACAGAGCCCAGCTCATTATCATAGCCTGTCATACCTTGATCACAATGAGATCACATGTAGTAATGTCACAGCACTACTATTTAGCTGTCATATACTGTTCACACAAAGAAAACAATTACCTAAATAAAGAGCCTTTTGCTTGTAATGCCATCTAACCTGTATATAATTTACGATCAAGCAAATTATTAGAACCTTGCTCACCAATTGCATAGGGCAGCTTTGCTTTTGCAATATAGAGAGGCTAAAGAATTAATATATTTATTTATGTATGTACTTATTTTTATCTAGAAAGGGAGCAACATTTTTTTATTTAACTTAACCACCACGACTACTAACGCAGTACTGGCACACAGACAAAGTAGTACATTTCCGATAGGCTTCCTATGACACATTGCATTTGTGGTTGCGTCCATTGCATAAGGGGTGGGGCATCATTAAACAAATTCTCTATAAAATGAAACATTGTGATAGTGTTTATCTGCCATGATCAAGCTCTTCAGCAACGTCAACCACGTGCGCAGAGCTAATGCAAAATGGCTACAGGAAAGCGAAAGCAAGTTGTGCTTACAAGTGGAAGGTTTTGCTACTGTGTAAATTACCCGACACTAATGTAAGTGTATACAGCACTGTGGCAGGGCAGGAGCCCCTGCGTATGAAGAGGGGTTTTTTTTGTGTAAATGTATATTGTAAATAGTGTGTATTTATTGTAATTAATTAATGAAGTACCTGACCCTCCTGGGAGAGCCTGTCTGCTGTGTGTGATTATCCAGGTGTGGAATCTTACCACAGGTAGGTTTGTTCCAGCGGAGCGTTGGGTATAAAAAGATTCCATTTATTCACCTCAGGGCTGCAGCAAAACCAAAGCCAACTGGGCTAAAAAAAAGCTGAAATGCGTGTGTTTTCGTACACTGTGTTCTATGTACTCCGTGCGCCACCATTGCTGCTAGTATCACGTGAGCTGTTCAGTGTGTTGAAGTGTAAATACCGATAAATCCTGTTCGGCTGCGAGGCGTATCAAACTTCAATCTCAACTTCAATCTCAACTTCATGTCTTGATCACCAGCCTGTCACTCTGCAGCGAATGCGCGCACCCACACGGCAGACAGTTACCCTGTCACAAGCATTGATACCCTGCATCTTTCTAAACAAGGGATTTAGGGGAGCTCCCTAATAAAAGCTGAATCTCAAAACAAAAATTATGTGAATATAGTAATTGTTACAGCCGTGTATAATGGTATTTAAAACAGGAGTAACTAATCTGACTTTTTACATATCCGCCCTTACTCTGGTCCCACCGCAGTTGGATACGCGATGGACTACTGTAGGTGTGTATTCGTTAACTACACCATGTTCAGTGACCCACCTTGGGACCTTTTGCAACCACAGTTTGTTAATTACTGATCTACATCACTGGTACTACTGTTTCTTCATCACTGCCAGTGCGTTTTATAAAACAGTAATCTAAAATATACGTTCAGCCATTTTTTTTATTTAAGATACGATAAGGCTTACTTCTCGATTAATATAACACGAAAACACAGTTTCTATTAATCATATTAATAATTCTGGAATGAGTAGTGAAATGTATACTGCAGCTTATAAAGTAGAAGTCGGAGAAGTTTTTACTACCCGGGTTCGATTATTAATTTGAGAATTTAAAGAAAATGTAGAAAACATGACAACGCAGTTGTAAGTGTGAGTCTCTGGCCGGCGTAACAAAGACAACGTTAATAAAACAAGCTTTGTAGAAAGCCTTTTCTTAACTGACAGGATATCAAGGTTTTACAGAAAACAATAACTGCGTCAAGCACACCTCAATAATAATAAGTGCGGCGAATATTCTTCTCAGGAACTGTACGTATATGAGGGGTGTAGCAAACGCCAGTCCTTCCCGTTCTGTTAGCTCCCACGTTTTACTCATAATCAAGCATATCAACTCACACTGCAGCAGCAGTGACAAAATAGTATGTTTGCCAAATATGACTGGATAGGACACGTCAATAAACAGATCTCACCATGTGAACACAATCCCTGCCACACAGTGCACGAGGTTCAGCAGCCGCTAAGAGAGGGGAAAAAAACAGTACGGGCGCAAGAGCGAACCCCTTAGAGCTGTGAAGAATTTCCAAGGATAAACAGCGGAACTTTCTTACTTTGCATCAGGACGCGTGACATTTGCTAGGAAATCAGGACTGTCCCGACCATATAGGGACTGTTGGCATGTATGCATAACCACTTTTTTTTTATTTATTTAACCTTTTGGACATTTCAAATACTTTGTCAATAGTATATAGTGGAAGCTTTCCATTGTTTGAAACAGATTAGCAATGTTTGATTTAGAAGGGAAGAAAACACAAAACCTGTTCAATCAAGTGGTGGGTGTAGTCTAGTTATTGTTCTCCTTGTTATTTTTTGTTTTGTTACCCATGGCTTTTTAAGAGCTCTTTCAGTCAAAAAGTTTGGACAGTTCTGATCTGAATGTTCATTGATCCTCCGAAGAGATTGTCAATAAGACTGTGACGCCACCTAGTGGACAGATGACCAAAACACAACATACAGTTTGATAGAGAAGTAGCCACTTTTATGACCCTAAACGTCGGTGACTTGTGCAATTAAGAGTGTATATAAACTGTGTCATTAGAAATGTTTGGAGAACCTATTTAGCATCCTGCTACATGCCCCTACTATTTTTCAATTACTAATGTGGTCTCAGTAGGATTTTTACTGGCAGCTGATTTTGATGCAGCCAGCAACTGCATAAAATCTAATTCTCAATATAAACTACCCATTTCCCTCTCTCTAAACTCAACATCAATAAAATACAATTAGTTCTCTTTTTCAGCTCTGCTGTTAATCTAGTGGCAGCAGTCTTTTGAGGGTTTCTTACTGGCAGTAGAGTGTGTACAGCTAGTAAGAAACTCCAAAAAAGTAGCTGTTCTGCTGGTTCTATTCACACATTCATTGTTTTTGTTTTTAAGACTGAAGGCAAAATTGAACAGGCATGAAGACTCCTCGGGGCAGCGTGTGCTATTCCTGCCATGGATAAGGAGGGAAGTGTTTGGTCATCAGTGCTGCCAATTCTCCTTTTAAGTTGCCTAATGTACAAAAAATGCTAAAAACAAAACAAACAAAAAATGTCAGCTTAAACTAGATGCAAGGAAAGAAGATAAAGCAAAATGAAAAATGTTAAGCAAGCAGAACTCCGACATCAAGATATAGTTGGGTGAAGCCTGGAAGCTGTGTGTGAAAAATGAAACGCTAACCGACAGCATTAGTGTGTTTTTGCTGCACAGCTTTCCATCTTGAAAAGCGCAATGACAATAGAAAATGAATCACTGTGCATCTTCCCTTCACTAAGTCACTGAAACAGATAGAAAGACCTCAAACTTACAATGGTGGACATAGGGGGGGGGCAGAAATGGTAGGCAATTGAATAGTAATGGGGGGGGGGGGGCAAAATGGTGTATTCTTATGTATTATGACAGAGAAATACAGTAAGGCAGCATTATGTTACTGCTACAATAATTCCCTTATAAATGTTTACCATAGTAAAAGCATAGCAAAGTGTAATAAATCATAGTGAAGGCATGGTAAAGCATTGGTAAGCATTGTAAACAATAGCAAGGTATGGTAAACGCACAGCATAACCATGGAAAACATGGTAAAACTGCATAAGTACCATGGAAGAATACTATGGTAAACTTCTAGAAGGGTTGTGTGACGATTATTAATTGAGACACAGCGGGACTTTAAGGTTAGAGGCACGGCATTGGACGTGCTAACTTTATCTACGGTATGGACACACCGAAGACTTTTTTGCCAAACCGTTTGTTTACAAACCTAGTTTATTTAAGCATGAACTATTATGTTATGTGCTGCATTAAAAAATAGTGGGCCGCAGCCAACCCGATGCAAAATCCGGGTCGTGAAAAAACTACAAAATACACAGAAATAAATCACAGGTCAGCTTTCAAATGGAGTTCCTTTATTCCCATTTCTACTCTGAGAATACACCGACTGTTTAAAACAGTGATATTTAGCAAATAGCTTTTTTTTTCTAAAATGAGCAGTCCCAAAAGTTCGCTGGAAACACAATTTAAAAAATCACATTAAGAGCTGAGAATAAACAAAAGAGTTTCTCCCTTGTAATGTACCAAGCTACCACGATTATACAGATTACTGCGTGGCTGGGTCAAGCATGGTTTTGTGGAATACATTTAAGAAATTCGCATCTTTGCTGCGCTTTCAATGGATTTTAAAAGCGTGCGCTCCATTTATTTATGTAAATACATCTTAACACCCGGCGAGTAAAACAATTTGTTAGGTAATGCCTACCCCTACCGCTACGAATGGTATTTTCTCAAATATATACATTTTTCAGGCAACTATCGATTCATTTGTTTACTCTCCGTAAGCAGAACTATAATGCACGACGTACGTACACAGCAGTTCACTCACGTGTGTTGTTAATTTCATTTTGTAAAATTCCACTTACTTGCCCCCCTATGGTGACGTCGAAGAACACTATAGGATTGTTCGGGTTTGAAACTGGTAACGCCATGACAGTTTATTGGGGGGGAAATTTAAAAGTGTCTTCTTTAAAAACCCACTTCTGTTACTGAACTAAAAAACACACTGGACATGAACTTCTTTCAAACAAGACAGTTCCGCAGCTACGGCCATCGGCAAGGGACAATATACAATGGGTTGTGGAAGAGCAAAGTGGAAATGTTCGCATTTTTCGATTTGTGAAACGACTTTGCGCTGAAATACTGGTTAACTGTTACACCAGCAATGTGTTTTTTTTCTCAGTAATACACTCATACCGAAGCGTTATCAGCGCATCACTTAATATCTCTTTTAAGGACATTTCTTTCTGGATCAAAGTTATTGAAAATAATAATCAAACGTTTAAATATAGAAAATAACAAATAATAGTAAGTATTTTACATTGTCATTCTATATTGGGGATTTGACAGGGATTAATTGAACAAACTCCAGCTTCAACATTTATTGTTCTTTATTTCCGTCAGTATCAGGGCTATCTGTTCTGTGTTTAATTTCCACCCAACAAACCACTGCAACGATGCAGGATATTCCAGCAATGATCAACAATGCTGACTGCTGGTGCAATACAACCCCCCTTTACTGTAAAATGAAAACAAAGGTTGTTTACACATTTATGGGTGTGGTGTCCGACAATAACGTTTATTTCACTGTGCACGAATACTGGGTGAATATTTATTATATTCATCTGTTTTCTATGGACTCTGCTTGAATAGAAAGGGGAGGGGCACAAAAAGAATCTACTTTTCAAGTGCATTCCAAAATAATATTTTATTATTCAGTTTTAATTTGCAAGAGTTGAATAAAAATGAACCCCTAGCTTGGACATGAAGAACACAAGCAGCAGTAATGTAGCTACATGGTGCATTTTATCCTCATGTTATATAGTGATTGGTAGCACTTTGTTTCACTCCACACACCTATTTTTATCCAAAGATGGTGACCCAAAAAGTGCTCTAATGTGAGGATTTGTTTTGGACCAACCCCTGCTTACATGCTAGCCACATCACCAAATAATAATGCACGATGATCCATACAAAGAGTGGTGTCAACCTGGTGATCACAAATGGTTTCAGCAGTGTGGATACGGTATTACAATCCATCGACAGAATCTGCTTTTACCAACCATTACAGTATGTCAAGATTTTTAAATAAAAGACGACAGGGGAGTTTTATTAGGTGTGGACCTCTCTAAGCCCTTTTCTGAATCTCTGCTATACACTTTGATCATTTAGCATTTCCACATTCTGGATAAAAGGATGGCAGTACACTTAAATGTCCTTTTTCATTAGTTGTAAGCTATTGCACTGGTAAACTCAGCAGTACTATTTTTTTGTATGACTCTTTGTATAAGAACCTCCTAGTAATTTGAGTGGCTCTTTTAGACAAAAAGGTTGGACCAGTTTCATTGAATTCCTTGGCTCTGCCTCTATAAGAAAGTCAAGCATCCTTCCTCATTTTAATTTCCCTTTGCAGAGAGGTCAATCCAGGGTTAACTCTCTATTACTGACCCAGATTTAAAGTAACACTAAAGAAAACAAAATCACTTATTGAAGCGTTTTATTATATCATTCGCGTGATTACAAAATATCACTGCCCTTCTGTAAAACTGTAAAAAGGTGCCCTTAAGGTGATTATTATGTAGCTTGTGGAAACTCCTTTGGGATGATGCATGGGATGCACTGCAAAAAACATCTGGAAGTAATTACAAGCAGTTTAGAAACAAACCGAACAAGATTGAGAGGGGAGCCTCTATAACACCACACAGGAGTTAATACAAATAATACGAGGGAGGGATCCTCTCGATTAAACCAAGAGAAGTACAGAGGCTGGATTGGAAGGCCTCCAGGCTTTAAGCTTGATGCTTGTCTCTCATGTAAAGTAGTGAGGCTTCTTGACGTTGATCCCGTATTCAGTGAGAGCAGGAGTGAGGTCCTCCATTGTCAGAGTGTATTTCTTATCCTGGAACAGAAATGCATTGAGATGAAATAACAGCCCATTGTAAGGAATCAGGCACAGTTTCTGAAAAGCAAGATGAGCGATTCCCAAAAATAGGCGAGTGGATAAGGAATCAGGATGTTTAAACAGTAGGGTCAGCATTATATATTTCAGATCTACCATTTAACTTTTTTCAGATTCAATGCTACTGCATGAATAATTTGTTTTTACTGGATCTCATTTTGTAATGACTGGAAGCATCTCGCTATTCCAAATTATGCCACTTTGCTAAGCAGATGCATTTTGATGTGTGTTAGACGTACAGACATAAAACTGGGCATATCTGTGATAAAAACAACTGAAATACAATACCTTGGATTTGTTTCTGGAGTTTACCGAAGCTGTCCCTTTCATTTTGCAGTGCTGCAGGGCATCGTTTGCGATGTCAGAGATGAACTTCTGAGCAGCCAAAGAAATCAGCCGGATTCTGCAAATGAACAGATCACCGATCAGGATTTAAAGCTGCAGTATCCCACAATCCTGATTTTAGTCTGATATACTGGAATTCCTTGTGACTTTTTAAGGTCTTCCATTATTCTGCCTCCTCTTTAAATACCCCCCACCACCACAGTTGAATTTAAAAAGCAAAAAACATAATTATATATATATATATTTATATATATATAAATTATGGGTTAACCCTCAAAGGAGTGCAAACCAAGGCTTTGAAATCTCTTTCTTCTAATGAGCACCCACAGCACTTATAACTGGTGCCCATTTCTTGTCTTGCAGATCTTTTGTATATGTGCAGATATTTTTTTATACAATGGTACTGGTAAAGTTACTGCTGCGTCCTGGAAACTAATCACTTCTGCATCCTGGTTCTCGTGCTATAGTGTTCAAACACACTCCAATGGACTAGCTCCAAATCAAACTGACCAAAAGCACCAGGATGCAACAGTTTATCTAAAACGCTGTCTTAAAAATATTAACTTCTCTAATGCTGACAAAGCTTAAGAAAATAGATTTTAAAGTCGTGACTTACACTCTTAAGGCCATTTCTTGGGGTTACAAGTGCATTCTTAAGTTATTGCAGCCCTACGTTCAATTCTCCATATATTTATACTTATAAAACAAGCTAAAAGTTTGTTTTCAATATCCAGGGTAGGGGGACGAAGCTATCAGTTGCATGATATCCGAGATACATTTTAGTGTGTGGAATAAAATGCAAAAGTGGCCCAAAAAACAAAAAAAAACAAAAGAGAATTATCCTTGCAGCTTTGAGGCAGCGAATTAATCCCTTACATTCTGGGATCTGATGCTTGGAAGCCAGCTCGGTTAAGATAATATCCTGTCACTGCATCGGGAATCTAAAAACACAGAAACAAGAAAGCAGACCTCTTAAAAGACCAATTTATGTAAAAAAAAAAATACTCAATCTGTAATGCATCAAACCTTCCAAACCTCAACACTAGTGTTTAACAGTTGCATTCTTACCTATCATTAGCATAGCAATAATCCCTTATTGTTTTGTTGCTGCTAATGTTTTACATGCACTATTTACACTTACTGTATAATCTGTTACACCTCTGTAAATTAGAAAATCCTGGATTTTCCTCTCCATATTCACACTGTGTGTTACAGGTAAAAAGAACTCCAACTAAACCCACATCACCTGTAACACTAGAAAGTTGTCGCAGTGAGAAGTTCAGAAATCTAAAATACATACAGAAATCCATGTTTATAAGAGGTAAGAAAACCTGTCAACAAATACTGTGCTCTTACTGTTGGTGTGTAGTCCTCCAGTTGCATTAAGAAATCTGCCAGAGGGGTGGTGGAAAGGACAGGCTTCACATCTCCATTGGCGATCCCTGCAGGCACATAGACCCCATTTGCAACGTAAGCCTCAGAAGAATGAGGAGCAGAAGCAGCTGAGGAAGGAACTAAAATAAAAAATAGTCAGTTCACAAAACTGATTCCAAACCTAGAATTCATGCCAGGACTGAGTAAAACAAGTGTGTTAGTAACATACATCCCCTGCCACAGCTGTAAATATTAAATTAAAGTAATAACCACAAAATAAATCTAATTACACAGCCAGACAGGTGGACTTCAGGTTCTATAGATATACAGTTATATGTAGGACTCTATTTGTATTATTATATTAATCACCCATATTAAAACACAATAGTGCTGAATATACAGAGATGGCTATTAGACTCCAACTGCATATTCCTGAGCTTGTTACCTATACACTTGTAGTAAAACCTCGGATGGGTGAAACTGTCTTATTTCCACCCCTGATTTAGAAATACTAAAAGAAACCCAGTGGGTTTTTTTGCCATTGCCATTGGCAATAAGACTCCTAAGCAGTTTCAAACACTCCAGGTTTTACTATGAGCTTGATTAGCCACAGTACATACAGGTAAAAACCGCAGGTGTGTCTTATTAAACTCACAGTACAATATTTGCATAGACAGTACATACACACAATCATAAGATGCAGAGCGCTTCCTTACCGCTGTTTGCTGCAGAGTTTGCGGTGCTGCTGGTATTATTGATGGCATCGTTAGCACTGTTGTTACTGCTGTTGCTGGAAATAGAGGCGTTTGAAGATGCAGCTCCGGTAGAAACCGGCTGCGGTGTATCGACGTTCATTTTGTATAAAAACAAACACACCGATAAACTCTGTCTGCTCCAAAATAAAGTATCAGAGAATACTTTCAAAATTACAAAACGAAATGGAAAAAGTACTGGATACACAAAGCACCGACTCAAAACGCATAAAACAACAGCGGCTATGATTCGTAAGGAAACCAATCCGGGATACTAAAAACAAACAGGTTTCCGTGTGTACACGCCGAAATACGTCCGGGCTACAACTTGGTTTGGTCACATAAGTTCCATTGATCTTATTTTGACGAGACATGGGCTCTCAATGAGGGTAAAACATAAAGCAAATGTTCTCCACTTACAAACTGTGCGTGGCCAGGTGTTAACACAACAGCAACCTCAGAGCTCAGTGCTGCAGCCTGGTGGAGGAATGAGGAAGAACACCTTCCGGCGTTGAAATGGACGGATTGAAGCTCTTTAGTTGCGCCCAGTCTTGCTCTCCTCCACCTTTAATAGGTACTCACCTAGGATCTTAATAGTTTTCCATACAACAAAAATATTAAAGTATTTTCCCTGTTCAAATGTCAGTTTAATTGCCTTTTTACATCTCTTCCTATTTTATGGCGTTCACAATCATTATCGGCGGCTCTGGGGTCTATTGTTCCAATGTTGAGTTATTAGTATCATTTGTTTTTTTAAATGTGCCTTTACTTGACTTCCTTTGAGCTTGTCTGGGAAATCCTAAGTGCCAGGACTGAACAGCCTTCATGTCACCTTCAAGTGCTTGCTCCACCCACTCTCTCTATTTGAGTATTTGGGACCCCCATATATAAATATATGCTCTCATGCATACTGTGAAATCAGCTGTTTGTAAGTATGATATACAGAAGGAAGGACAGGCTTCCCCAATAGCCTTTGATACACCAATATGCAATGACTGAAGTCCATATATTCGTTATATGTGATACAGTAACTGTTGCCAGAGAATGTCCTAACCATGTTTTAACCCAACCAGATGAGTGATTCTCTAGATACACAAGTACCTCCAGAGTCAAACCCCATTAAATTCACTCCTATTAATGTCCCTCCTCTTGTTATCACCACATTGATCTGTCTCGGATAGAATATAATGGGAGTCAATGGAGACAAGGCCCTGATAATAAACATTTAAGAGTCATACAACTGATTTCCAACTAATTAGAATGTTTCCAACTGAATAGAATGTTTGCATGTAAGTAAGCTGCTGTGCAGTGTTGAAGTGTTCAGAGTATAAAGTATGGTAGATATTGAATACAATGTGATGCGTATGTTTCTAGCTTGTGTTGCGCGTGTGCAGTGTAACAGACTGTATCTTGGCACTTCATTATATTAATGAACCTTCTTGTAATTAGTGCAAGATCTAGTGCTCCATTTTAATTCCATGTGAAAACAGGCATGTTTGTTGTATCCACACTTGTTGGCTGTATTTATTTTGCCAGGTTATTGGTAAACTCCTGGTCAAGTCAACATGTCACGTTACACAGGGTTGCCACGACGACTGGCCCCAAACCTTTTAATAACTCCAAAAATTCAAAACACAAATGGCAGAGATTTAAATTATAGATGCTTTTTATTTATTACCACAAGAATAATTATACTTTTTCCATAACAATTGAAAAATAAATTTGTATTATCAAGTAGCCATTTTATTATTATTATTATTATTCATACTTCTTAAATAAAATGTTTAAAAAAAGCCCACAACAAGACGATCCATTAACCCCCATATAAAATATAGACTTTAGCACAGCACAGGAAGAGTGAAACACAGGGAATGATGGAACACAGTCACAAAGAATTTGAAAATAAAAACACTTTGGACGGAATTTGAGCCAAATAAAAAATCCCTCCTTTTACTGTAACCCTACAATGCATCGAGTCCTGATCTTATATACTTTCTTAAATTCTGTATGGGACAATATACAACATGGTGGATATACCACAGAACCACTGGTAGCTCATTGTTCCCTTTATGCACTCTTAAGTTATCGCTGAAATAAATACTCTATATTTTGCTCCTTTGTTTTCTACATAAAGGCTTTAATCTTATCAGTATCATATTTTATTTTTATATAATAAACAAGAGCCAGATGCCCACTCCACATATAATAGAACTATCCATATGCACGACTCTTGAGTTAGGAATGAGTCTCACAATTTGGCACAGATTTCCCATTAAGACTATGGAAAGACATGGGAAAAAACATCAACAACAACATGCATTTATCAAGCTGGAGAGAAGATATCAGCTATACATACATATACATATACAGTATATATACACGTATACATATATATATACACACCTTATGAGCTTCAATCTGCCTCCTTTTTATGATTTTTGCAATCTTCTAGTGGTTCTTCTAGCAATAAATGACTGTGTTTTTTACTTTTCATTAAATAAGTCGAGGTTAAGGTGCATGTAACCTAGACCAGTCACATTTATTTTTGTTTTCTGGCAAAGAGCCACAGATGTTGCTGATCTAGCTTACATTTCAGAGAGCCACAGATGGTGCTGATCTAGCTTACATTTCATGTGTCTATGGAAGACACCTAGAACTGAAGTGCAGCTCCTGAATTCAAAAACATGAAATAAAAAAAAACAGAATATTTGAAATAAGAACCACTTAGAATGATTGCAGACATTGTCAAAAGAAAACAGCAATGCACTTCTTACAAAGTCAAAAAACAGATAGCCATGGTTTTACTGTATCCTTATGTCAACGAGATGCCAAAATATATCTATTGAGATACCGTTCACAGATATCATTTTGGTTGACTTATTCTATGCGAAGGTCAGTTTAACCAATTTCAGCTGCTGCTTCCCCAATTGGAAGCCAGTTGGTGGGGTGCCCAGTTCTCAGCTGCCACGTGTGATTGGTCACGGTCAACATGGCAGACTGTGATTGGGGGTGCGAGGACTTCCTTGACAGAAACTGTAGAGGTTGCCAAGTAACAGATAAGGCTCTTAGATAAAAACACAACAGAAATGGGGCATCTATACTACAGTCCATATACCTTACAAAATTAAACTTCATTTGTCATGAAAAATAGAATTTGCTTTATTACACACACAAGGTCAACAGGCTATAACCAGCTGTTGTTGTTCTATTCCCAAGCCAGCACAATACCAGTGAAGTACAGTATTAATAAAAAGTATGCACAGAAATTACGTTTTGATGGATTTTAAATGGTGTCCATGCCTTAAAAACAAAAAATAACATTACATGTTGTCATTGTTTTTCCATGATATGTTTGTATGCTTGCTTGCCAGACAGGAAGCAGATATCAAACCTCCATTCTATATTCCATACTCGTCCCTTCACTTCCTTAATCTAAAGCAAGATATTATAGCATGTGATTCTGCTTAATTTCTTCTTAAACTTTATGAATACATGTCCAAACATATTCTGAATGTGGAGAAGCCCTGTGTTTGAGAGACATTTTTGCATACTTCAATAACATTTCTGTGCATATTGACACTATAAAATACTAAGGCGAACATATATTACAGAGGCGTTTTTTAGCAATGGTTAAATGGTAAAGCAAAATTCTAAATGTTCCCCAATTGGTTTAGCACTAACCCATTCCCACTTCTTCCCTGTTTTGCTAGTTGCCAAAATATTGATATGTCATTTACCCTGGTTGCTAAGCATACAGCTTACAGATGGCAGAACACTCACCTTCAATACAATAGCATTGTCAGAACACCACACTACAAAATGAGATAGCAGGCTTTAATTAGGTGGCCAGTAAGAATGCCAGAATATCTTTTTGTGGGGAAAAAAGCAGCCAGAATGATTGTAAATCCTATAGGAGGATAGAAATATATTTTAAAAAGCCATAACAAATAAACATGTATTTTTCAGACCTTACACTCTTTACCTCAATACAAGGCCCAGAACCCAACAGTTAGGGTCATCTTTGCGATGGCTCAGAAGGGGAGTTATTTTCCTTAAACCATATGCCCTAGCAGTTACAAGAGCATCAATGTAATTTTATTCACTGATCACTGGATATACCTGTAGATTATGTACAGTAGCAAAAAAACAAAACAAAAACAAAAACAAATTCAACTCCTAAAACACCCTTTTTAGCTAAATGTAGGTAAAGCAAATACAAGTATGTATACAGTTATTGCATATTGACAGGGCAATACTTTAACCCTTCCCTTTGTTTAACAACTTGTACTGTGTTTTCGTTAGCAGAGTTTCAAATGTATTATTAATATGATGAAAAATGAATATGGGATACAAATAACCACAGCTTTAAACTGTGGATAAAAATATTACAATGCTTTATGAATATGAGCAGAGGTGGTTAAGATTAAAGACAACATTCTTAAAGAGATACTGGAATAAGAGGTAAAGTGGATACCTGCAGGACTGCATTAATCTAAACTGGTATTATAGAAAGAATGTCAAGCCAAGAACCTCATGTGAAATCAATCATGCAAAACACCCCAGAAATCACCACCACACATGCAATATATATATATATATATATAGATTTATTTATTTAATTTGTTCCCCATCCTCACATTAAAAAATAGAATTTAGGCATTTTACATTTCACTAGAATCTTTTGCATTTCTCTTTGTTCTGTATGTATGTGCATTAGGCGTTGTCTGCAGCAGTGGTCGCCGTGGTGACCACAGAGGCAGCTGGAAGCAATATTTGGCGCTTTGTTTGCTTTTCAGAAAGCGCTCCTGTAGGCACAGGAAATGACATCACAGAAATGACAGTATGCAAGGCCGGGGGGTGGGTACATACGGTACAGGGTCTGAAGGGAAACTGAGGCACAGACTAAAGAGTTTTCAATAAAGCTGGGGCAACACATCAGATGGTTTCATCAACATTGAGGATCTAGACTGAGCCCAGGCTCTCTTTCTTATAGTTTTTCCTTCTCAAACTACACTGACTGTCTACTTAGCTTCTGATTAGAAATATTTTCACCAACACACAAGAATTCTAACATCTTTGTATCTCAGTTCCATGCATGTTTTACAAGAATAATCATTACTGCAGGTAGTTTATGTATTGCCCCAACCTTAATTCTCAACACCAGACTTCTCGGAACAAAATGGAAATTATCTGTAAAACTAAATAATGATAAAGGCTTTAAAATCTATTTCCTTACCTCGTACTAGGCCATTTTAATTGCTTCCTATTTTCATGTGCTACAATGTTTTATCTCATGGTTCTAGGCTTTGCATTAAAAGTTACTTATTTTCCTGGTACCTAATCACTTCCTGTGCTGTAGGTCACATTTGCTTTCAAAGTCCACAGCTCAGAAAGCAATCAGGTACCAGGAAACAGCAGGTTAAAAAAAGTGAATATGCCTCTGTACGGGGGCCGTTGTGTTGCTAAAGCCAGTGATAAAAAAGGGAGGAGTCGACTTAAACGCCATTATAAAAAACATTGCAAGGAAAGCTAGATGTAAAAAAAAGTTTTATTAAGGTTTTTCAGGGACTGTCAATAAGCGTGCCAAAACAAACCTGAGTATGCCTTTTTTAAAATCGTGGTGCAGAATCTTTAGTCCAAGTCTCTGTCAGTTATAAGGAAGAGATGAGTGTAACGACAAACCCCATTTAGCACTCCCAAAGCCACACCTTTTCACAGCTCCCCTTCTCAACCCCACCCCCCAAAGAAATCCTGCAGATTTCCTGGCTTGCCCACGACCCACCCCCTGGACCTTGACGTTTGATTTCATTTATTTATTTATTTATTTATTTTAAGAGAAAAACCACAAAGACAGTGTGAGCGGGCATCACTTGAAGGCAGACTTGAGGTCTTTGAAGGCTGCTTGGCGCTGCTTCTTGTCCTCGGCTTCCTTCTTCTTCTCCTCTTGCTCCTGTCGGATCTCTGCCTCGAAGCGGTTCGACTCGGTGATGGCATGCACCTGCAGGGGGCAGCACAGGTCAGCTAGGGTCTTGACAGCATTGGAACATTACCACAATGAATACGTATCGCTTAGGATTTAAGAGGGTTCAAAGCTACATCACTTTTGTTGGGTGGGAGGGGATCAGTATGTCGTAGGAAGGCTGGATAATACATACATTTTAATGATCTACAGTGGCAGATTTTCCCTATTTCAGTCAACGGTATAAAACTCTGCTTTGGCTGGAAGAGAGCTCTCAGAAACATGTCTAAAAACATCTCTAAGCACTGCTGATACACCAGAGTGTAACTATTAAAGTGCCCCCCTGCAATACTCAGAAAATACCACCCCGTTTGAGCTCTGTTAAAGCCACAGGGGTGCTTTAAAAAGTCCCTAGGATGTGAAGACTGGAACAGAAACATACAAAGGGAATCTTAATAAATACAGTACATAAAATTCCTGTTAAACTTCCCCAAGTGGATGAAAGAAACACATTTGTGGTATTTGTTACTCTTAGATGAAATTGGTGCATTTTTGTATGCCGCACAGCAAACGGCCGCCTCCACTATATCTTTAGATTTCATCCACTGCGGGAGACAACAAGGTGATGAATCAGGATTAGCAGTGCAATGGTCCTTACTTTGGCCTCAAAGAAAGTCTTTGCCCCTTTGACCCCCTCTGTGGAGACGTCTATCTCAGAGAGTCGCGCCAACACGTGAAGACCACTGTCCTCTGGAAGCTCACCTGCCGCTGCCTTCCGGAAAATCAGCAGGAACTGGGAGGAGAGAGAGAGAGAGAGAGAGAGAGAGAGAGAGAATTAAACAAGATTACAGAAGCTGTAAAAGTGTAAACTCTGGTCCTTAAAATAGAAAAAAAAAGTTAGGAGAGCATTTTCTCCAATATCGACTCTCCTAAACTTGTAGTTAAGACATCCCATCTCTGAAGATAAGATAAGAATGTCACTGAGGATGCTTTTGTAATATGGCCACAGGTCTTTGTTCCACCAATTCCATCTCCATCCAGCTCTAAAGCAGTTAATTCCTGATCTCTGTTTATGCCCATTGCTGTTGCAGGGTGTATAAACTTCCAGGGAGGTCATGATGAGGTTGTATGATGCCCTGGTGTGGCCACCCTTAGTATACTGTGTTCAGTTTGGGTTTCACCTCTACAGTAAGAACATTGCAGCTCTGGACACAGTCCTCCATAGCAGCTAGACTGATCCCGGGGCTCAAGGATAGCTTGAGGGGACCGGATCTCTTTACCCAGGAAAACAGGCTAAACTGACCACAGATACCAGGACCACGGCACACATTTGCAGTGTAGACAGATTCAGGACAGGCAGTAAGAGGCACTTTCACACAGAGAGAGTGGTGGGTGTACAGAATGGGTCAAGTAGACAAAACGTTTCAATAGTCATTTGCTGAAACATTTGCCTGTTAAACAGCACTGTATATCCAAGGTGTGTCTGGATCCTAAAGGAAATAACATTTCAGATGAATTAGTAATTGATGAACAAGAAAAACCCAATGTTAAAAAACGTATTTTATATACTACAATTTAAATACTGTTTTATTTTGTCCACAAGGGGGTCCAATTAGCTGATTTCTTCAAGATACACTGCAACACAAAGCTTACAAGAAAAGTCAAAGTCCTCAGCTGTGTTAGTCAGTGTCCTGCTGACTGCTGTGTGATCTTACCCTGCCCAAGCTGAAGGACTCAATGCTGCTCACTGGCTGTGCACTGTATACTGAAAATGAACACAGAGGGACTGGAAATCCCGCCTGGCTTTTAGACATTACTGCTGTATAGAAAGTACTGCTAACTTTTTATCCAGTTAAAGGAATATGATTACCTCCAATTAAAAAAGATAAAATACTTGACACTAGAGGTTGAAGAGGCTGTGTGGTCCAGTGGTTAAAGAAAAGGGCTTGTAACCAGGAGGTCCCCGGTTCAAATCCCACCTCAACCACTGATTCATTGTGTGACCCTGAGCAAGTCACTTAACCTCCTTGTGCTCCGTCTTTCGGGTGAGATGTAGTTGTAAGTGACTCTGCAGCTGATGCATAGTTCACACACCCTAGTCTCTGTAAGTCGCCTTGGATAAAGGCGTCTGCTAAATAAACTAATAATAATAATAATAATAATAATAATAATAGGGGTTGGCAGTCAACCAATTGCACAGCTCCCTACTACAGTACGTGCTTACCAAGTCACAATTAAATAAGCAGTTCTTCAGGGATACATAAAAGTGGGAGATATGTACATAAGAACCTACAAGAAAAAAAGAAAAACATATACACTGGTACAGAAGAGGGTACATTCTGTATACAGTACAGAATTTCCTTACCAAGTTTTTTCACAATTAGAGAAGTGGTTTTGCAAACCATACATCCTTGAAGACAGACAACCTTGAATGCTATTCAGAACAGGTTTGCGGTAGTGGAAGTACAGGTCTAGGTGTCTGCAGTGCCTGGGTCCGTAGGCTATTCTCTGTATTTGGTTCTCTTGGTAACTGTAAAAGCTCAAGCCTTGGTCTTGCAATCCCTTACCTCCCGGAAGCTGAGCTTCCCATCAAAGTCCTCGTCCACCTCCTTGATCATGTTCTTCAGGCCCAGGTGAGTCTGAGGGGCTCCCAGCTTCTCCATCATCAGCTTTAACTCCATCAGGTCAATAAAGCCGTCCTTCCCTGCGTCGTACCTGAGGCAGAGAGAGAGAGGGGGGTGAACAGACTGTTCCCACCACAGCTCACCCGCTCAGGTGAGAAACTACTGCACACAAAACAGCTGAATCTAAAACAGGACTACTGTAAGTTGCCAATTTCTTTAATTGTGTTGTGTTCTTTACAGTAAATGATTTAAAGGATCAGGGATGGAAATAAGACTCTCGTTGCTGGTTTTACTAGGAGTTTAATAAGACACTCCTGAGCTTGTTACCTATGCACTCTGGCTAATCAAGCTTGTAGTAAAACCTGGAATGGGTGGAACTGCTATGCAACAGGAGTCTGATTTCCATCATTGAGGATAAAGTTTAAGCAGCCTTGCCGACAGGTGAGTAAATGTTTGCTTGGCTCTGTGCATCAGCAAACACAGGTTTACACTGGTACATGTTTGACCACTATTGGATAAGCTGATCTCTAGATGCATGTAAGCCTCTAAATTGTGACGTTAACAGACTGCCGCCTGCACTCTATCCCAGTCAATACAATAAAAGCTTTTTTTTTTAGGGCTGTCTGGCTTCGAAAAAGGTAGTCAGTGCCACATCTGTGGGGAGAGCAATAGGGAGACCTGCTTGAGCTAACCGGCAAGCACAAAAAACAAAAACATGCAGAATATCGCAGTGCGCAAACACACACACTCCCTCTTACTGAACTCACACTGTCATCACTCCCAGACCCTTCCCTGGGCCAATAGGGAAGCAGGTTCATACTATTACACTGGAACAAACAGCCTCGCAGGACCATGGGTGTGATTAATGGGCGTCCTTCAGCCTCAGCATATAGCCTGTTTATGATGTGCAGGAGATTGAAAATCCCATCAAGAATGCTCCTGCTCTTTCAATTCAACCAGTTACTCTCTCTTGATTTCCCAAGCTTTTTAACCTGGCAGTTAACATCCCAGTAACGTCCAGCTTGAATTTACCTGTTCAAGTGCTATCAACACATTTTCATATTTTTATAGTCAATAGTAGGCATTACAAAGGGAAGCTGCAGGAGGAATTGAAATACAAGCACACACTGCGACAAGAGCAAAGCAATGGGCTGCTGTTACCATTCCAAAGGGGTTACTGGGGTTCTGCTGCACAAAATGATGTGCGGACAAGAAGGATCCTGCTTTGCAAGACCAATGCCACAGTAAGTCATAGAGAAAACAGATATGGAGACAATACCACTCTCCACCAGCAGAGGGCACTGATGCAGTAAGTAGAGCATTCGGACTGATCAGATATAGATATGCACACCAGGTATCATGGCTGAAACAGACAGGAGCAAGGTCTTATCTTAAAGGGATTGGGTGTGGGGAGATATCTACAGAGGGGCTAAGAAAAGCACACAGCACTGCCTTCCTGGTATCATGTTTCAAGATTATTTTTTTTTCACCCTTGTTCAAATTCCCCTGACAAGTTGCTGCTGGTGATCAAATGTCATGGCAACTCCTACTGTAAGAATAGCAGCACAAGAGAGCAGAAACAGCTAGCTGGAAACTTTAACACCCAGGTGCTATATACAGGAACTCCCTCCACACTGTCAAGGCTGTTGTAATAATGGAACGCCCTTCACAAAAAAATGGAACTGGTTACTCTAAGCTTTTCTTGTCTGAAAATATGTGGGTTTGTGTCTACGTGCTTTAGAAATGCTTCCTGTCAGATTCCAGCTGGCTCTCTGCTGGCGTTTAATAAAATGAATTCTTCTTATACAGTTTCTGTTCCCTGGGGCGGGGGGTCTGCTTTGAGTTCTGGGTTACATGTAGGAGCGAGTGTCCTCTCTGTGCAACACTGTAACAGGGCGAGCAGCCCTGTACATTGTTTTGTTTATTTTATTTTAGAGCGCGGTCCCCCTCCGCCCCTGTGTTTATTTTGTATTGTTTATTTATTTTTATTGTATTATATTTATGACGGCGCAAGCGCCGGTTGTTTTGTTTATATGACGGCGAGCGCCGTACATTTAAACAAAACAATAATAATAATAATAATAATAATAATAATAATAATAATAATAATAATAATAATCTGTACATACATTTTTTTGTTTTTGTCACATGAATACCTGCATTTGTGATGGAATATTTAACTATTGTCCACTAGCGTGCACACTTCTTGGAAATTATACACAGTAAAGACGAACTAAACTACTTTTGACAGTGATACTGTTGACAGTAATATGGCAGGTGTTTCTATTTTTTAACACTGTACCAGCCCCTCCAGTTTTAGACTGAATGAACCCACAATGTATGCTGCAGTAGTATTCTAGTAAGTCTTAAACTACAAAAAAAACCCCATTCATTGTGGTTTGAAGTAAAATAGTCAGTGTGGTGGCTCACCACGCAAGTTTTAAGCTTGACAGTTTGGATTATGACAGTCAGGTACGTGCTGTGTAAGCCTTCATATAACCCCACATTCAGAAACTCCCTTTAAAAAAAAAAAGTGCTTATCAAGTTTCATCAATTGAATAAGTGATACAGAAAAATATAAAAATGTAATTTGTATGCACTCAGACAGACAGAAAGCTTATATCCCCATATATATATATATATATATATATATATATATATATATATATATATATATATATATATATATATATATATATATTCTGAGACTGGTGTCATTTCCTAATCAAGTTTCAGCGGTTCTCTAAAAGGCTTGTCCCTTCTTGGCACGCCATTTGCCCCTATTAAAAGGGATCTAATTTAACAGGACATAATCTACCAGCTGTTTGTGTTTTATCCATGTATTTCTAACTGTGGAAAAAGGTGCTTCCTACCTTCTGCTGTGAACTTACTTTAACTCAGCTTCCATTTGTACCTTCTCATCCTACTCTCTTTATTACATTTGACTTGGGTTAGCCTTCTCTATAACATTACTGATTTTATAAACTTCAATTAAAACCCTCTTTAACTTCTTGTTTTTAGGCTGGAAAGATGAATTATTCACCCTGTCCACAGTCCAACGCAGATAAGTTTCTCTTCCTATAATATAATTAGTATTACTATTTGTTTTGTAAACAGTTTCAGCTGCCACGTACACTTAAGTTCCTTAAATCCACATTAAGGTTGGCCGTGCTCCAGCTTTGCTAGCTCTGGTTCCAGAGTGGCAACAAAAGCTAAGCTCCTGCTCCAGGCTGGCTCCGGAGCCGATGAGACCCCCAGCTCCAGCTCCAGAGCCGATGAGACCCCCTGCTCCAGCTCCAGAGCCGATGAGACCCCCTGCTCCAGCTCCAGAGCCGATGAGACCCCCTGCTCCAGCTCCAGAGCCGATGAGACCCCCTGCTCCAGCTCCAGAGCCGATGAGACCCCCTGCTCCAGCTCCAGAGCCGATGAGACCCCCTGCTCCAGCTCCAGAGCCGATGAGACCCCCTGCTCCAGCTCCAGAGCCGATGAGACCCCTGCTCCAGCTCCAGAGCCGATGAGACCCCTGCTCCAGCTCCAGAGCCGATGAGACCCCTGCTCCAGCTCCAGAGCCGATGAGACCCCCTGCTCCAGCTCCAGAGCCGATGAGACCCCCTGCTCCAGCTCCAGAGCCGATGAGACCCCTGCTCCAGCTCCAGAGCCGATGAGACCCCTGCTCCAGCTCCAGAGCCGATGAGACCCCTGCTCCAGCTCCAGAGCCGATGAGACCCCCTGCTCCAGCTCCAGAGCCGATGAGACCCCCTGCTCCAGCTCCAGAGCCGATGACACCCCTGCTCCAGCTCCGATGAGACCCCCTGCTCCAGCTCCAGAGCCGCTCCGGAGCTGATGAGACCCCCTGCTCCAGCTCCGGAGCCGATAAGACCCCCTGCTCCAGCTCCAAAGCCGATGAGACCCCCTGCTCCAGCTCCAGGCTGGCTCCAGAACTTATGAGACCCCCTGCTCCAGCTCCAGCGCCGATAAGACCCCTGCTCCAGCTCCAGAGCCATGAGACCCCCTGCTCCAGCTCCAGAGCCAATGAGACCACCTGCTCCAGCTCCAGAGCCAATGAGACCCCTGCTCCAGCTCCAGAGCCGATGAGACCCCCTGCTCCAGCTCCAGAGCCGATGAGAGACCCCTGCTCCAGCTCCAGAGCCGATGAGACCCCCTGCTCCAGCTCCAGAGCCAATGAGACCCCCTGCTCCAGCTCCAGAGCAAATGAGACCCCTGCTCCAGCTCCAGAGCCGATGAGACCCCCTGCTCCAGCTCCAGAGCTCGACTGAGAGACCCCTGCTCCAGCTCCAGAGCCGATGAGACCCCCTGCTCCAGCTCCAGAGCTGATGAGACCCCTGCTCCAGCTCCAGAGCCGATGAGACCCCTGCTCCAGCTCCAGAGCCGATGAGACCCCTGCTCCAGCTCCAGAGCCGATGACACCCCTGCTCCAGCTCCAGAGCCGATGAGACCCCCTGCTCCAGCTCCAGACGCTCCGGAGCTGATGAGACCCCTGCTCCAGCTCCAGAGCCGATGAGACCCCCTGCTCCAGCTCCAGAGCCGATGAGACCCCCTGCTCCAGCTCCAGAGCCGATGAGACCCCTGCTCCAGCTCCAGAGCCGATGAGACCCCTGCTCCAGCTCCAGAGCCGATGAGACCCCCTGCTCCAGCTCCAGAGCCGATGAGACCCCCTGCTCCAGCTCCAGAGCCGATGAGAGACCCCTGCTCCAGCTCCAGAGCCGATGAGACCCCCTGCTCCAGCTCCAGAGCCGATGAGACCCCCTGCTCCAGCTCCAGAGCCGATGAGACCCCTGCTCCAGCTCCAGAGCCGATGAGACCCCTGCTCCAGCTCCAGCCAGCTCCAGAGCTGATGACCCCCTGCTCCAGCTCCAGAGCCGATGAGACCCCCTGCTCCAGCTCCAGAGCCGATGAGACCCCCTGCTCCAGCTCCAGAGCCGATGAGACCCCCTGCTCCAGCTCCAGAGCCGATGAGACCCCTGCTCCAGCTCCAGAGCCGATGAGACCCCTGCTCCAGCTCCAGAGCCGATGAGACCCCCTGCTCCAGCTCCAGAGCCGATGAGACCCCTGCTCCAGCTCCAGAGCCGATGGAGACCCCCTGCTCCAGCTCCAGAGCCGATGAGACCCCCTGCTCCAGCTCCAGAGCCGATGAGACCCCTGCTCCAGCTCCAGAGCCGATGAGACCCCTGCTCCAGCTCCAGAGCCGATGAGACCCCCTGCTCCAGCTCCAGAGCCGATGAGACCCCCTGCTCCAGCTCCAGAGCCGATGAGACCCCCTGCTCCAGCTCCAGAGCCGATGAGACCCCTGCTCCAGCTCCAGAGCCATGAGACCCCTGCTCCAGCTCCAGAGCCGATGAGACCCCCTGCTCCAGCTCCAGAGCCGATGAGACCCCTGCTCCAGCTCCAGAGCCGATGGAGACCCCCTGCTCCAGCTCCAGAGCCGATGAGACCCCCTGCTCCAGCTCCAGAGCCGATGAGACCCCTGCTCCAGCTCCAGAGCCGATGAGACCCCTGCTCCAGCTCCAGAGCCGATGAGACCCCCTGCTCCAGCTCCAGAGCCGATGAGACCCCTGCTCCAGCTCCAGAGCCGATGAGACCCCCTGCTCCAGCTCCAGAGCCGATGAGACCCCCTGCTCCAGCTCCAGAGCCGATGAGACCCCCTGCTCCAGCTCCAGAGCCGATGAGACCCCTGCTCCAGCTCCAGAGCCGATGAGACCCCCTGCTCCAGCTCCAGAGCCGATGAGACCCCTGCTCCAGCTCCAGAGCCGATGAGACCCCCTGCTCCAGCTCCAGAGCCGATGAGACCCCCTGCTCCAGCTCCAGAGCCGATGAGACCCCTGCTCCAGCTCCAGAGCCGATGAGACCCCCTGCTCCAGCTCCAGAGCCGATGAGACCCCCTGCTCCAGCTCCAGAGCCGATGAGACCCCCTGCTCCAGCTCCAGAGCCGATGAGACCCCCTGCTCCAGCTCCAGAGCCGATGAGACCCCCTGCTCCAGCTCCAGAGCCGATGAGACCCCTGCTCCAGCTCCAGAGCCGATGAGACCCCTGCTCCAGCTCCAGAGCCGATGAGACCCCCTGCTCCAGCTCCAGAGCCGATGAGACCCCTGCTCCAGCTCCAGAGCCGATGAGACCCCCTGCTCCAGCTCCAGAGCCGATGAGACCCCCTGCTCCAGCTCCAGAGCCGATGAGACCCCCTGCTCCAGCTCCAGAGCCGATGAGACCCCCTGCTCCAGCTCCAGAGCCGATGAGACCCCCTGCTCCAGCTCCAGAGCCGACGAGACCCCCTGCTCCAGCTCCAGAGCCGACGAGACCCCCTGCTCCAGCTCCAGAGCCGACGAGACCCCCTGCTCCAGCTCCAGAGCCGACGAGACCCCCTGCTCCAGCTCCAGAGCCATGGAGACCCCCTGCTCCAGCTCCAGAGCCGACGAGACCCCCTGCTCCAGCTCCAGAGCCGACGAGACCCCCTGCTCCAGCTCCAGAGCCGACGAGACCCCCTGCTCCAGCTCCAGAGCCGACGAGACCCCCTGCTCCAGCTCCAGAGCCGACGAGACCCCCTGCTCCAGCTCCAGAGCCGACGAGACCCCCTGCTCCAGCTCCAGAGCCATGGAGACCCCCTGCTCCAGCTCCAGAGCCGACGAGACCCCTGCTCCAGCTCCAGAGCCGATGAGACCCCTGCTCCAGCTCCAGAGCCGATGAGACCCCCTGCTCCAGCTCCAGAGCCGATGAGACCCCCTGCTCCAGCTCCAGAGCCGATGAGACCCCCTGCTCCAGCTCCAGAGCCGATGGAGACCCCTGCTCCAGCTCCAGAGCCGATGAGACCCCCTGCTCCAGCTCCAGAGCCGATGAGACCCCCTGCTCCAGCTCCAGAGCCGATGGAGACCCCTGCTCCAGCTCCAGAGCCGATGAGACCCCTGCTCCAGCTCCAGAGCCGATGAGACCCCTGCTCCAGCTCCAGAGCCATGAGACCCCCTGCTCCAGCTCCAGAGCCGATGAGACCCCCTGCTCCAGCTCCAGAGCCGATGAGACCCCCTGCTCCAGCTCCAGAGCCGATGAGACCCCTGCTCCAGCTCCAGAGCCGATGAGACCCCCTGCTCCAGCTCCAGAGCCGATGAGACCCCTGCTCCAGCTCCAGAGCCGATGAGACCCCCTGCTCCAGCTCCAGAGCCGATGAGACCCCCTGCTCCAGCTCCAGAGCCGATGAGACCCCCTGCTCCAGCTCCAGAGCCATGAGACCCCTGCTCCAGCTCCAGAGCCGATGAGACCCCCTGCTCCAGCTCCAGAGCCGATGAGACCCCTGCTCCAGCTCCAGAGCCGATGAGACCCCTGCTCCAGCTCCAGAGCCGATGAGACCCCTGCTCCAGCTCCAGAGCCGATGAGACCCCCTGCTCCAGCTCCAGAGCCAGAGTGATGAGACCCCCTGCTCCAGCTCCAGAGCCGATGAGACCCCCTGCTCCAGCTCCAGAGCCGATGAGACCCCTGCTCCAGCTCCAGAGCCGATGAGACCCCCTGCTCCAGCTCCAGAGCCGATGAGACCCCTGCTCCAGCTCCAGAGCCGATGAGACCCCTGCTCCAGCTCCAGAGGCGCTCCCGAGCTGATGAGACCCCTGCTCCAGCTCCAGAGCCGATGAGACCCCCTGCTCCAGCTCCAGAGCCATGAGACCCCTGCTCCAGCTCCAGAGCCAATGAGACTCCCTGCTCCAGCTCCAGAGCCGATGAGACCCCCTGCTCCAGCTCCAGAGCCGATGAGACCCCCTGCTCCAGCTCCAGAGCCGATGAGACCCTCTGCTCCAGCTCCAGAGCCGCTCCGGAGCTGATTAGACCCCTGCTCCAGCTCTAGAGCCGATGAGACCCCCTGCTCCAGCTCCAGAGCCGATGAGACCCCTGCTCCAGCTCCAGAGCCAATGAGACCCCTGCTCCAGCTCCAGAGCCGATGAGACCCCCTGCTCCAGCTCCAGAGCCGATGAGACCCCCTGCTCCAGCTCCAGAGCCGATGACACCCCCTGCTCCAGCTCCAGGCTGGCTCTGGAGGTGATGCGACCCTGCTCCAGCTCCAGAGCCACTCGGTGCAGCTCCACAGTGCTGCTTTTAGCTGCTCTGGCTCTAGCTCCAACTCCAGCTCCTGAGCCACTAAAACCTCTAATCAATAATGTATGTTCATCCTTTTTTTGGGTCTGCAGCCCACAAAGTGTGGTTTTGAAGGTCAGTGTCACACAGGTAGATTAAGGCATATACAAGGATTGTGGGACCCCTTTGACTTTTGACCTCTTTAAACTAAAGGATTGTCCCAAGAAATGCAGTAGCCATCAGCATCAGGGTACAAGAGCAGCATTGTTGAGTGGACCTGATCCAAAACGATGCTGAAGAACGCAGCAGCATACGACTGAAATTCCAAAGTTATCAAAGAAGCCAGGGTATACCAGGAGAACATGCCCCACACCAGGGTATACCAGGAGAACATGCCCCACACCAGGGTATACCAGGAGAACATGCCCCACACCAGGGTATACCAGAGAACATGCCCCACACCAGGGTATACCAGGAGAACATGCCCCACACCAGGGTATACCAGGAGAACATGCTCCACACCAGGGTACACCAGGAGAACATGCCCCACACCAGGGTATACCAGGAGAACATGCCCCACACCAGGGTATACCAGGAGAACATGCCTCACACCAGGGTATACCAGGAGAACATGCCCCACACCAGGGTATACCAGGAGAACATGCCCCACACCAGGGTATACCAGGAGAACATGCCCCACACCAGGGTATACCAGGAGAACATACCCCACACCAGGGCCATGCCAAATCCAATCGGGTAGACAAGACCTAATGGACAGGCATTGTAGGTCAGTACAGAACTTGATAAAATTGTCACCTGAGCCAGCCACTTTGTATATCTGTATGTCACTTAATCCAGATTCAAAACCCAGGTCTTTAGAAGTATGTGAGCTTAGTGCAACAGCCTCCTGTGCCAGAAAACCATTCAAAACTAAAAGAACATTAGAAACAATACAAAACTAAAAGAACATTAGAAAGCAAAGAACAGAAAAGCTGGTGAATAATGTACCGCATTAAGTGTCTGCGGCTCGATATCCATTAAAGGAAAGTCGCACTCGCACTCATCATATACTCACTGAGTCATTCATGCTTTACATCACTCCACAGCTATTTCAACATCCTCTACCGACGCTTCAAAAGTAACAGGCCCCTGCGAGACAGGCTGCCTCATGTTCGTCTCTCCGTTTATTCAAAAGGTCCCTACAGTGAATGAGCGTGCATAAAAACTACACTTACACTGACAACTACAGAAGAATATATGACTTCACATGTCTAGCTAAATAACTGAGCTCAAGTTTTCTATTTTTACCCCACACAAAACAAAACTCACTAAGATCTGGCTACTCAAATGTTTTCGGACAGCAGACCTTCTTCAGAGCATTACAATGACACAGTTTTAAAGAGTAAGTAGCAGGGTTCCGAAAAATATAGTGTTACACATCCCCACATGTTGCTACGACTGTTTAAATAACATACCTGTAACTTTTCTTTTCATTGTTAACATCCTGACAGCTTCTTACACTTATAACTTTAAAGTCTGTTTCAAAGCTCTTTTAAAATGTCGCTCTAGTGCACTGATAGTGTAAGGATTACTGCCCACATTGTCAAACAGGTAACACAGCAGATTCATAATGTGGTTCGGAACAGAAAAGCCAGAGCACTTGTTATGTTTTTTTGTTCTGTTTTGTTTTTGACCTTCCTGACCTGCAGAGATTTAGAGGACAGCTCTCAAACCCCAGTGCACAAGAGCAGCCATTTTGCAAATTAAAATAAAAATGACAGGTACGCTAATTTAAACGGTTGTAGCAACACTTGGGGACATACAACTCTATATGTTTGGGAAACCCTCTACTTACTCTTCAACGCTTTCTTTTCTGCTGTGAAAGTCTTTCCTCAAACACTCCTTCCACAGTCACGTACAGCAAATGCTTCAGATTTGCAGGCGGGTTGAAGTGGCAAACTGAAGGGGATTTGCAAACTACAGTAGATATAACAGCAAGTGCTGTTTTTACTTAGACAACACGTTGTATTACGAAGGCGAGGCCATTCACACCATGACCTCCAGTGAGGGGCACGACCACAGCAGGAAGAGCCCTGAGCTATATTTTCAAAGCGCTTCCTCCATTCTTTAATTAACTCCTATTTCTTGAAAAGGAGAAAAAAAAATTATGTTACGAAACGAAATACAAAACACATCGAGAGTGCTTAAGAGGACTTGAAGAAATATATAACTTAGTTATAGATTTCATAGTATGGTTTTAGTTTTGTAAAATGAACAGGTGTTTTACCTCTTTAAAAAGAGACTGGAGTAATCCCTTTGAAAGCATAGCCCCGGTGTTTGAGAATGTTTTTCTGTGGTCAACAAGGCCTTGTTTTGGACCGTGTCTCACTTGAAAAATAAACTTTCTGAAAGATATTCATAGAAAATAATCATTTGATAAGGGAAGCTCTTTCATGTAGCACTGTGACAAACTAACTATCTCTGCTGTTCTCTTTCATTGGGATCCTAATCCTGTTACCCTGCTATAACAACACACTGTGCAGTTCACTAAAATAAAGGTCATGAAGAGTCACAGCAACAGCAGCCTGCTGTCAAGCCCAGCGACCGATTCAAGTCAAACCCAAACTTTTAAAAATGTAGAATCAGGACCTTAAAAACAAGGAACCATAGTATCTATAGCTACTGGCCTCAATGCACTCTACTCTGGAGGAATTGTACACACTGTACCTGCTCGTACACCTGATGACTCGTGCAGTTATCATTTAATTATACTAGCAACTTGGATAGGTTCAGAGGGAAAAAAAACTGCATAACTCAACATATGAGATTTTGAGACGTCCGCCGTAGATTTATTTGTCAGCTTTTTCTTTTCTAAAAGACTCGACTTCCACACAAAAAAATACTTAATTAAAATGCATCCTTTTGCCTTTGAACAGGATGCAGCTGTGAAATCCCTATAAAAACATGTTCCTCCTTTCCCGTATCACTGGGAGAGCATTGGCCAGGTGTACTGCATTAAAGTCTCAGCGGCACCTAATCTCTTTACAGGCTTTTCTCAAGTGTTTCCAGTTTAAATGCTCCCATTATTTTACACCATGTAATTACAGCTCTTTTCAGAAATGTATAACGTGATTTCATACTGTATTCCCTCATGTTTCTGAAAAGCAGCCTATTTATAAGGCAGTGTCTAGAAATATCCAAGGTTTACTGGCAACATAAATCTAATATTGTAATTGTATTTTTTCCTTTGACTACTTGGATTATATTGTAATTATGGCACAGCTATCCTCGCCACAGCTTTATAAGGGCTTTCCTTGAGGGGAAGCATATCAGTGTTGCACAGGCTTCAGTGTGCAATGCTTCACTTTGTGCTTCAGTGCACAGCGCAAGACAGACACCTCCTCTCTATTTTAAACTAGCTTCTCTGTAACTGGATTACATGTGACACCTGACAAGCTTACAATTGCCAAATAAGATTAAAATGGGACCCCACGTGATCCCAGACCTATTTTAAGGTTACACACTGCTACAAAGTTTTTGGGTTTTTTTCGATTTTGAAGCTATGACACTTATGTAAATAGACCCACTTCCTTGTGCCTAACACAAAAATCAGCACAACATATTACACATGAAAATGTCTTATTGAGGGTGGCAAAGTATTTGCATTGTATTATATGTGACTGTGACAGGATGACTGGCAGTGACGTCACGGCAGAAGCAGGAACAAAACAACAGAGAGATGGAGTTTGGTGGAGCTGAGCGATGCTTCGCTCAGCATTTAATAAATAAACAGACAGAAAATAAACGGTTGTAACAGAAACACACAAAACACAGGACACGCACTTGCGGCCAAAATAAACAGATAAACAAAACGGACTACACAGACAAACACGGTGAGCTTCTATTTTCTTGACAATTAACAATTACCTCCGCCTCCACACCCGTTCTCCACTCACCCAACACACCACCCCGAGTGAGTGAAAACATGCTGCTTTTATGCAGTTGTACCGAGACTCGATTGCTAGTCAATCATTCAATTGGAATCTCGGTACAACTGCACGTGAATTAATTAAGTGCACCCCGTGACCACACATTACATTTTAACCAGCACGTGAAGTGATTTGTGCCCTCCTCGTGCCTAAATACAAATCTACATTTTAAATCACACGTGAAACACAGACCCGTTTATATCCCGTGTACCGATGACTATACACCAACATTTACACACAACACGTAACATATAATACACAGGGGGGCACTTTGCCACAGTGACACCAACATGCATTACAGTCTATAAACTTGTCATGCATACAACATTTTATTAAGCCATACAAAAACACACCTTTGCAGTCTTCCACAGTGAAATCCTTATGGTCACGGGCACATTCTTCTGGGGTTTTTGTGTGTTTAGGCATTTTTTTTTTACATTTCACCCACAATTTGCAGTTCTGTTTTAAATTCCACAAGCGTTTAAATACTCCCTATCGAACTGTAATCTAGTTTTAAATCTCACGAGCAAGAACAATGCTTTGTTTCTAATTGTAATCTCGCTTTAAATCTCACAAGCATGTACAATCCTCCAATAGAAATGTAGGAATTTGCTGTCACTCATCAGGGCTGGCGTCAGCACCCAGGCAACCCGAAAGAGGTGCCGGGGCCCCGATGCCAGAGGGAGGCCCACACACATACCAAATAAAATTGCAATATGATTAAACGTACGATTGCTGTGTCAGCTATCCTACTCAAGCAGCCTTTAGGGCTAGAAATGTTTAGTTTTCACTAAACTAAACTAAACTGTATACGTGCAGTGCAACTTTTCAGATCTCCCTTTTCCCTTAGTCCCGCCTCTTCTCACTCCCTATTGGCTTCCACCTTCCTCCCCAGTTGAAAGCCCCAGAAAGCTATTGGCCGATCTCGATATACTATTTTACAAATGTGCCAATTAAAGACATTCAATCAAGACTTTCATTTGACAAGCATTTTGATGCGCCTCATTATCATAACGGCTAGTCGAATTATACGATTTTAACAACCATCCAAAATGGAACCTCCAAATAAAAAGAACACACATCTGGATGTCAGAAATGGAAGGAAAAGACTACAAAAAAAGAATCTAAAAGAACTGCAATCAAGCGTATAAGGGTTATCTCTGGTTGCAGAGGTCACAAGAATGATTGAATGCCTTAGCTCTCCTTTTATTTATTTATTTTTAAAAATTAGACAACTCATGTCTTCAGATATGTCTGGTTTAGCGAGGACTACTAATTAAATCAAAAAGATGATATCATTTTTTTTTTTGATTTGGGAGGGTGAAGGTTGGGGCACAAAAACCTGGTGCTGGGCCTGCACTCGGAGCCAGGGTGGGTTTAAAGTATTCAGAACTAATCAATGCGAGATACAAGTCAGGAAGGAGGGACATTCGCCAGCTGCACTGGGAACGCTTTTTTGTTTTTTTGTAGGTTATTTTATTTATTTACTTACTTCATGGGGAACGGGGTGAAGTCAACATGAATTGAGTAACCATTTCCAGTGCTTTTCTGGTGCTTATTGGATATAAACCGAAAATCAGAAACCCTAATTATAGTATATTAGCAGCCCTGTTAGGAATTTGATTGGGCCTGCACCTTCACTCCCTTGTACATTGTAAATGATGTAACAGCAACAGCATGTAATCTATGTTATATTTACCAAAGCTGGCCAAAGAATATTATTTGAACCTGTCTGTGTGATTTAAGGGGGAGGGGGGGCATTGACACTTTTCATCAAGCATTGATGTTTTGACTCGACCCCTAAATCCCTTAGGAAATCAGCGTAGGACTCAGAGGCGACAGTTTAATCTTTCTGTCCTTGCAGTGCTTAGAATCTACCCCCCAATCAGGGCAGGGAGACATTCCACCCATTCCAAGCTTTCCTGAGGGTGTGTGTGTGGGGGGGGGAAGATTGTTTAGAGAAACAAGAAATTGTTTTATAATTTACTCAAGGAGACAGGGACAATGGCTTCTGGTTTTAGCACTAACTCCTCTACAATGCCTTCTTGAAATCCTTTTGCATGCAAAATTTACTTCAGAGAAACACAAGAGAAAACAGTCAACTGGTAAACAATTAGAACAAACCAGTATAGTTATTTAAGTATTTATTCCTTCACAAAGAGTTTACATTTTAGGGTAATATACAATACTTTGGTGTCAAATTTCACCATTAATTTCGGTTTTAATAATCAGCTAAATAATGCCTGAGAGGAAATATCGCTGCTCACGGAATAGAAAAACTGAATTGAAGTAGTTTCTCTGTGCATTAATGATTCAGACAATTGCTTGCATCATCAGTGATGAAGGTTCAGTTCGCCAGTTTAGGATCAGATGATACAGACTCCGCAGTCTGATTGATTAAGCTTTCCTGTTGTTACGCTACAATCTATATTTTGGATATATATATATATATATATATATATATATATATATATATATATATATATATATATAGTATTTTTTTAGACACCACAAGAGCTTGTAACTTTTATTGTATTGAATATTTTAATGTTATAGTGCTACTTTGGGTGTTAATTTATTTTCCCAGCTCTACTCTGCATTATAAAGTTTAGCATACTGTAGATAGGAAACTGGTAGAATTATATTATATTTGAGCTAAGGGGACATAGAAACCAATATATGTGTACTCCAACTCAACATCAGCCGCAAGTCATATTCCAAAAAAACCTTTTCATCCTGCCTGCTGGACAAATGACCTGAAGAATCGATTCCCTGCCAGAAGACATGACTGGAACTCACAGAGCCATCAGCAGATCGTTAAAACAAACAAGGCAATTTCAGGGCACTGTTCAATATGCTAGTCACTGCAGACAAATCAACAGAGCACTAATGCTGATTGCATACTGCAGAAAGTTCAAGTAATTGTCGCTAACAAAATAGTTGCATGAACTTTCTCTGCCATGAACCTCTATTCATTTTATAGGTCTCAAATGTGTAGTTTTGAAAGAAACACATGTTTTCATTTAAACACAAGATCTGGTACTGCACTAGGTTTAAAGAAAACTCCGGGAAACCCTGCTTGTAGACTGTCTTGTATTTCCTGGGTCATAGTGACCTTAAGAGTGAAATTGTCCCCACCCTTTCACTGGCTTCTTTCCTGTCAATAACCAATCAGCAACTTCCCCTATTGACTGACATTCTTTCAGCCAATAACATGAAGACATGGCTCAGGGAGTACAAGTGTAAACGGATAACCCAGGCACAGAAACGGAAAGTTTCCTTGACCCTAAAGTAGTACCAGATATCACCAGATAACATCAACTGCATGTGTGCTGTAGCATGTGTTTATTTTACAACTGCACAATTCAGACATGCAGTATGAAGCTAATGGAAGTGCATTTATGGAATTATTCTGTTAGCTAAAATTACTTTAAACGATCACTCCCTTAACTGTGATTCTGTGCAGATGTATGGGAATTGTACTGAGGTCACGATGCTTCTAAACAGCGAGGCTGGGTAGAAGCTATCAGTCACACAGCACTAATATACAAAATGGTACAGGAACGCTGCCATGTAATGTGCTTCACATTTTCCCACTGAGGGGCGCTGTGCTCCCCCTAAGGGACATGTTTACAAAATGCTTGAGAAAGTCGTTATTTGTGACGGTGGTATTTATTGCGTTTAGTGCCTCTTAGTGATTCATATGGGAGGTTGCTCAGTTCCTCTTATTACTTTTATTGACCAAAGAATAAAGTAGACACTTTATCACAATGAGGCAATGACTGAGACGGTTATTACAGTCAGGAGAGCACTGTGACATAGTGGAAATAACTGAGGCTATTATTGACCTTGCCGGTGTATGGGCTTCTCTTCCTCGGACGAGTCGAGCCAACTAACCATAAAGTCAATTCACAAATGCCCATAATGCTCTTGCATTACCAGACTGAAGCGAAAATGGCTAATTTCAACTCATGTCAGCACCACCATCGGCCTTCAAGCTGTTATGTCTAGAGCCGTCTCCATAGATGAAATAAACGGTCTAGTACTGATAAAAAAAAAGAAAAAAAAAAGAAAAAGAAATCACAAACTGCAGACTCCTCTGTGCTAGAGTTCAGTGGATGTTGTCAAGCTCTGGCCCTCTGGAGTATAAAGGCCAGCCCTACAGGTGTCTGCAATGGGAGTCTTATTATCAGTTATAAATTTGCCAGGCCAAACGGCTAAATACCTGGAGTTCCGATTTTTGTACAGGACATCTGGGGTTAGTTTATACAAGAGAATTGGAAAAGGAAATGGCTTGAACTTCCTCAATCAAGATCTCATTTTCAAACAAACACACACAAACGATTTCTCTTCTGTATCAACCAAACCCCAAGCATAGGCTAGTGGTCAAATAGAAAGGACATACTATATTAGTGTAGACTCTCTTGATGCTTGGCTACACCTGTTTTGAGTTGAAAGGGCTACAGTGATACACACACTTCCCTTACAATAAGAAACTAAGTAGACAAACGTTTCTGCTTGTGCCTTTTTCAGGGTACTACTGTAATTCAATACGTTAGACTACAAAAAAAATAGTCAAAGTAGACCTGCCCTGTGCTGAGTCTGCATTCTGATAAGGGTAGGGTTTGGCAATTTCTTTGAACTGAGCTCTTCCCAAATAAAGTATGCAACAGCAATCTCAAAACAAAAATGTCTGGCATATACAATTCTGAGCCCCACAAAAAATCCAACAACAAATTAGGCTGCATTCACACTGAGTCTGTTTTCGTTTGGATGCAATGCAGTTTTCAAGCAAACTCTGTTCATTTATATGATATATGAACAGGATGTTTACAATACCCTGCAAGGCATATTGAAAGACGGCAGCTATTGATGTATTGCTGCTGGTTTTTAATATCATGTTTTAGATTCTTACATATAGCTGTGGAAGAAAGCTCTGGGGGAGCACTTCACTAATTTAATGAATACATGTATTGAATACCCATAGCCTATAATATAGGACAATAATGCAGTTTAGGCAATTCTGCATGGTTCTCCTAATGTCTGCATTAAACAAAGTCATTTAAGAAAATATATTTCACTATTTTTGTTAGATTTGTCCAGTTCGGCTTGAATTTTGGTGTCTGACCAAATTTCTGTCAGACCTTCACTTTCTCTCACTGTCCAGATTTCCACAGTGAAAAACTGGTATGTTCTTTTTTCTTCAATTCACTGACACCGTAGCAACTCTGAAGCCTTTAAAATAACAGTATATAATAACACAATAATAGTTTAGAAATTAAACATCAGGTGAATTTATTGCAGATCATAACAATTCATTATTTTCTTTATATTGTCATACTAGTCAACAATGTACAAAAGCTAGATTTAAAAAATAGATCCGCTATTACCATTTAAACATATGCACATAATCAGAATGATTAAACAAATAATAATGTTTATGTTATTTTTGAATGGCGCTAACACAACCTAATACATTACTCTGCTATGAACATGTAAAGCACACTGGTGCAGTTTTGTACTTAATAAAAAACCCTAATGTAGTTCCCAGACATTATTTGTTTTTTGCTCTACTTAAAAAATAATAGGAATGAATTGAAAAAAACTGAATTACATATTAAATTATAAGGTATTTGGTTAATAAATCACATGACTTACAAGCCAATATGGAATTGATCAATTTTAAAGATTTTATATAGATTTCAATCTCGTGCATAAGAGCTATGACTGAAGGCTTCACGCCTCCCCTGGATAAGGGCGTCTGCTAAGAAATAAATAATAATAATAATAATAATAATAATAATAATAATAATAATAATAATAATAATAATAATTTACACTTGTGAATATAAAAACCTTCTAAGAAAATAATAAGGTTTACAAAAAACAAAATATCACTACAACAATTTGCAGTGAAATACCATCTAATGTCCTCATATAATAATTTTGGCAGGATCTGACATTTTTATAGGTAACCAAGTTTTTTTTGTTGTTTTTTTTTTTGCTGTATTGGTTTCCTCAGAATATTAACTAAACTACACGAAAAATGTTTACTTCCGAGTCAGGTTACCTTGTATAGTTTGTTTCCTATGTGCAATACGACCGAGTTCAGCAGTTGTTCACAATGATGTTTAGCAAGTGAATCAGACTCAAAACGGACCAAGACCATCTCTTTAGGTGGACTCAGCACGGTTAGTTTCACAAGCAGACTTTGTTAGTCACACTTCAATCCAAACTGTACCGAGTGCAGACCAAACCCTCCAAACGGACCCAGCGTGAACACAGCCTAAGGCAATCATCGGGAGCCAAAAATAAACTCAGCCTCAGCTGTCTAAACAGCCTCCCTTAATTGTATTAAATTTCATCTTTTGCAAACACAAACACCTTGAGTTGAGTCAGCATGCTTGCAGGTGTGCCTTGAGACAGCACGTCTGAATCACCTGCACTATCTAAACAGGGCAATGAAATGCGCATTTGTATTCCGACAGCCTGCTGTGTGTGAAGCCATATTCATGATGAAACTGCAATCACGTCACATTATTTCAAGATTACATTACTGCAAATTACAGGCAGTGACAAACACAGACCATTTAAAGGCAACTGAGAAGTAAATTAAGATATACTTCCATTGTACATCTGCTCCTTAACGCTGGTCCCATGTTGAAGATTAAAGGGTTCTTAGAAGTTGACGTTAGAATAATACACAGATAAGTACAAAATAATTTAGAATTGTGCTGTGCAAGTATAAAGACAATTATCTAAAAGCATGTGGTCTCCATGAAACAACACCAATAAAATCATGTTGCCTCATTTATTTTGCTTTCTTATTGGGCTGGGGGTCAGCAGGCAACAGTATTCCAACCACTTGAAGTGTTACAGATCAGCCCGCAGTGTTTACAAGAATAAATCATTCACACATAATAAGTTATGAATCAACTGGAAAACACATTTCTCAATTTTTTTTTTCAGGGGTGCATTTGCCAGGAGAAAAAAAATCCCCAAATAAACAATGAAGTGAATCCAGATCATGCTCCCTCCTGCAACAATGCTCCCACAATAAGCCACTCACTTCAATCAGATTCGGATTCACTGAAATGTTTACTGTATAAGAGAGATTCTGTTTCTCCTGGTGAATGCTGCAGAGTAGAGCTGACTGGAGTGGCTGCTGTACCTGTGGTGGAGTAGCCACTGCTGAGCTCACAACATCTCTAGAACTCAACAGATCCAATAATGAAGAAGCATTGCCCAGCATTTCCCTTGGGAACCAGGTCCTGTTCCTTGGTTATTCTATATATTGTGCTGCAGACTGTGGTCCTAAAACTGTGAACAGTTGATACAAACTACAGTAAATGCAGAGAGTTTATCCCATCTCCAGTCAATGTGGAGAAAGAGAGCCAGGTATATGTTGACTGAGTTGATGATTAGTGTTCAGGCTATGATAAGTTGGGATACCAGATCGTCTAGAACAGTGGTTCTACAAGTTGTGTGTGTTTCTCATAAGGTTGAGGGCAATCAGGCCCCTGGTAAAGGTGCTCTAAATTGATCACACTTCTCCGGACAGCATTATGTTTACTAATAGGAATTGTTCATGCAGCTATAAGGGAGGAGCAATGTATTTAACACCAAGCTCCTGATCATTTAAGAAGGACTTCAAGTTCTGAAATGCACTGGGTGCAAATGAACTGGGTGCAGGGCTAGTGTTAGTTTCAAGCCATGCTACTGGCATGGTTCCAGAATGTAGCATACAAAATAACAGACAATGTGCAGACCCACCCATTCAGAAACCACAGAGACACTGAAAAGTTATACTGTATGTTATAAGCTGTTGGATTATGGTGCTAGGGTGTGGAACATGTGTTACTCATTTTATCGCACTGACAGCTTGCATACAACATATATTGAAATCCCTGAATGATCTTCTCTTTCAAAAATGTAAGAAACTACTAATATATCACAAAGTGATATAAACATTATCAGAATGACAGGGTGGGGTATTTGCCCATTTTACTCTCAAAATTGATTTTTGCAATGATGTCAGCCAAGGTTTTGTTGTACTAGTATGATGAGTATTTCTAGCTACTAGTACATGCATACAAATATATAGTATAGGGATTTTTGTAAAATATTTACAGTAATAAATGTTCTCTGTAATATCCTCTAAGTGTGTTCTGTATGATTCTCTATTGTAATTTCTGTTTAGATTTTTATTTGCCATGCTTACTAACTATTCCAGCAAAAGCTACTACTGAAAAGACAACCCAAGGCTGATTGGAGTGAGGTTGGGGAAGCATATTAGTGTTGCACAGAATTTACTGTACAACGCTTTACCTATAGGTTTCACGCAACACTAATATGCTTTCCCTCCTCAGTTCAGCCTTGAGTCTTTCCAGAAGCAACTGTTGCTAGAATGCTTAGTAAGCAAGGCAAATAATTTCAGCTGCTAATCAAGCATGTCTTGAGCCGACTGAAACCCCCAGCCAGCTGTAGATGCAGATAGGCTCAATTATTTGGGGTTACAGTAATAATGGCCCCCAGTCCCAAAGCTCGGTATTCTTCAGAGTTCAGTACAAGACACAGGTAACAAGATGTACACCTGCAGACACAACAGCATGCCTGGAGCACTGTAACACTAAACAGAGCTGTATGTGCTTGTGATGTTTAACAGGTACAACTCTCTCAAGGAGACATAGGATTCAAATATCACTCGATAGAACTGCTTCTCATCCCTTCATTTATTGCATGTATTTGTAGAAGCGTGCAAGGTATCTCACTGTTAGAAAAGATGTAATCTTGAGCAAGTTTGTCTGTTAAAAGAGACATCCTACACATGACGTATTAACTTATAATATCACATAAAAAGACTGTACTCATGAACTACTATTAAACACAAACACGTGTGTTTTTTTTGTTTTTTTTTACTTTAGAACTGAGCCGTATGTTCTTTGCTCAGGATGACATGGATACACAGGTTAAGATTTTGACAAATTCTTCTTCTTATTATTATTTGTTTATTTAGCAGACGCCTTTATCCAAGGCGACTTACAGAGACTAGGGTGTGTGAACTATGCATCAGCTGCAGAGTCACTTACAATTATGTCTCACCCGAAAGACGGAGCACAAGGAGGTTAAGTGACTTGCTCAGGGTCACACAATGAGTCATTGGCTGAGGTGGGATTTGAACCGGGGACCGCCTGGTTACAAGCCCTTTTCTTTAACCACTGGACCACACAGCCTCCTATGTTAGTAATTCTTAACAGAGACACGTTGATTTCAGTGATTAGTGAAAATGGTACAACACTATTAGATTATCAACACACAAACCTGGTGTGCAGCATGCCAATTCACTAGCCTTTCATGCCTTTAACCTTTGGAGGCCTGGGTTCAAATCTAGCTACTCTGAACACAAAGGCAATTGATTTAGCAATTTTCCACTTTGTCCCGGTGGACTTTTGTCCAAACTATCATATGACTGAGCTAGACGGGGATGTTCAGGTCAGGGCTGTGCTCTCTTGCTCGCAGAGCTGTGAGGGGAGGCTCTCATGGTGACTGTCTGCTGGCAGAGTGCACCTATCACAAGCCCCAACTTCTAAGGCTGCAAAGGTTTAAACGTTTAAACAGTAAATCAAAATAGAAATCATTATGTAGTATTTTACTAAATGTTCAACCAAAAATGTCTGGTTTTCTGAAGATTTGTTTTGCTTCCCCTACAGTTTATCATTTATAGAACCTTTGTAAACCACTGTAATTGCATGCTGTATGTGAAAAAACATTTAAAAACTGAAATAAATGCAGAGAAGACTATAAATACTGAATCAAATCTACGGCAACACTGACAGGTTTATACAGGCGCTGGTAACACTGACAGGTTTATACAGGCGCTGGCAACACTGACAGGTTTATACAGGCGCTGGCAACACTGACAGGTTTATACAGGCGCTGGCAACACTGACAGGTTTATACAGGCGCTGGCAACAGCAAACGGTTTATACAAGTGCTGGTAACACTGACAGGTTTATACAGGCGCTGGTAACAGCAAACGGTTTGATTTTCAGAGCTCTAAAAAAGCAGATGACAGTCAGTCATTAACACGATTCTAAAATAAAATAAGAAAAAACTTGAAACAGACCATGAAGCATATTCTAGCAAGGCCAGCGGTTCAGCGCAGCAGTTGTGCGTGGGTCACAGAAAGACAAGTTACAATTCAGGCAATTGTGGTGAGTGACTCCAAAATAGACACAAAACAGACAAAAATATACAGAACTGCCAGTTGCAATTCTGTCAATAAGAGTTTGCACAAGCAGCTACAGTGAGAGCGCATTGATTGTACCCAACGTGTCTGCAAGGTGTTTAAGTTGCAATTAATTTATAATATATTCATGCCACTTTTATGATATGGAATAAACTTTAAATAATTAATGAAAAAAATGTTGCCTTACACTGCACACACACGGCTTACACCTGTATTGACTAAACCGGTAAAATCACAATTCCAAATGACAGCTAAATGAGTAAAAAAATATTGATCATTTGTTTAGTCTTGATTTAGTCTGCCACCCCCCACCACTTTACTGGGGAGAGAATAGTAGTACATGTATGTCTTTAAAAATCTAAAAAACAAAAAGCAGAGAAACAGAACCAATACCTACAGGATCAAGTTGCAATTCACGGGAGTTAAAACAGGATTTTAAAGAATTGTTGATCCTTGAAAATTTACAAGCCACCCAAGCAAGGCTGCTTTTTGCAGAAGGATTTGAAAGGTTTCAAGGCTCAAAGCACGTGCAGGCACTGAGAAACCAGAGGGTTAATTAGCAGTGAGGCCTTTTCAGAGCGAACAACAATAATCCCATATCGACACTGACTGCTGCACTGGGATCCAGCTGTCTGCTGCTGAATGGTTTGCCTGCAAGAACACGAGGCAGGAAGAATGACATGATAATTAAATTACCTCCCGTCGGCAGGACAGCAGGCCAGTTTAACACGACGTTCTGCTCTGTCTGGGTTCGGTTTATCCACTTGCTTTGTTTTCGTGTTATCTTGTAGCCACTCGCTGTCCTAGGACCCGATATTGTAGACTACTGAGGAGTTTTTAGCCAATTAGACTGCCATAAACCACATTCTTGACATCAAGCCCACCATTTTGTGTTGAAACAGCGGTAAGGCTCATGGCACCCGCTTTAAAAAAATCATACCCCTGCCATTCAACTACTGTCAAAACTGTGACATTATAAACCGACCATGTACCTCAGCCCCTTAGAATTCCCTTCATCTGCCGTTCCCCTATCTTGAACAAAAGCTCCCATACAGTATTAGGATTAGCAGGATTTCAATAAATAGGTAAATCATGTTTTAGTCTTTGCCTGTTCGCTTCTACTGGTGCATACAGGGATGGAAATAAGACTCCCATTGTATAGCAGTTTGATTAATTCCCGGTTTTACTAGGAGATTAATAGATCACACCTGAGCTGGTAACCTATACACTGTGGCTAATCAAGCTCGTAGTAAAACCTGGAATGGGTGAAACTGCTATGTTAGAGAGTCTCATTTTCATCCCTGGCCTATATTCCTTCAAAAAGTCAGCATCCTGTGACTGTTTAATAATCTATCATAAAGCTGTGGTTAATGATTACTTGTTAGTTTTCGTATTTGCAGAGAAAGTATGATGCAATGGCTGCTGCCAAAAGGGCTTGTTCCTAGACTTTGAACTGCACAGTCTGACAATAACCTGACAATGAGAACTCAGGCACCGGCGGAGCTGCAAGGCTCATCTAACTAGGCATGATTGAGCCAGCTCCTAACAGTCAAACAGGTATTCCATGAGCAGAGACACACTCTCACATGAGCAGAGACAGACTCTCACATGAGCAGCTGCAAACGGGTATTCCATGAGCAGAGAGACACTCTCACATGAGCAGAGACACACTCTCACATGAGCAGCTGCAAAACGGGTATTCCATGAGCAGAGAGACACTCTCACATGAGCAGAGACACACTCTCACATGAGCAGCTGCAAAAACGGGTATTCCATGAGCAGAGAGACATTCTCACATGAGCAGCTGCAAACGGGTATTCCATGAGCAGAGAGACACTCTCACATGAGCAGAGACAGACTCTCACATGAGCAGCTGCAAAAACGGGTATTCCATGAGCAGAGAGACACTCTCACATGAGCAGACACACACTCTCACATGAGCAGCTGCAAAAACGGGTATTCCATGAGCAGAGAGACATTCTCACATGAGCAGAGACACACTCTCACATGAGCAGCTGCAAACGGGTATTCCATGAGCAGAGACACACTCTCACATAGAGCTGTTTTCTTGTTAACCCTCATCTTTCAGCCATCTTCACAAACTCACTCACGTCATGAGGTACAGTGAAGCTTATTGGTATTGATGCTCCTTGTTGACGTTTTAACACAGAGGAAGAACAATGAACTGGAGCAGGCTTGTGCAATATAGATACACTAGGATTGTATTTTATTCTGCAGCTAGCGAAGTTAGTGCCCAAGAAACGCAATGGACCATGGCACCCAAGTCACTTCAAAAACGGTGACAGAACTGACATCATCAGGCGTTCACCAATAACCTTACAAAAAAGACCTTAAAGCAAATATGCCTGATTTTCTATGTAACACGAAATAAGGCACAAGGTATTGCATTGATTACAGCAGTGTTCAATAATACAATTACTTTTCAGTGTGCAGTCTACTGTACATGCACAACACACTGCAATAATAAAAACACAAGAAAGCTGTAAACATGCACTAATCGGCTGTATGACTAATTAATGTGAGTGATATTAACCAGAACATGACCCATTATATTTCAATGTGGTGATCAGGAGTGGAGGGTGATATTAAGCAGGTTTGACAGTGTATCACGCTGTTTGAAGCAGTAGTAAAAGCAGCCGGTATCAGCATTTATAATCATCATACTGCAGCAGTCCATTCTGACAGTCGCTTACAGCTCATTCCCACCATTCAGCACACGAATCCGGCCAGTTTAGTGCAGGGCTCTCATCGCTATGCAGTGCGCGAGGCAGCCTCTCATGTGGGGCTATTGGAAATGCAAGTCACAAGCAGCACAGCAAGAAGGAAATGCCTGCCATAGACACGCATTGCTTCAAGCCACCTTTTGTTTTCATTTCTCCTGCACAAACGGGGTTTTTTTTGGCCCTTGAGAAGGTACAGATAATGGCAACTTGAAAATCCTGAGTCGCAAAGAGATTAAAATAAATAGATCATTCACTGTAACATTAATTTCCACTATCGCAGCTGGAAATACACAATTAGAGTAGAGCTGTAGCATCCTGATCTATTGCTGTAAGCACAATGGAAACCTGCAGAAACAGGCTATCTTACTCTCAATCAGTTGTGCTAAAGAATGTCCCAAGGGTTATCACAACTGGGTTCAAACCAGCATCCCGATTCGTTGTTCCAAAAATACCAATTTGACTCGAATTAAAAAGCAAGAAGCAAAAGAAACCATGAAAACATGCATGTGCTCGTAATACAATGAGACTCCCAACAGAGCACCAGGGCGTGTATCAATCAAGGAATGTGTGAGGCAAAATACTGATTAATACTGATTTAATTACTCCATCTCTTCATACAATTGTCCAAGTCTAAATTTTGTGTATGGGTTTTAGTTTTTATATGTCACCGTTCGGATCATAAAACAAATTTGAAAACGTTAACTGCACAAAATACTTGAAGGTTAGCACTGCAAGCTGTCATCTAGTCCAGTGTTTATTTAAAAGTTAATTCAAGAGGTGCTTTAATAAAGTCATGCTCAGCAGATAGCGGGTCCCTTAGCCCATTAGCAGCCTTCTGCTGCTGAAATGACGCACTGCCCTACGAGATGCGGGCACACTGCTGCAGACAGCCACACAGAGGGGAATGCGGGAAGATTGCATGATGCATTTGAAAGACTGAGTGATGCATTTGTCTCACAGCAGTAACTGGGGAACAATACCGAGCAACAGCCTGGCACAACAATGGCCCGGCGACAGCAGCTTCAGCTGATTGGATAATAGTCTTTTTTAAAGATATCTGATTGGCTATTTAGTAGTAGGCCTGAATCTTTCAGAGCAATTCTCTCAATTAGCATCAGCCCCATAAAGAGATTTCACCACAGGATAACAAAACAAATCTCTTGTTTGTATCAGCTTCATAGGAAACGTTCAATTTCTAAAGGCCTGGTTAACTAAGCTCTAGTACCGCTTTCCTAAAAGTAAATAAAACAAGCTGTTATTGTTATGAAATAAAGGCAAACACTGACTTTGGGACTTAGATGTGCTTCTAAGGATTAATGACATCTGTTCACAGCCCAGTTTGTTGAGGTAGTTTAGTCTCTAGGCACAAGCTACTACATGCACACAGTAGGACTTGTTTACCGTGACAGCAAAGAAGTTAAAGCAAAGTATTTGTCCACAGACCATGTCTTTTAAAGCAGTCTTACAATAACTGTGGACTATTAGAGTGGCAATGTGCCAGACTTCACAACTTTGCTCTAAAGCTACACTCAATCTAATTCAAATCCCCTCTGTCGAGACGGCCTGGCATTACAGCAGGGGAATCCTGGCCTGTCATCGATAATGGGGATACAGAAGCTTGTAAAGTGTTTGTAAAGCTTATCCAACTCTCTTAAAGCCAAAGAAAACCCTGCCTTCTTCACCATTTAGAAACTTAGTATACGAATCCCCCCAAAAATGGGGGGGAAAAAACTTTATGAAACTAGACAAACTACTCGCAATTTCAAAACGCTGATTCAGAATTCCAAGGTAGAAATATAAGATACTAGGTCAAGTCGACTAGTAGTGCCTATTTCAGTGTACACTGTACTGTCAGAACACTGAAGACGACACTAGCCTTCAATTCTGATTCAGCATTTTGAGATTACGAATGGTTTGACCTAGCTACTTTTTCACATGCATTTGTGGCCTACTATACAGTGACTTTAAAATAAAAAACAAGTTCATCTGTTTATTTTAAACCTGCTGCCTTGCAACTAAACGCCAAGTGCTGGATGAATGATTAGCATGCTTAAAGAGGCCGGGCAATGGAAAGAAATCGTTTAAAGAAGCTGTTGTCTTTTCCCTTGCGCTGGACCCACAATCCTAGTTGTCTGCCTCCAGCTGTTTGGCTGACAGCCAGCTGATATATCTGCCAGTTCTCTTTCTTTCGCTCTTCTGTCTCCATTTTCCACACCTTCTCTCTGCTGCATTAGATAGCACGTTTTACTGGTAATTGGCAGTTGTGTAATTTGTTGTAATGCAACAAGGATGCAGGATAAATTAAAGTGAACGTATCTCAATTGACCAGCACTGTGTTACTGACTACCAGGGATTCTTGGAGTCTGCTTGATGCAGGACAATGACAAGAAAATCAATACAATTATCAACACCAGCGAATTAACACCAGTGATGGTCCACTATAACATAAATACACCGAATCTCATAAGCCAGACTTTCCTGAGTGTCAATAAATACAATCCAGGTGCATTATTATTTAAACTTACTGCTTGGTTATCTATACTGTGGCTGGGGAAACTGAATTTTATTATTTGATCTACCAATGTTAAAAGGCAGGTTGTCTAGGCAAGTTTCAAATGCAGTGATACAGAAAAAGAGTTGTATAGCGAGCATAGGATAAACATGCTGATGCTTGCATTGAGCTACTGCAGAGTGTCAATAAGGGAATGTAAACAAACCGGAAAGCCAACAATGTCTGGTTGGAACCAGAGTGGACAAAAGGGTGTGTGTGGGAATATAGACAAATTGGCTCTGCTATAGATGTATATTCTGATATACATTCATAACATACATCCAGGATATATTTAGCCCATAGTTTATTAATAAGAGTATATTGCAGCTGTGTTTCAAATACAAGAGAAATATAGTAGCCTGTAATTCTTCTCTCTCTTAAAACAGATTAATATCCTTTTTCTAACACCTCGGGACAGAGCTGCCTAATCCCACACAGATGCACATATATAAAAACAAGTTTGATCTGATCATTTTGCATAAATGGAGTGAAGGCATGCATGCAAATGGCTGCTTACTGAAGCAGTCTCCCATTCAAATGAAGAGCGAATTCAAATCATTTCAATAATTTGTGCATAAAAAAATGTAAAAAAAAGTTGCATCCCAATTGTAGTTCTTAGAACTGAATTCATCTTAACACAGACTTATAAAAAAAAAAAAAATAGTAAATAAGTAACCCCTCCTCCACCCCAACCCCCTCTAAAAGAAAACAGAATGTAAAGCTATTTACACGTGAAACTTTAGTCTGGTATTCATAGCTGTGTAGCAAGTCATTTTATAAAATTCTAATTGCCTACAAATCATTAGCAACATCTGCATTAGGAACACAGGGAAGTGGCTAGAAGAAGCTATTCTGGTTCGAAAATGTCTCTTTCTATTCATTGCTTGCCCAGTAACTGCATTCAATGCACACCAGACTATGAGCAGCTCAAGAGTTTTCTAAGAAAACATTCCCTTTAAATTTCAAGGCTTTTAACACTTCCTCTCAGTATTCAACTCACTAAAACGGTATACCACACAAACATGGAAACACTACGGGCAAGGGCAGAAAAACCCCCCAGCTCAACTAAATAAATAATACAAAAAAACCCCCCAAAGCATTATATCAGTACATCTCTGCAGCCGTCATCTTCCACTTTGACTTCCGAACAAGCAGACTAATCAGTAGTCTTACACGTTTCTTCTTCAAACCCCTTATATTTGCATTAAAACATTGTACAGCTAACTGCTCAAGGTATTAAATATACTGCAGACAATGCTGCATGTGGTCCAGCTCTTTATGCGCCTTTCCTGAATACTTCCCAATACAGTGGCTGCAACTTGCATGCTTGGGATTTTAGTTGTGGGCATGCATTATATCCAGAAAGGACCTGTTCCCATGCTGGGGTGAGGACAGGGTTATATGTAATGAGTGATAACGTCATTGACCATGCATGCTCTTGCACAAGAGAGATCCTATCCCCAGTGTCTATAAGTGAGCATACTGATACTGGGGGTTTTCTTTGAGTGAATGCCTCTCTTCATGCTGGGGATGGGCAGGGAAACATTCTGCCCTTTTGCAGAGCGTACAAAGCGAATTTGTGCCCATGTTGGGATAAGGAAGTGAAGCCAGGATGGAATGGGGCAAAAGGAAGGGCAGCTCTGCAGGTGTCCACTTGATCTTAACAAGCGTATGGCATATATCCCCAGAATCTGATAAATAATGTTCATACCAAGTTTCATGACAATTGGATCAGTGGTTCTCTAGATACACAGTATGCAAAAATGCAAGGGTGACATAAAGACGGATTGATGAATAGACAGACAGACGCCTCAATATACCCGGAGAATCTGATACTCAATAACTGATGCTAAACAGTGCTAATAGCAAGTTGACAAAGTGGTTCTCCAGATATATGGAAAACTGTGAAGTAGCGTGGAATAATAAGAGCTTCTACTGTAGTGGCACTTTTGGCTGTTTCTTGCCTGTTCTGTAACATTCAAGTTTGTTTTTTCTAAGGAAGTTTTTTTGCATATTTAGCCCAGTGGTAACCAGTTTGTGAATATGGCCCTTAGCTGCTCTTTACAAACTAGTCTGACATCATATTCTGGCTGTCAGACTGCTGGCAGACTTCTATAGTAGCAATACATTGCCAACACACACAGACAGTCCTACATTCTTAAACTGGAGAGGTATTTGTATTCACTGTCTCTTCCAAACCCCACACAGATTAGCACAGCCACGAAGTGCTCAATTAAATACTTCTGCATGAAATGTTTCTTATTCAAAATAAATAACAAAGTCCCTGAATGTAGACTAAAAGTGGCAAGGTAAAAAAAGTGACTTTTCTGTGCTCATCTACAGTCTCTAAGGAAGTGTGTCTCTCTCTCTCCTTTCCAAGAACTACACCTAGCCATAGTAAAATTTGTATTCAATTTCAACCTGGATTGGATAAGAAATATCAGAGTTATCTTAATGTACTCATCTTTTTCTTCACTTGTATCATTTTCTGTTTCATGCATAACACCCTAGTGGCTTTTTAAAACTCAGAAGTTTAACGCACCTCTGTGGCCTCAATACAGCTTGAATAATGTATAACCTCTAAATATATAAAGTAGCAGAGTGTAACCATTAAACCACCCCCCTGCAACGGGTGCAAAAATACAAGATTTATCTCGTGTGGTATGTACTGGATTCTGAAATGGACCTGAAACTTCTAAGGGTTAAAATCTTACAAGGATGTTTGACAAACTGAAAAAAAGAGGAAAAGAAATAATATTACTATTAATATTATATATTAATAATATTATAACTAACATTTACTTCCTGTGTGTGTTACAGGTAACAGGTCCCCAACTCACCCAGTATAAACAGGTTCCAATGGGCAGTCTGGTGTGGTTCTATTACTCCTATTAACATAGAACTATCTTAGCATGCTGCAGCAAGAAAGACTGGCTTCATCCACATCCTCCCCCACTACAACTCCACAATGAATTGCTGTACCGTACTAGTTGCGGCCTGTCTGCCAAATGCACGACCATTTTGCTGTCCACTTTATAATGTGGTTGCCATGGGAAACGAGTTGGCTGTGAACATCAGATTTAATAGCACAGCATTGTAGTACTGTAGTTTGGAAATCAATTTTAAAACAGGAGCAAAATGTCGACATGGCAATAGATAAGCGGGATAAGGGGAGAGACATTCGTTGTGGATTGCTGATGTGCTCAGCAGTGGGCACGATGCAGTCTATTTTAAAATAATACTGACACGTCAGAACTCTTAACCTTCCTCTGCTGGATTTGTTTCCTAGCTCTTTTTATCAGTAATTTTATCAATTTCCTTTCTGTTGAGCTTTCAGTTCTGCTTCTTTAGATTTTAGCGTTTGAAAAAGAGAAGAAAGATTACTACAGTAGCCACAAATAGTGTGTCACCCTATTGACAGCCTAGAAGACCTGCCTTTCATGGTAAAGTTTGGCTATGTTAGAAAGAGCAAGAGCTTACGGAAAGCATTAGCTTCGATACAGCTCCCTAAGGTCTTAGAAGGGTAAAATCAGACTACTTAATTACCTTTCTATGACAATACATATTTTTCTTCCATATAAAAATGAGCAATAATGCAAGTAAAAAAAACACATTCATCTGTATTAAAGACAAAGGTCTAGAAGGTGATTGTGCCATGTGTACAGAATCTTATTTTGCTAAATTTGAGGTACATTGCATTTTTGTATAGTATCACCACTAAACTATCATATTTTAATACTGATCACATCTCACAGAAAAACAACATACTGAGCACAGAAGCTGTTCAAAGACAGCGCTCACATTAAAAAACAAAGGATGCAAAGTATGAAAAATGACCTCAAAATGAACAAAATTGTGGGCCTACATAGGATTCAATACACATGGAAAAAAACAACAATGTGGCTATAGACAAGTTCTGCAAATATACTCTACAGTATTGTCATTAAAGGTGAAACAACTTTCACAGCAAATATTTCATTGTGGAACGTCATCTTACAGACCCATTTCCTTTGGTATGACTTCCTCACAGCTTCTCGGCTGTCTGGGTGGTAGATTTTGCCACTATTGTGAATACTCCTCAATAATGTTTTCTTTTCACTGCTCTCTTCAGTTCCAGCAACGCTTGATTAGATTCAGGACTTGAGCTGGGTGATAGACCTTGGCGTTTCCAATCAAATCAAAATGAACATTTGTTGCATGCTATTCAGGGAAACATGAATAATGTGATGACCTAATGGCAGTACCTTCAAATCTGTATTCAGATCACACACAGATCCATCACGCTATGGTCCCATGTATAAGTACTCCAGGCTGCCTTGTGAAACCAAGACAAATTTCCCTGAAATTACACACAGAAAAGGAAATCCCGAGGGAAAATTAAAGCCTAACCCCTGTGTGCGGATCCCTTCATTCTCCATAAACCTGTGTGCGGATCCCTTCCTCCTCCATAAACCTGTGTGCGGATCCCTTCCTCCTCCATAAACCTGTGTGCGGATCCCTTCCTCCTCCATAAACCTGTGTGCGGATCCCTTCCTCCTCCATAAACCTGTGTGCGGATCCCTTCCTCCTCCATAAACCTGTGTGCGGATCCCTTCCTCCTCCATAAACCTGTGTGCGGATCCCTTCCTCCTCCATAAACCTGTGTGCGGATCCCTTCCTCCTCCATAAACCTGTGTGCGGATCCCTTCCTCCTCCATAAACCTGTGTGCGGATCCCTTCCTCCTCCATAAACCTGTGTGCGGATCCCTTCCTCCTCCATAAACCTGTGTGCGGATCCCTTCCTCCTCCATAAACCTGTGTGCGGATCCCTTCCTCCTCCATAAACCTGTGTGCGGATCCCTTCCTCCTCCATAAACCTGTGTGCGGATCCCTTCCTCCTCCATAAACCTGTGTGCGGATCCCTTCCTCCTCCATAAACCTGTGTGCGGATCCCTTCCTCCTCCATAAACCTGTGTGCGGATCCCTTCATCCTCCATAAACCTGTGTGCGGATCCCTTCATCCTCCATAAACCTGTGTGCGGATCCCTTCATTCTCCATAAACCTGTGTGCGGATCCCTTCATCCTCCATAAACCTGTGTGCGGATCCCTTCATCCTCCATAAACCTGTGTGCGGATCCCTTCATCCTCCATAAACCTGTGTGCGGATCCCTTCATCCTCCATAAACCTGTGTGCGGATCCCTTCATCCTCCATAAACCTGTGTGCGGATCCCTTCATCCTCCATAAACCTGTGTGCGGATCCCTTCATCCTCCATAAACCTGTGTGCGGATCCCTTCATCCTCCATAAACCTGTGTGCGGATCCCTTCATCCTCCATAAACCTGGACAATACATTCTAAGCAAGTTCTACACACAGTCTTGGGATAATAGTGTACCAGTAATGGCAGTTACCATTCCAGAAGATCACTGGATGTAAAAAACCTCACCTTTCCAGTTGATCTGCATTGGTAGCAGACCATATAGGGTACAACTGCTAATGCAGTATGAGTAGTTCAGAAATAAAGAGGGGTTGACTATCTGCTCAGATAAGCAAGCGATCAGAGTGGAGTAAAATGCTAAACAAATGCCACACCCTAAGATCTATATCATCAGTCACAATTACTGCTTGAGAACAATGTATGAGCTTGCCACTGCTTAAAAAAAAATACCTGGAATACCAGTGTGCCAGACAAGTAGTGCATTTAGGCAGAATTTCATTCTGCTTGGCTACAGCGAGACAAGAGCTTGCTGTCAGGAAGTTTAAACCCACTTCTTGTCTCAAATGCAAGCCATGAAGACTCACACATGACTCCAGGAGTCTCTAAATTCTGGCCTCAGCCCTTCCAGTCACCCATTGCAGAATTGAAAAGAAGAACAGCAGCAATAACTTGAAATACTCTTTCATGAAGTATTCAGTAAATAATAAAAGGTAAAAAAAACAGAGGAAAGGCCTTGAAAAAAAAAAAACTATAAGCTTCTTACTTAAATATATTTCTTCTTAAGTATTCTTTACTGAGACCCTTCCCTCTCTCCCCAAAAAACCTAAAAAAAACGACACCCACACCTCCTGTGTCTGTCAATAACCCAGATTTAATGAGCATTGAAAACACAATAACAAAATACCAACTACAGCTATGGAGAGAGAATCAAGGGTTCAATGCGGACTAACATACAGAGACTGGCGGCAGTTCACTGGGCGAGTAAAGTACAAGGAAGCCCTTGTTAACCGCATTGTTGGCAAGGGAGCAGTGTACGGTTTCCAAGATTTGTGGGGGTCGGTCTTTATTAAATTGCTAAGTAGTTTAGATTTTTACGTTTATTTATCGCACCACCGCGCACGCACTTCATGACCACAAAATATCAAAATACGTCAAGCGTACGAATGCTCAAGAGTGTATACTGCTTTATATTTATTGGGATAAGGGGATGTCTATATTGGCACATAGTGCGCAATAATAATAATAATAATAATAATAATAATAATAATAATACACGTAACTCACTGAGCACACAAACGCAATGATTTGAATCAATCATTTAAGTGCATCTTTTCATTTTGCTTTAGGAAGCGACATTCACAAATTATATTTGAACACAATGTACTTCCCGATTTTAACACAGTGATTCAGCCTGTGCACTGCACTGTTTAAATGCACTTGACCAGTTTGTAGCCTACATTTATATATGCCTCTAAGCACACGATTATCATTAAAGTTTTTACAACACCTGCCATATATTTCAGTATTTTATTTGATTAAGCACTTCTCCGCAAGCATTATTTTCTGTAGGTTCGCTTAAGCGAGTTGTATAAACTTCACCTGTGCAGTCGTTGTAGTTTAGTGTACGTACGCCTGAAACAGAACTGTGTTTACCTGTGAATTATTTTTGTTTTTGTTTTAAAGAAACGTTTATTTATTAGATTTCACGCGTGACAGTGATTGAACAAGTCTGTCACGCTACACATAAACTTAAGCCCCCCCCCCCCAATGCAAATGCATGTGCTGGTATCTGAAATAGACAACTCACTGTTTGAACATTTTCTCCATGTCCTTGATTTGCTTCCTCGAAAACTCCTTGAACTCGGTGTAGGGGTTGAACACCTTTTTACTGGGTTGCTGGTGCTCAGCAACCCCATCGTTGATATCCGTCCTGCGCAGCAGCTTAGCCCCCAACTCCGAGTCTGCATTCGCCGTCGCCGGCTTCTCCTCCTCGCTTCGCCCGCCTACCCCATCCTGCGTGCCGGTCACAGACCCCGGCTCCTCCGCTCCTTCTTCGATCTTCAGACGGCGGGTCAGCTTGGATGCTAGCTCGTCAGAAGCCATGGCTTTTTAAAACAGAATTGTTCTCCCGTGGAGAATGAAACGTTACAATGTTTATAAAATAGATATATTTTAAACCCCAAGGACAATATTACTGGTAGTGTAAAACAGATTCGAAACCCAACGCAGTACGGTTGTCCAGCGAGTCATACAGTGCATTAAACTAGTTAAGATCCTTGCTGTCTTAAAGGGACACGCCACTGACTGCATTCTTTGCTAGCCCTCCTATTTCTCGTAATGTAAGCCTGCAAATCACACAGTATACTCCCTCGGCCCCGCCCATTAAAGCAGCTCACTTATTTATTTTCAATAATACAGTAAATATTTTATATCAGAAAAGCACACGGTATGTCTAATTATTATATGTATATAGATGAATAGAATAATCGTAAATTAGCATCATTCAAAATATGTATTTTAACTGGTTTCGCAAAAGTCTAGTTAGAACTATGCTCTTTACGATTATTCATGAAGCTATACAGTGCATCTGTTCAATTCATGTTTAGCATATGTCCACCACAGCATAGTAGGACCTTGAGAGCATGTACTTTTTAAAGTATGGATAATCTTTTAAGAAGGGGGTCCACACAAGCACAGAAGATACATCTCAGATTTGTTAAACCGTGTCTGTGTTTTACCTGTTGACCTCAGAAGTCCATTATTATGGAGGAGGGTGCAGTAAATTGCTCTTTATTAACACCACAACAACTATCATATGTGTATTGTTCTTTTGAAGTAAATTCCCACTAATTAATAGCTGAAGTTACCTGTTGATTAACAACCACAGACTGCCATTCTGTCCAGTTCTCAACAGAGACTACCAGCTTTGCTGAAGATACGGTGTTCTAAACAGTCGAGACCTCCAAAGTCATGTGTGAGCTTTGCTTAAGCTCGTTTTTAAACTGGTGTTTAAATGTTTTGCACTACACCTAAATCGATAGCTAGTATTGCCTTTTAAAGTAACATGTTGTCAATATAAACGACTTTTAAACACAGGTAAGCCACCACTTGTTCCATCTATTTCTGATCAAATGTGTTTGCCCTCTACTGGAATAATATTGTATTGCAGGCTGTATGCCTTTTCATTGTTGGTTCAGAAGGTGGGGGCTGATTGGTGCTCATCAGTGCAGTACATTGATTCTGCGTTTATCTATCAGGCAGTGCATTCATATATTCAACATAGAAGGCAGTACTACATTTACAAACACGTATTCATGTTCACAGCAATTCACGCCTCCGCTTGCCCAGTTCAAATCCCCTCCACATTCTTTCAGTGCAGACACCTGGATATGCAGAGCTTTGTTCAGTTGTTGTGTGTGTTTGTGTGTGTGTGTGTGTATTGTGTGTTTTGCACAGTACTTCAGATAATAAATACTCATCTTCTTTAAACACCTGCAGAGGATTTTAATACATTAAAATACAAAGGACAAGAGGACAGCCAAAAATGAAATCTTCCCATTTAAATAGCACTACTGTAGGGTATATTTCTGCATTTCATTCATTCAGCTGTATTAAATCCTATGTAGGCCCACATTTTTCCTATTTTGCATCCATTTCTTAATGTGATCGCCAACTTCAGTATGTCATTGAGCATTGTGAGATGTGATACATATTAAAAGATGATGGTGCTTACATTAAAAATTGACGTAAAGTAGGGAAAATGAGGCAAATGGGCTTACATAGGATACACATGGAAAACAACGTGGTCATAGACAAGTTCTGCAAATATACCCTATAGCAATTAAATCAAGGTGAAACAATTATCATGGAAGTAATTCATTTTTGGCTGTCATTTGTAAGCAAAATTCCCATTTTAAAGACCCTTGTCATTTTCTGTACATAGCCAAGGAGCCTCATCATTCTTTCCAATAAAAATAACACATTACTAACAAGCTTGTTTCTAAACAGTTCCCAACAGAAATGCAGCCTCGATCTAAACAATGCAGCTGTGTTGGCTTTAGTGATGTCAAGTGGAATTGAATTCCATGACCAGGGGCACAGCAAGCAAGATGGCTAGAACCAGCTTTCTGGACTCACCAGTAGATCAGTGCTCTGGAATCTTAGAAGGTTGGGAAACTACGGAATCAAACACGAAGGGCCTTATAGGTAGAAACAAAACATAATAAACAAAGCATTTCAATAATCTACCTGAGGAGATATTAAAGCATGAACTAACATCTCAAAATCTTTTATTAGTTAACACAGAGCTTAGTTTTACAATGTGAAGGCATCAAAACAGTTCAGGGTCTGTAGGAATCCCAAAATGTGTCATATTTGTTGATTGAATAAAATTATTCACCTCAAAATGGAGTACTCCACTATTAATCTAATCCCAGTGGATCTGTTCAAAGGCTTGCTGTTGCTAGTAAGAGGTAAAAAAATAATAATAAAAGCTTCAGTTAGCAATCCTCTAAAGAGGATCAGTGTTGCTGGTTCTAATAACAGGGAAGAGAATGGATTTTAAAGTCATAGTTACCACTAAAGAGGACCAGTCACAATGTAGGTTTCTTAGAGACGTCGGATTCTGTGGCCAAGAGTTGCATCGCACAGTGAAGAACTTATCTGAAGCAGCAGAGAGGAGCAGCAACTGGCTGTGGTTGAGACGGAAAGATTCTGGCTGGGGATCTCAAGCACAATTGAAAGAAAGAAACGCTGATGTACGGGTAAGTAAGCTGGGCTGAGTTGAGTGGGGGACAGAGGGGGGTGATTCTGGGACGCCAGAATCACCGTCGAGCCCTCTTGAGGTGTCGTGGGCTAGTCGACGAAACACCGAGGATGGAAGGTGCCCACTTGAAGACCCCAGAGATGTACCCTACTTAGCTCAATCATGCTGATGCGCTGGGGAGACCGCACTGTGGTTGATCCCCGGAGCCAGCATCGCAGCCGTTGTGGGTGCTGATGTGCTAGGGAGGCAAAATAAGCTGATCCCTGGAGCCAGCATTACACTTCAGCCATCAAAACCTGACAGAAGGATATCTACATCATCATATGGAAGGAAGTGCAAATGGATGGAGACACCTATGGATCACATTAGTTTACTGTAAAGCTACGTCTTAGTTGGTGCTTATCTTGGCGAGAGCCGAGTTCAAATCAGCATGACTCTTGTGTAATGGAAATCATTTTTTAGCTGTTTCAATTAAGAAGTTAGAAAATTGATTTTGAAGCCTTGGTTTGCACACCTTTTGGATATAAGAGACAAATGGATACCCCTTTGCAGTCATGCTTTGGGTAAAAATAAATAATTCAAATTCCATCATTCCTCTTGCTGAAAAGGGCTCGTGGTGACATGTCTAGGCACCAGACTTGGCTTGATGATAGGATACTGAAGACTGGGAAGTGGCTGTTTCAGAAAGCTGTGCAGTTCTCTTAAAGAGCGTTTTGGTTTTGTAAATGTGAAAAGCACACAAGGAAAGCACTAGCCCCACCAAAGACAAACAGACTTATCAGCAGTTTAATAGCAGAGGGCTGTGTTCGTGTTGTAAACGGCAAATGGTAAATCAGCTTTGCAAATGAGGTGATAACGAAGGATTTACAGAACATTTACTTCGCTCTTATTACCATAAGTCCATTCTATTTCTGATTTGTTTTTTTCTCCTCGACTCAGGCGAAGCCCATCTTGTCAAAGTGAAAATAAAACCTGGAAAACTGAAAAAAAATTAAACCGAACAAAGGGGATTGGTAAGAATGTTGTTATCTTTAAGATAAGTTTTTAAAGTTTGAATAGACCTCTGATTGTCTATGAAGATACAGAATGTTGTTACCTTTAAGTAAGTTTAATGCTCTGAGCAATGAAGAAACAGAATGGTTAAGTGTTGTGTTAAGTGAAGTTCTGGCGGAAAATGGACTGTAACTGTCCACCAAAGAAAACATGGGGTGGGAGGGGGACTTAAATGGGTGCGGACCAACATGGATAAAAAGTTCTGCTCTGTATAGCGCCTTATACTTTAGTATTAGAAGGGAAACACTTCAACTATACAATGATAAAGGGAGCAATGGCTTTTAAAACTTTACACCTATTTGAATGCATACCAAGCAAGCTTTAGGCTCATTTTAGGAGGATACCAGTAATAAATACAAAGTCAAAAGGCTGTCGAACACCCAGTAATGCTAATCTCATATCTATGGACGGATATATAGGGGGTTGGTTTCAGTGCTGATGAACAAGCTAGATCTTTTGCACACATAACCACATTGAGGAAATTGCATCAACACAGCTTTCAATGTTGTGAAATGGAAGCTCCATTAAAAAGGAACCTGTTGGAATGTTGTTTTTCAGTTGACATTTCTTTAAAGGGTAATGTCATTTTAATTCCATTTTCACTTCCCCTTCAGTTGCAGTCATTCTGAGCAGGTCTGGGTTCTGCTGCTCCAATCAGTTTTCTCTAAATCTGCCTTTAACTGGCCTTGAGCTTGTCTGGAGAATCCTAAGTGCCTGGACTGAACAGCCTCCCTCATTGCATTCAAGCATGACACTGTGACCTTTCAACTCTGCTAGCCCCACCTACTCTACATTTATATAGACAGAGAGAGTAGGTTGTGTATATTATATCAGAATCATACAGACAGCTGAACCAATTAAAACCATGAGTGATCATGTAGCTGAAGCTCAGATAGATTACAAACAGTTTTAAAACTATACAGTGTATTTAAGAATGCTTCTTATTTGAATTTAGTGCTTTTATCGGTAATAACTAACAAAAAACACCAACCTCTGCACCTTCCTTTCCAATTTGAGACCCTGTTTAACAATATGTTACTTATAACCCTGTGCATTGCTTTTATAATAACCTGAATTAAAAGTATTATTCTGGAATTGACGATTGTTCATGTAATTACTGTAAGGCCTGCTATCAGGTTCCATTGTTCCAAGTTTTTGGATGTCTGGTCATCCTATAAATGAGGCAACAGATTTGATAGCCTTGCTTGCTCTGCAGTTTCCCTGAGCTTTCTTAGAAACTGTCAATAGCCTGCAGGCAGACCACTCAGAACCTGATCTGCAGGGGCCTGGTCTAGTGCAGACTTGAAGGAAAAGCTGGTGTTGCAGTGCATGCAGTAGTGCTGGAGCTCAACAGGGGGTGCTCTCTCCTCTGGGACGCCCCAGCATGCTATTAGGGCACACTGTGCTGCAGGAGGTGCTGTCATTAAAGAGCAGCTTGCAGTCTCCTGGCCCTCTCATCAACACTACATTCACAACTTTTAAACATGAAAAAAAAGAGCCGCGTCAAACGAAAAGATGACACCCTTCTCTCAACTAAATATTTTTTTCTTTCTTGATGGAAACTGATCAGCAAGCTCCTTAAACGTCTATTTCAATGCAAGCCGTGCATGCAGTGACTCAACAAATTGCTTTTCTGCATAAGCAAGTGTTTGGATATATGGTCTGATCCCACGCATACTGACAGCTGACAGTGGGAGTCGTATTAATCTAGAATGTTTGAAACGAGCAAGGTGTTTTTTTTTTTAAATTATTATTAACATATTTTACTTTTACTTGTCCTAAAGGCCAGTGAAGATCGGCACCTTCGTACAGCTAGGACACAAGCCTGAGTTCCTCTGACTGTATGACTCACTCTGCACACAATGCCTTTACCACAACAACATATGCACAGCAGCTGCTTTACGAAATGTCAGATGTTGCATCTCTTTCTCTGTTGTGGTGTGTGTTTAGATGCAAACTTTTTATTGGACAATTTGATATGGTTGCTTGACTCAGGAGCCCTTGGGAAGCAGAAGAATATTGTTTTGTTTTTATTGCACATAAACTAAATCTGACCTCCTCAATCTCTGTATTAAAGGTCCCCAGCATATATCCCAAGCTATCAGAACGTTTTCAAATGCCTTACAAGTAATGCTCCTTAATTATTAAGTGCTGAACTCATGACTTTGTACATGTAAACAGTGGTTTTGTACAGTTTATATATTACAACATCGTAAAATCTACTCAGTGTAATAAATAAACACTACTCTTCTGAATGTCAAGTACACGGAGGAATGTAATTACAGGAATGTTTTAGGGTTACAGCTGTTGCTGTTTAATGTCTAATTTATTGCATTGATGACTTTGTCTAAACAAAAGTGGCCTCAATTTATTATATTTATAATTTCTTAGCAGATGCCCTTATCCAGGGCGACTTACAATTGTTACAAGACATCACATTATTTTTACATACAATTACATTATTTTTTTACACATTATTTTTACATACAATTACCCATTTATACAGTTGAGTTTTTACTGGAGCAATCTAGGTAAAGTACCTTGCTCAAGGGTACAGCAGCAGTGTCCCCTACCAGGGATTGAACCCACAACCCTCCGGTCAAGAGTCCAGAGCCCTAACCACTACTCCACTTCTTATAACTGTGTCATGAGGATGTTTTCAGGCAGCACATGTGACCCTTAGGTTAGCTCGTTTTCATTTTCACATTTTTAGCTTAGAATAAACCTTACCCCTACATGCATATGTACCAGAATGGATTTTTATTTGCAATATTATGAATCCTTTACCCAAACCCCAAACTTTTGTCTTAATACTTATAAGATTTACATAGTAAAACATGGTAAAATATAAAAATGCATGGTAAAGCACAGGTAAGCATTGTAAAGCCTAGAGAGGTAAAGCATATTAAAAAACATGGCAAACTACAGTAAATGCATAGTATAACCATGGGAAAAAACATGGAAAGATTGCAAAATGACTGTGGTAAACCTTTTAAGGGTACTATCAATCCATTTTTAGCCTCAGCACAAGAAAAGCACTTGGCATTTCTGAAATACTGTTTTTCTAATGTTAAACAGTGGGTCATCAATAGCCATTATCTGTGCTACACGTGCCAATTTGACAGTTCCAGAATGCAAAGCTTTGAGTTCTACAGTGACCAATGAAGAACTCCCACTCTGCTCAGGCACTGAGTCACTGTGGTATTAGCATGCTCTCCCACACTTCCTCCCAACCTCAGTGTGGAATAGACCGTTAGGACCACAACAGAGATGACGCACTCTGTTGAGTACAAGAGTAAGCAATGTGAAAAAAAGTGTTCAATAGACTTGCTAACAGAAATGTTCATAAAGTGGTTGTAGCCAAAATAATAATTCCAGACCCTTACCCTTTTATTGCATTAGCTAGTCTCAAATGTCTAGTTTTGAAAGGATTTTCAAATATGATATATGGTACTACATAAGGTGAAAGTATGTTTTTCAGGTACCCTAATCTCAGGAAATGTGTTACACTTCCTAGGTCATTTCACCTCAGCAGTGTCTTCTGGGTCAAAGCGTATTACTGGCTGAATGCGTGTCAGTTCATAGGGGAAGCAGCTGACTGGTTAATGACAGGAAAGAAACCGTTGAAAGAGTGGGGATGATTTCACCTACCAGGTGAGCTAGGAAACGCAACACTATCTGAAAGCATGTAACATGAAGCATGTTACTATATTATATTGTCAGGGAAATACCAATCTCACATGGGATTGTAGACTGCAGATGAAACCGGCTGGAATGGAATTTTATAGGCTGGTTTCATGGGGCCTGTATAAGAATCGTGCCTTGATGACTCCCCACCTGCTTTACAGGAATTTCTTGTAAGTTTTCATTTCTTGGACTCCAGTAAAGTTCATTTGTCATAAATAAATCGCATCATCACAATTTCCTAAGGTCAGCATAGGACACAAATAAAAGGTGCCAGGCCAGTTTTGTAGTACAGGAAGTAGACTTTTAGTGTAGTGGCAGGAAAAAATAGCTGCACTGAGAACACGAAAACTAGAAAATATCAACAACATTTGTATGCTTGCTTATAAACTGATAATCCTTGAATAAAACTGAACCAAAGTTCCCTATTAGTCCTGATTTTAATGACATTGAGCAGCAGGGGGTCATCTATTACAAGTACAGGTTAATGTTTAAACTTGAGATTTTTTTTAAACAGCTCCTGAGACAATGGCCCCATTCAGTAGGTGCCTGTTTTGGCGATTGTGTTTTGTAGTTCATAAAACAGTTAAATATTTATTTGTAGCACACATTTTCTTCCAGCCCTTGAATTGCACTTCTCTGTATGTGACTCAGCACTGCTAGTAAATGCAGACCAGTGCAGTACCTGACACATCCAGCTCTATGCCCTTATATGGTAGCTGACCAAAGCGCATCTGGAATTCCGGAACAGGGGGAGAGATAACTCAGATATGACCTCACATCCTGAAACAGACCAAGGCAGGATTTAACAACAAAAAAAATGGCAAAACAGCACTTTTACCTCCCAATTAGAGAGAATGAAGAAGTACAACATTACACGGGGAAACAGAAGGGCAAGGTTACAAGGCTATTGGTTTGATAACCCAGATTTAACTTTAGTTTGGTTTCCTTGAATCTTGCTTTAGCTTTGGTATAATTTTCACTGCTACCCTTGTCATTGTGACGTTGAACTTTTACTGCCTTGTTTTGCATACAGATGTAGTCTTTGAAATCTATTGGTCTTATAGCAAGTAGGAAAGACAGTGGCCATGGTACAGTGGTAGCCACTTTGTAAACCTGTAGTTTTGGGTTCACATCATACCTTTCTCTCTTTTTGTATGATTTGTACAGTGTATCCCATATAGTAATTCAGGCATTATTCCCATTATCCCTGACGTATGCAAAATGCTAATTTGTTCTCAGTTGACATTCCTGGTCAAGTAAAGGATTGATTGAGTCATCCACACATTTTTGGTCTTAGATACATTGTATTAGAATTTCAAAACACTTGATTCTGAAGCATGCAATGCCTGTGTAAAAATTATAAAAATAAAGATATTAAATAATGACAGAGGCAGATCTGCCCCAGATATTGACTTGCAAAAAAATGATATGTGAATACTGATGAGGAAGTGCTTAAAATCGTCCTCTTTCTGAAGAGGCACAATTATCTATTCAGGGATATTTTATTAACCAAGGAGTCTGTCTGGGGTAAAACAGTCACTGGTCTCATGATAATGTTGATCTCAATCACACAAGAAAGAATTGAAGAGGCAACAATGAGAGCGCAATTCCTTTACTGTATATGATACAATGAAAAAAACCTGACAATGATTTGAGGCGGCTTTATGAATAGGACCGTTGTGATCACTACAGTGCATCAAAAGCCTGGAGTCAGCGGTGAATCTGATTACTTTCTTTTTGTAGTTGAACTGCTGGATAGCTTTCAAAAAAACTCATTAACCTGAGCTATGCAGACATATCTAGGGTAAAATCCAGCTATTCAATTCTGAAGGGAACACTCCGAAAACATCACACATTTTCCCATCTCCTTTGAACGCAAGCATGATAAAATATTGTTGCGTGCATTTTTGCCTTTTCGCATTAATGGTGGTGTAATGATACACTCATGTCACGATAAGCAGGTCGCAATACGATATGTATCATGATACATGTGATGGTCCTGATGGGCTACTTGGATGATGCATAATAAGATTAAATGCTCATTTATGATGGACTTTTATGTTAAAAGACAAAAATCAATGAGATGAGATTATTCATATCTTATGAATGTATTTGAATACTTACAAAGCCTGAAGAAAACGTCTCTACAAAATTTAAATATCTTAGAATCAGAGTGAATAGAGTGACTTGGATATGTAAAGGTCATTTTCATAACAAATGAAATACAACCCATTTACACAAAAGTCTGTGCTTCATATCGTAGGCGATTTCCATTTCTTGTACAACCCCTATATGCATATATATATTTCTAGGGATTGATGACACTCCTGTTGGTTAGATTCTACTTGGATATAGTGATGTTTGCTGGTTTTGAATTCCCGTTTCTACAGTAAGAATTTGTATCTTCTTGTAATTCTGTGATCCTGCGCTAAGGGCATCATGACTCATTCCACGCTTGGCTGAGTTTAACCAATCTCACTCAGTCCTGGCACTGTAAAGAATTCCAATTCTTACATGAATGTGCAATGACTCTGGCTGAACAAAGATAGGCCAATGCCTTGCAGCTCTTTTAACTGCAGTGACCCACCTTGTTGCTAATCCAATCATCAACATTAAACATTTAAATGCACTGCTACTGTGTGGACTGGATGTATCTGCAGCTTCAGAAAAATACATACAAACCATATTACTTCAGTGGAGTACGTCACTTCTTTTCATGTTCATGAAAAAACTGAATCTGGGTATTATTGGAACCATGCAGACCACTCAGGACATTAACAAAAGATGTCAGTCTCCAGAAGCATTGTAAGCATTGTAAGCATTGTAAGCATTGTAATCACGTACGCATGACCTATATTTCCAGGTATTTATCTTAATATCCTAGAGCTTTCGAGCTGTGCAATTTAATATGGCAGGCATTCTCTTATAAATCAGTGTAAATTATTAAAGATAAAGATAAGATAAAAGCTTCATGTGACATTTTTTTACTGACCTTTTCAGTCATTCCGAGTGTTTTTATTGCAATTACTGAAAATATTTTTAGGTTGTCGTTCAAAAAACGATCCTCATGTAATTATTGTGTCGATCCGTCCACCACATTCTACTTGGCAAGCACCTTGATTCTTCACCAGTCGCCACTAAACCTTTATCATACACTCCTAGCTTTCTGTAGATGTTTCGGATTGCATTTGGCAATAATGTGATACATTCTGTATATATATATTTATATTACGCATGTGCGTTCACAGGTTTTATTGGCAGTATTTTAAGTGTTCTGGTGCTTTTACCAGAGTTCTGTAGCTGTTCTTCAGTTCTGGTTGCCTGTCATAGACATATGTAACATAGGTTAGAACAACCAACGTTTCTTTCTATTAGTAAGTACCAGCACCCTCTTGTGCACAGCTGTGTATTGCCAGAATTACATCCAGATGCAGTGCTTGTATTCAAATGAGCTGCTTAGTAGCTGGCTCTTCTTTAAAAACACTTTAGCTGATCCAGCCTATGTTACATACGTCTATGACAGGCAACTAAAGAAGAACTGAAGATCAGTTTCTGAGCTCAGGTGAACACACCTTTACACAAACTTACAATATTTCAGTAACTGCAATAAGAATAATTAGGTTTACAATCATTTCATGGATTTGAAAAACCACTCAGAATGATTGTAAACATAACATTTTTATATTTATTGGAATCAGGAAGTACTCAAAAGAAAACGGCAACTAGGATTCTACAGGCACGGATAAATTCCAGGGCGAGTCTGATCAAAATTATTAACACTATTGTTGAAACGGAACTCCGAATGAGGGCAAGCATCATAAAAAGACAGTGGAAGGGCTTCTCACCCTTTGAGAAAATAAACACAGCGATTGTGTTTATGAAAAAAAAAAAAAAATCCATTCAAAAGCATCTGGAGACTGAAGCGTCTATATAACAGAGCTGAGAGCTGCATACTGTTTTAGTGTCCCTTCCCAGGCTCTGCTGCAGCTAGCTGAGTAAATACTGTAACAGAGATAAAGCAGATGTTTGCTGGAGCTTCACTGCGAGTGGGCGGTTTGTTACACTCGAAACAATTAGCAGGGCGATCCTGAGGACCTCGCAGTGGCAATTAACAGCCGCTCAACAAGACGCACATGTATAATAAATAACAAGGCTGTGTGTTTGAGAGGCGGTGGCAGCACTCAGGGTTCTAGTGGGATCCAGAAACCATTTGACCTTCCGTTCAAACAGTATCGTGCTTGATGTTGAGTTATTTCATTTGCTTTTATTATTAGGCCTGCTTTTATAAGATGTGGGAAGAGGGCTTGAGAAGTAATTACTGCACAACGCATATTGTACAAGGTTATTTTACTTTTATCAGCTGTTTATTAACACTGGGACATAGGGCGGTGTTAGCCAATAACTAGTATACAATAAAAGCAACTTCATTGACCAATTATTATTCTCTGGCTTGATAAGGAGTATGAAATAGCTTAGCGACAGTATTCTTCTTGTTTAGATTCACTTCTATAATTTTCTGGGTGTTTTCTTTAGTTTAAAAGCACCAGTGTGACTTCAAGAGAGCTCTCAAACATGTACAGCGAAGACATGTTTTAGAGCTCTATAGACCAGAGTTCAACTGCTTGCAAGTTTTAAAAGTTCACAACGTGATTCCAAACAAGAAGAATACATCAATGAATACAACGATATCTCAGAGCCGTACCAAGCTCTTAAAGCAGATCATAATATTACTAATTGAAAAGAAAAATGAAAAACACAGGTGCAGAACAACACCACAAATGCAAAATGAACAGCAAGTGTAAATCAACAAGGCTTCAGTTCTTGCATATCAGTAAATATAAACTGAGTGCAACATAACTCAGACTTAGGAACTGGATCGGTAAGATTTCTGAGATTTTGTCAGTTGATGAAAATGTGCTTGATTTTACCATTTTAGATTATTTTGCATATATTTGAAATAAATTAATTATTTTCCATGAATGTATGACTGGCCAAGACATTGTAACCATGGAAACCATGGCCTTGAAGCACTTAACAGTGAGCAGGGAAAGGGTTAAAGCTCTTATGACTCATGCTTTGTGATGACATCATAATCACTCTAAACAACTCCAGCTGCTCTGCACAACTCATTTGGAATAGAAGTAGCCTGCATGAAACAGTTCAACAGCGGGGAGTTCATTTAATTGCATGGCACACACCACAGCAAGGTGTTGCATTGAATACTAAAATGAACAACTGGCCTGCAGGAATCACAGACTTCTACACTTCCACATTACACTATGACAATTGTTTCAATTATTCTATTAACTAATATTAACATTAATTGTTTTTTTTAATTGTATGTTGGTATGCAGTTTATCATTATATATATATATTACTCATGAGTCATAATAATTTGAAATCTGAAGGTTATTCTGCTGATTTTTTCGGTTGGTTTCAACAACTGTTGTGAGGCGAAGCTGGTAAAGCGGTTTGTGAAATTACTGTAGTTTATACAAATGTACATGTTTACTATTAATAATAAACCCAAGTCAAATTGAATGTGTTTTCTTCACAGCGTTTGGAAGTTAAACACAATACACAAGCACAGCATGAGAAAGTATACACACCGATTACTTTAAGCCACACTCACAGATTCCACAAAAGGAACTTTTATTGACTTTTATCATGCCAAACAAAGATACAATACACAATGTGTGGTTATGTTTAGGCTCTGCTGCCAATGGAAAATAATGGGATCCCTTTCAAATCACTTTAAACAAGTGGACACGAGGCTTTATGGTATATACATACATCTATATCTATATATATATCATATATGCATACATGCATCATATATCATATACCACTGATTGTGGAACTACAGTAGAAACCCAGAGTTACGAACACCAAACTTTCATACTGACCAGTGAAGTATGCAATCCCTCAACCATGCGTGATAGGCACTCCTATAAGCCGTGTGCTGGTCATGAAGGCGGCAAAATTACTGGACCAACAAATGTATCCAGACAAAGGTGAGGCAGATTTCAAAGCAAGTAGTTTTTCAAGCCAAAGGAGTCTGAATGACTGAACAATATTTAAAATAAAATAAAGACAAGAACTAAGGTAACCCAGGTTTTCCTGGATGTTTAAATCTGTGTTTCTGCTAGTTACGAATTAAATGGTAAGTTGAATTTGTACAGTCCCATGCATAGTACAGTGTTAAAGCCTATCAAATCATAACAATGAGTATTGCATTACTGTGCTATATTCTTGTATTATTTGCCAGATTGAGAGTGTAGATAACAGGTGTACACATTTATTAAAACAATTGAAAACTCATTTTCAGAGTTACAGACATTTCAGCCTTCATTCCCACGGTGTTTGTAACTCTGAGATTCTACTGTCCCAGCATGGTGGCCTCACAGTTTGTGCATCAGGTCTGACATTTGCAGCATGCTGTTTCAGGATGGGGTGTCACAGCACAGTTTGTGCATCAGGTCTGACGTTTGCAGTGTGCCGTTTCAGGTGTCACAGTCTCAGAGCCCAGCTGTCCGCAGTTCAACAGGTCTTTCCTCCAGCTATCTTCTCTACTTTACACCCTGCAGGCAGGGAAATTACAGGAGGTAATCGTTTGACACTGCCTGCCAAAAAAACTAGCTGTGAAAGGCATGTGATATTGAGCATCACCTCCTCACGGGCCCTGTTGAGAGTCCTCCTTTTCATTGTGCCCATCATGAGAAACCTGCCTTTTACTGCTAAAGAGAAAGGTCAAAGCAGGATGTAAGGAATAAATAATCCATTCTGAGGCACACTCCAGCATCACTGCGCTTCCTGGGTTTGATCTCACCTGCGACTGTAATCTTACGGGTTATCCTAGTTTTTACAATAAGCATTTAGAAGTCAGGCATGAAATAACTTTTTCATATTCGGTGGTCCTGAGTGAATATTTTTTTCTTACTGGATCTCATTTTGGAATTTATCTTGTATGCATTCAAATCCAGCGACAGAATGAGCGGCCGAATCACACTGCTCAGACACCATGCTAACAAAAGAATGAGCGAGCGAATCACACTGCTCAGAAACAATGCTCTGCTAAGCAGATGCGGAGGTTGATCTCAGGAAAGTCATTCTCCGATATCAGGTCTTAAATATAGGTTTGAACATTTCCAAATCTTTTCCAGGCATTGTACTTGATACATAAACCAAATACTCCATGAAGGTTCGTAGAGTCATGTGGTTATTTCACTCATGAGAACAGCTGTACAACCCACTCAGCCGCTGTCAGGCTCGTGGTTATTCAGCTATCCTCATGGGCTGAAGAACTACAGTACTGCTTGAACGTTCAAGGAATATGTGTAGGGCATCTGTTTTTCGGTTTTTATTAATTGTATTTATCGCTGCTTATTTTTAGCTATTTTCGAGTTTTATTTATCGTTTTTTTCGGCGCTTTCATTTTTGATATACTGCATGAAATTAGTGTTTTTGGTTACTTTCCAAAATGCTTTAGCGTTTTTTTTTCTGTTAAAATATGTATAGTAGTAACTCGACAGTACTTGCACATTTAAGTTGTACCTTATTTCCTTTGCTGTCTTACACAATTAAATCCCTATGGTCACGGGCACATTCTTCTGGGGTTTTTGTGTGTAGGCATTTTTATACATTTCGTCACAATTTTGTTTTAAATCCTCCGTATCTTAACTGTAATACAGCTTTAAATCCTGCTAACAAGCCTCCATCCTGATTGTAATCTTGTTTTAAATCTCGCAAGCAAAGTCTCCAATAGAAATGTAGGAATGTGCTGTCACTCAGTAGTTGGGGCGGGTTTAAAGTATTCATAACGAATCAATGATAGATACAAGTCAGGAAGGCGGGACACTGCCCAGCAGCACTGGGAAATGTATTTATTATTATTTTTGTAGTAGGTTTTATTTTTTAATGGGAAATGGGTAACATCAACGTGAATTGATTAACCATTTCCACAGTTTTTCCAGTGTTTTCTGGTGTTTATTGGCTATCCACCGATTTAATTTTTTTGTATCGGGGGTGTTTTATTGGGTTTTATCGGTTAAAACCGAAAAGCAGATGCCCCAAGTATGCGCTATTCATTCAGATACACCAACAAAAAGCGGGTTTAAAATGGGCATCCCTTTTATTTATTTTTATTTTGCACAGTATCCAGGATACAACCCATTCTGAACAAATCCCTAACTCCACCTTCACCTGTGTCCAGGGTAGAATTAGCTAAAGAGAATGCTGTTGGTTTCCACAAATCTCTTACTAGAAAATCATCACTCCACAGTGTTGCTTCAGCTGCTAAGGAACTCCCCCCTCTTCTATACTCATGATCCTTCTGTAGAATACAGCCTCCAGCTGTACATCCTCCACAGTGACTAAAGATCTAATGAAGCAAGATTCTCATGTCCTGCAGGTTCACCTTGATACGTGAATACTGGTGCTGCACTAGCTCCTTCATTCATGCTGTACTCTCTATGCATAACAGGGCAATCGTGCTCTTTTATCATCACATTCAAGATCTTTTTCATTAATCAAATTGGGGGTTTGTGACTGGTAACATCTAATCTAATTCTATGATGGTAGTTTTCCAAACTGCAAATACTTTTTCTAAAGGACGTTTTAAAAATAATTTAAATTGAGCAGGTAATTGAGCTAATGGTTCAAGTGCAGAGTACATTTTAAAAATGACCTGCATTTGGTCTGTTTAAAATTGAGTGGTTAATTTTCAGTCTGTTGCCTGAAGCCTGGGATCAAACACATCAGATACATTTTACCTTTGTTTTTCTAACCAATTTTAAATGCCCAATTGGAATGGCACCTCATCACTGTAGATCTTCAGGATGGATGGTTCCAAGCTTCTGAACCGGAGACTTCCTGGACTTGTCAGACCAGCAGAGGTCATTGAAGCCTGATTAGGTGAACCATGCCAAGATCATTTCCCACCCTAACCCTGCTTGAGCCAATTCAGTGCTCCCTGTGGCCCCCAGCCAAGATCTGCAACCCTGCACTCAAAGCGGCAGTGCTTTGACTAGGTGACGAACCCAGTCAAACACATCAGATTTAACTGCTTTATACAACTGCTGTAGATTATCCGGGACTATTAATAGATGTAACCGATTCAGATCTCAGAGTATAACTCTTATGACTCCTCTACGTGTGTATATGAGTGAGCAGGTTGGGTTACCAGTGCGTTCTGCAGGTTGACCAGCTTAGTGGTGGTGCTGCACAGTTCCTGGTCTTGTTTGCAAAGCTGCTTCTTCAGGGTTTCAATCTCGTAGCCCTTCTTCTTCAGCTTTCCCTGCAGGGCTGCCTTCTTTGCTTCTGCCTGCAGAGGAGAAGGATAATGCTAACGAGAACAGGGCCACAGATCACAGTCCTGGGGATTTGATTTTTGCTCCTAGCTTGCACTGTGATTCTCATCTGTGCTGTTATTCAAATACTTTTGGGCAATACCAGAAAGAACCGCTCAATTGAATTCAAGAGTTGGAATTTTCAACATGTAAAATCATGAAAATGACTCAACTATATCAAGGCAGAGCACCTTCAAAATAAAGTGTTGCCCGAATAGCAATATTGAATGGATAGTCCAAGGAGCCTGACATCGTTGCTGGGTCTACAATTATAGGACCACTGCATGCAGTCTAGTAGAGAACTGGTTGAGGACAGCAAATGACATTTAAAAGCAGTACGGAAACCCACTGTAATCAAAGACCCCTTGTCTCCTTTCATTTAAACTCATTCTTTACTGAGCTCTGACAAGCAGTGACAAAACCTGGGCTTGGGGGACGTGAAATATTACCTTCATATCTCTCATTTATACTCCAATAACCTCCGCTTCCCAGTGGGGCTGTCCCAGTCAATCTCATCACCCTTGAACAGGGATATCGAGCCAGAATGGGGGTGACAGCAAAGCCTCGTTCAGGCTTATTAATGTCAGCTCTGAGGTCAGAGGAGGGGGTGAAACTAAATATAGTGACTCTGTGGTATGAGCGATGGGAATTTCTATATGTATACTGTGAAATCTTGCTATTAAGTCCAGGTTGACCAGGGGTGGCCTTAGTGCTGAAGGTTCACAGCAATCCTAAAAAATTAATTCCAGGATTAGTTTACCATATTATTCTCCAGCATGTTGTTTTTCTGATTCTTTTGTAAACGATGGGCAGATTCCTCAATTTTCCTAAATTCAGCCTGAAGTAATATCGTTATGAGAAACCCTGATTAAGTATGTAAATTGGTTGCAGAGCAAATGAAGAGATCGCTGTCTATGTCAGAAGAAGAAGCTGGGTCTATTATGTTTAGCATTACCATATAAATGTGCAAATCGTGCATGAGCTTATGTAATGCTTATAAAACTATCCAAAATCCATTTAATGTGATATTTATCAGTATCACAATTTGCCATGCTGGTGCACAGTGTATAAAAGGTTAATATATGTGAAACCAAAGGATTAACTGCATTCTCTCAAGCGTGTACCCCTGTGTAAGCCCCTGTTCTTATTTGCATGATTATACAGTAAAGTGGTGATACTAAGTCCCTCTGGTAGCTGCCTCACCTTTCCACGCATGTCCTCCTGCACACAGCTGTGAGAAGGAGTCTTCACACTCCTCTTCTCAAGCTGCTCCAAGTGGAAAGTCTACAAGAGAATCAACAAAACCAGATTGAACAGCTACTTTACAGTTTTATTCTCCTTCTAAACTGTTGCTTGTGAATGTAGTGCTCATGAAAAGTTGAGGGACAATGGCACTGGCTACAGACACCATGAGAGCTTCTCTTCACAGCTCTGCAAGCGAGAGAGCACCTCAATCCAGACAAGAACACCCCTGCTTGCCATTCAGTCCTGGGGCTCTCTCAAGCAGCCGTGCTGAATTGTGTGGTGGTTTTGTGATGTGGCTGCATGGATGTATGAATTTAAAAGGTTTTCTTCACAGTGAAAGGGGGGATAATAAGGTTGCTTATGCTATGAAGAGAAGGGTCTTTCTCTCTTAAACTTGACAATGATGAAGCCTTGAATGCGCATTAACCTTTTACCAACTTGCAGAGCAGCGCTGATGAGAGAAAACAGGCACTGGGAGCAGTGTAGATGTTAGGCACAGTTAATCAATCTCAAGTGATCATTCAATTCATTTGCCTAATAACATGAGCATAGCGGTAATTGCAACGCTTGCCAGTCCATCTCAGCAGTGCACCTCTTCCTTGGCAGCACTTGCAAGATTATAGCTGAGAACAGCACTGACAGATCTTCCATTGCAAGTGTTGTGCTGGGACGGCAAAGTGCCCCTTTTAAATATTTTATCGACCACAAGGAAAAAAATAGACCGCGTCCCACAAACCGGCACTCTGCTTTAATTACACTGATGAATACAGATTTAGTTTCAGTAACCTAATGAGGCCTGGAAGAATGTACGTGGTAACAGCAATTCTAATTAAGACAAACAGTAGGCGACTGGAGGCCTGAACAAAGGCTGCAAACATATAATAAAGGTAAGGGCACAGTAAAGCAGGGAAGCTACATTCTATTTTAATGTCTGCTATATATATATATATATATATATATATATATATATATATATATATATATATATATATATATATATATATATGAATATTTACATCCATACAGCAACTACTGGACCAGCTGGACCAAATTGTTTGAAGGCGTTTCCTCCATTCATGGTTGATGATACATGAACCACATGTGATGGAGAAAATGGTGCCAGGGCAGGTGCAGTGAAGGCGAGGAAGAGCATTCCTGCCCACCATGGTGAGAACTGATGGTAAATAAATTGACCATGTGGGGATGACCTAGACAGATAATGCTATTGTTATTTTAAAGCTTATTTCAAGGGCTAAAAAAGAATGAATTCACTTCAGAGGTTGAATAACCCGTTGGTCAGCTTGAACTGAAATTACTCTTTAGGTAATGCAGGGATCAAGGGCTCCAAGTGGTTTTCACCTTTATAAAAGTTTACCATAGCAAAGTGTTGCATGGTAAAGCAACAAGTGTAGTAAAGCCCTCAGTGGTTTTGTAGAGCATATCAAAACGGCAAGCGATGGTAATTGTATAATATACCCCATGGGAAAACTGCAAAATGATTGTATAAGGCAATGGAAAAACAACATCCCACCCCAGCCGCTCATAATTCCTGGTACATTAATAACATTTTAGGGTCCATCTGCTTTGTGAGACAGCTTTCCCATTAAAATCCTTTGCATGTATTCATGTACTATTCAGAGATACCGAGATAACAAACAAACCACAAACCATCAGGGTTGTCCAGGACAGACAACAGTGTACACCTGACCCCCCCCACCCCTTCTCACACCCCATTAATCTGAATTTGAAACTGATTAAATATGTCTTTGCATTTCAAACATATTGATTGTCTTTACGGTTGCCTCTGATGCTCTGTGCTTGTCTATAATGAGAAACTGTTCATGCTCCAGTTGCTAAATATTGGAGTCCTGCTGGCACTGCGCATGTGTCAAAGACATTTTCCCAGGCTTTTCTCTTCCAAGGGGAATATTTAGGAAACAAAAGAATAGAAATGCTAATTAGAAATGAGTCTGTGAACAAAAGTAAAGACTTTTGCATGTTCATGATGTAGAGAGACACAGATAGATGGACGGACAAGATCAGTGCATAAGGGTCCCCAATTTGTGAAGGAGGACCCCAAAAAGACACTGTCGACTTTTGTTTTTGCTCAGGTTTAAAGAGCAGCTTGGTATGGATATGACATACTTATTATTATTTATTTCTTAGCAGACGCCCTTATCCAGGGCGACTTACAATTGTAAGCAAATACCTTGTTAGGTTCACTTTGCATATAATTTTCACTGGATTCATCCTGTAATGATTTACCCATCCTGGGATTGCCCCTAAAAACAAGTGGTTGATGCAATCCAGGGGATTCCCTGGTGCTGTAAAACGCTCTTAAAAATGCAGCTTAACCCTGCAGGGATCAAATCAACCCCAAAGTCGAGTGGAACAACACACAGGTTAGTGCCCTCACAAGACAAGCACACAGGCTAGTGCCCTCACAAATTAAAACTGCCTGTGCTGGTACTAATGTATCAATTGGGAAAGGACCTAGAGAGCTACCTATAAATAACATTCATCATTATGATTAATCCATTAATAGACAGTAAGTATAGGAGTAGAAAGGTATCAATCAACACATAGCAATTTTGAGTAATGCACTGACACACAGTATTACAGAGGTGTGCTTGCAGTACACACACACACATACACAGACAGTTTTAATGCTACATAGACTTGAAGTACAAAAGAAGCAACCAAATAAATAATTGAAAATTCTAACGGAAACTGTTTCCCATGTGGGCAGATTGCTATCTCTTTAAAAGAGGTCAACTCAAGCTTACGAAACTGGAATAGCCTTCCAGTTGCACTTTCTTTCATTTTTTTCACAGCTACAAATCTAAATGTAGGCTCTCCCCTAGGGCACCTGTGCTAAATTAGCACTCTGTATGGGTTATTCTGTTTATGTAACAGGCACAATGTATGGAAAATGAAAAGAAAGTATTCCGAGAATTACTGTATTGAGTAATTGCAATAAGCACCACGAATGTAAGGGGACAGTCAAAGAAAAACTGAACCTACTTCCAGAAGATATCAAAATGTAAGCATGACATCATACTGGGCTTCTCCATACAACTTCAGATTCTGAGTCACTCAATAACTTGTGTCAAAGGACATCCTTGGCAGGTTTCATCATATCTGGATAAGCAGGTCTCTAGACACATGTAAAAATGTAGTGTGACCTGAAGACAGTCAGGAAGCCCCCATGGACCCCCAGATGAAGTTGCCTTCAATAACCTGTGCTAAAAGAGCGTGCTTTCAGGTTTCATCACAATTGGATAATCGATTCTCTAGATACATCCAAAGGGTGACTGCAGTATATTAAACTAAAAAAATTCAATTGAAACCTTGCGCTCCTTGATGGCCTTGTTGAGCCTCTTCTCCTGGTCAAGTCTCTGCTGGGCCCGGTTCAGGGCCTCTCAAGCAGGGTGCTTTCCTGGTTCTGTTCTTGGAACTCCTCCCTCAGCCGGTCCACCTCTACTTGCTGCCTGTGCACCAAATCCTGGCTCTGCCTGTGAGACCAACAGGGACAGCGAGAGCTCAACAGCTAGCAGGTAAGAAACTCAGAGTGTCTACCAACTCAGGAGGTAAGAAAATGGATTTTAAAAAGCTGGGTGTAGCACTCTTTTAAATCTAAGTTGACCGTGTATTTCCGTGAAGCGCTTTGCAGTTGGCTGTTGCTGTACCTGAGCTGCTCCAGGTCTCTCTGGTATCCGCTGAGCAGCTCTTCCTTGCACTCCAGCTGGCTGTGCAGGAGGCGGAGGCGCGTGTGGAGGAGCTCCAGGTCTGTGTGCCTCTGGGAGATGAGACGCTCCCTCTCGTCAGGCGGAGCGTGCTTCAGAGACGAGGAGCCCGGCAGCTCTCCCACATTCAGAAGGCTGGCAAGGGCTCGCACCAGGTCCAGGTACTGCAACACAACACAACGTGAAGGGACCATCCACCCTGATTAATCTTGCACTACTAAATGATACCTGTCCAAAATTAGTGCTAATGGTGGTCTGTGAACCAAGCTGAATCTCTGTTTTCCTAATACAGCACTCCCTCTATATTTAATCATTCAATAACTGACTAATTTGGGTAATTCGCGTTTAGTCCTTGTTGACAGGAAATTGTATACAGTAAGTCCTATATGTTCCTGGAAAGGACCCTTCACTAATTCACTGTTTTCAATATGCAAATAATAGGGAGCACTGTATTTCATTTATTTGCAATTTAATATCCTATTCTGTGTTTTCAGTTTGATTTGCTATTATTGTTTATCCTTATTATAATTTTTCTGAATGGGAAGCTGTGTGGAGTGTCCCCTCTATTATTATTATTTGTATTATTGTTTGCGCGCGGATGACAGCGCCACAGTATTTTTATTATTTATATTTAAAAACCCGTGAGGATGCATGACTGATCAGCTACTGATTATGTAACTAGCTGACAGTCATGCATCCTTACCAAACGCGTGCAGACTCTGGCCGAGGGGTAATAAGATAATTAACAACTAGTTAACCCCTCGGCCAGAGTATAAGAACCTGCAGCTGTCCGTGCTGCAGGGTTGGGTGCAGAGAGGAGGTACGGGGAGATAGAGAGGAAACAGAAATAACAATTGCTAAAACGTGCTGGATTAGCCAGCACGACACTTACTTGTTTGTCTGTCTGATTCGTTTGGCCCTCGTGCCTTTTGTTTTGTTGTTTTGTTTAAATCTTTTGTTTTTGTTTTGTTTATTAATAAAATCAGCTGAACGCCGCTATGCTCAGTTTCACCCGCCCATCCATTGTTGTGATTCAGTTACTTCCTGGTCCGTGACGTCACCACACTTCACCACTGCGAGCCAGACTGGCACATATGGTGTCCTGCGTGGGACAAAACAACGCCTCCAACAGTCAGACCAGGAAGGAAAAGGACGTTTTTTTCAAAAACTTTTTTTTATGTGTTTTTGAAAGGAAAAAAAAAAAAAAAATGGGGAAAAGTAGCCGGAGGAGAAAGCAGCAGCAGCAACAACAACAGCAACAGGAAGCGCAGCAACAGTAACCACGCTGGACGTCTGCCTGACCTGCCTGAAGGGTGAGGAGTGGTGCCATGGGTTGGTGAGGTCGGGCACGTGGCACCGACCAACCCCCTCCATGGCAGGAGAGGAAGGAGCCTGAGCATCCAGCAAGGGTGAGAGAGGACCCGCATCCTCCGAGGCGGAAGAATCCTGTCTCATCTGGATCTGGGACTGGCTGGCGGAGCCTGAGAGGGATATCATGGTCGCCTTCCCTGCTGTGATCAACCTCCTGTGGGCGAGAGATGGGGAGCGCTGGGAGGCCTGGGAACAGAAAAACCACCCAGCATCCCTCCCAGACATCGCAGCCATGGTGCTCAACTACCTGGCTGCAGATATGGGAGGGGCCCCGCTGCTGTTTCCAGCGCCAGAAGGAGAGGAGCCATTGCTGCCGTATCCAACGCCAGAGGGAGAGGAGCCATGGCTGCCGTCTCCAGCACCAGAAGGAGAGGAGCCGTTGCTGCCGTCTCCAGCGCCAGAGGGAGAGGAGCGGTTGCTGCTATCTCCAGCGCCAGAGGGAGAGGAGCGTTGCTGCCGTCTCCAGCGCCAGAGGGAGAGGAGCCAGTGCTGCCGTCTCCAGTGCCAGAGGGAGAGGAGTCATCGCTGCCTTCTCCAGCACCAGAGGGAAAAGAGTCATCGCTGCCTTTTCCAGCCAGAGGGAGAGGAGCCATTGCTGCCGCCTCCAACGCCAGAGGGAGAGGAGCCAGTGCTGCCGCCTCCAGCCAGAGGGAGAGGAGTCATCGCTGCCTTCTCCAGCGCTAGAGGGAGAAGAGTCATCGCTGCCTTCTCCAGCCAGAGGGAGAGGAGCCATTGCTGCCGCCTCCAGCGTTAGAGGGTGAGGAGCCCTCGCCACTGTCTCCAGCACTAGGAGCAGAGCAGCAGGAGCTGCCTCTGTCTCCACCACCACCAGGAGCAGAGCAGCAGGAGCTGCCTCTGTCTCCACCACCACCAGGTGCAGAGCAGCAGGAGCTGCTTCTGTCTCCACCACCACCAGGAGCAGAGCAGCAGGAGTTGCCTCTACCTCCGCCACATCCACCAGCAGAGGGTGAATGCCTGCTGGTTCCGCCCAACCGCCGTGGGAGGATTGCTTGCCCTCCCACCTCCACCAGCAGAGGGTGAATACCTGCTGGTTCCACATCCACCGCCATGGGAAGGACTGTCTTGCCCTGCTTCGCACCGCCCAGAGGATGCCTGCTTCGCACCGCCCAAGGATGCCTGCTTCGCACCGCCTAAGGATGCCTGCTACGCACCGCCTGGGATGCCTGTTGCTCCGCGACGCCTGGGGCTGCCTGTTGCCCGCATCACCTGGGCTGCCTGTTGCTCCGCGACGCCTGGGGCTGCCTGTTGCTCCGCACGCCTGGGGCTGCCTGTTGCTCTGCATCGCCTGGGGCTGCCTGTTGCTCCGCATCGCCTGGGGCTGCCTGTTGCTCCGCATCACCTGGGGCTGCCTGTTGCTCCGCATCGCCTAGGGCTGCCTGTTGCTCCGCATTGCCTGGAGAGCCACCAGTTACAGGGAACGAGGGAGAAGCGGAGCTCCCGCTGCCGCCTCCATGGCCAGGGGCTCCCCTCCCGAGTTCGCCTCCCGAGGATCCGCTGCTGCTGCCGTCGCCTCCAGAGGGTCCGCTGCTGCTGCCGTCGCCTCCCGAGGGTCCGCTGCTGCTGCCGTCGCCTCCCGAGGGTCCGCTGCTGCTGCCATCGCCTCCCGAGGGTCCGCTGCTGCTGCCGTTGCCTGCCGAAGGTCTGCAGCTGCTACCTTCGCCTCCCGAGGGTCCTGTTTTGCCTGGGGTCGCTACCAGTCCTGCCATGCGGCAGGAAATACTGTGGCTGGAGCCCCATGAAGGGGAGCTGCCGCCACGAAAAGGGGGTAGGTCAGGAGACCAGCTCCCCAGCCGCACTTTCGCGGCAGGAAATACTATGGCTGGAACCCCATGAAGGGCAGCTGCCGCCACAAAGAAGTGGGGAAGGTCAGAAGACCAGCTCCCCCAGCCGCACTTTCGCGGCAGGAAATACTGCGGCTGGAGCCCCATGAAGGGGAGCTGCCGGCCATGAAGAAGGGGGGGCAGGTCTGGAGACCACCCCCAAAATTTTTCTGGCCAGAGGAGCCAGCCTATGCGTGGTCCACAAGGACGCTACAGTTGTTGGGGTGGGAGGAGGACATCCCGCCGTGGCCGCCCCCGGAGACACCTTGCTTCCCCTGTTCCTGGGCCAGGACTGCTAGCCGGGACTTTAGGGAATAAGGGGGGAAGGTGGCGAAAGGCCATGTGTGCTGCGCATGGGGGCATGTGTGTGGAGTGTCCCGCCCCTATTATTATTATTTGTATTATTGTTTGCGGCGCGGATGACAGCGCAGCGTATTTCTTATTATTTATATTTAAAAACCCTGTGAGGATGCATGACTGATCAGCTACTGATTATGTAACTAGCTGCAGTCATGCATCCTTACCAAACGCGTGCAGACTCTGGCCGAGGGGTAATAAGATAATTAACAACTAGTTAACCCCTCGGCCATAGTATAAGAACCTGCAGCTGTCCGTGCTGCAGGGTTGGGTGCAGAGAGGAGGTACGGGGAGATAGAGAGGAAACAGAAATAACAATTGCTAAAACGTGCTGGATTAGCCAGCACGACACTTACTTGTTTGTCTGTCTGATTCGTTTGGCCCTCGTGCCCTTTTGTTTTGTTTAAATCTTTTGTTTTTGTATTGTTTATTAATAAAATCAGCTGAACGCTGTTGCGTTCAGTTTCACCTGCCCATCCATTGTTGTGATTCAGTTACTTCCTGGTCCGTGACGTCACCACACTTCACCACTGCGAGCCAGACTGTCACAGAAGCATATTAGTGTTGCACAGGCTTCAGTGTACAACGATTCACCTATAGGCTGTAGTGCACAGTGCAACACTAAAGACCTGTGGTTAAATAAAGTTCTATTTACATGCCTTACTTTCAGGCAGACTGGAGAGTGTCCCCACCCCCTTGATGCCTATCATTAACCAATCAGCTGCTTCCCCTGATGACTGACATGCTTATCAGCTCACCAAGACACTGCTGAAGGTAAATGACCTAGGAAAATAAGGCATGCAAACTGAGAGCTTTCTTTAAGACAGTATGCAACCAGATATTAAAAAGATTTAAAATACTTGCTGGCTGTAGTGTATGCTTCTTTCAAACATATCGATCTATGGAAGTGCACTGCAGACAACAACTACAGAAACATTTCATAAGCTACACCGCACTGTAACATGCCCCGGTGGATTTTATTTCTCCTTACCGTTCTCTCACTCAGGTCCAAAGCTTCTGACAAGTCCAGCCTGGAGGTTCTCTCCACAGCAGCCTCAGACATTCCTCCAGAGGAATGGCCTTCAGACTGCAACACACATTGCATTGATGTTAATGATCGTGGATACTAGCAGCGGATGCTAGTACACAATAACCTCGGTAAAGAGACTCAGATGCCCTGTTAGAGAATATGTTTTTAAAACCTTGGTACCCAAACTGCTCTAAACAGCAGTTTGGATACTAATTTAGATCAGTTGAATTTGTTTCTTATGTTAATAAAGGAGGTTGCTAACTGTCAATGTACGTTATTTGTCCTCCAAAAGCAAAATGGTTGCTTTTAGGTTCTTAAAAAAACTATAATGATGAACTAAAGATTTCTTGTGGTTGATCAGAAACAGCTCAGAAAGAACATACTATTTTGTTGCAGGTAAAACAAAGCACCTTGTTCTGCTAGACCTGCATGAACATGTTTACACTGATCTGTCCTTGAAGAAAACTCCCAGTGAAATCAAGAAAAACCTTGAGAACCTAGTCCAATATGTCTTTATGATATTTCTGGTTCTGTAATGATCAGATTCAGTTAAACAAAAATCTGAAAACCTTTTTTTTTTTTTTTTTGTAATCAATTTTGAATGTTTTATTATATTCCTTACAACTCCCCACAACTGCTCAAGAGAATTGCTGGTTAGTGGACGTCCGTCTGATCCTATGACCAAGCCAATCGCCTCTTTACACCCAGGACCTCAATAGTGGATGTTGGCGAAGCTGCCTGCTGGTGTCCTCTCAAGCACACAAGGGCCCTGGCCAGTAATGGCTGCTGGAGCATAGGGAGGTGCCGAAGTCCCTGCCGGAGCATGGGGCGATGATGCAGTACCTGCTGATTTTACCCAGGCCAATGTGATACTCCTATCGATCCCCAGCTGAGATCAACAACTTAGCACAGCCAAGATGCAAGCCTGCACACCCGACTGTATGACACCCTGCACACCCGACTGTATGACACCCTGCACACCGACTGCATGAAACCCTGCAGCACCACACGGCTGCTGATCTTAAGTGCTGTGGATCTATATACTGCTACCCTCGAAGTCTATATTAAACCTACTGGCATCCTATACTAATTAACAACTCGAAACACAATAGACCCGTCTGTTGGAGTAGGATTAGTAGTTTAAGCACATTTAGCTCATTAAAAAAGTCCCTGTATGTTTTCCTAGTTTACCGTTTTTGTCAGCCAGTTGCTACCGAAAACAGTGTCCTGGTTGTGATTGTCTGAAATGGCCTGCTGTGACCTCAGCTCCGCCAGCTCCCTCCTCATGATCGCCACCTGCTGGACAGCCTGCTCCTGACTGGATACTGTGAAGACAGACAGGATTAGAGATGGGGAGTGGTAGAACATTGGGTAAACATTACAGATCGCCGCTCCAGATATTTCAGTACTGAAAATGCAATGCATCCCTGCATTTGACTTCAATAGGTTGCGTGAAGGAACTCAGAGAGACTGAAAACACATGAGTCAATAGAAGCTGCTGGTTACAGAGTTGCAAAGTCAAAGCGTGAGGCTCCTGGGAGTTTGAGTTCTTGTGAAACTTCCAATGTCGTTCCGTTCCTTCATGTGACCTCTTGAAGTACAATGCAGGGACTTGGCGGAAGTGCATTGGAATTCCTGGAAGGAATGATCAATAAACTAAGCTAAAAATAGCTTTTCGCCCTCTATATCCCCACTCTAAGACTTTTGAAACAACCCCGACCTTGAGACAGCAAGCAGTGCACTGAAGAAAGTGAAGTTCCTGCAACTTTCGATCTGCACTCTGCACAGAGAAAAAGGGCCTTCTCAGCTAGAAACAAGCAGGCCAAGTCTACAGATGCTGATCTTGCACCAGTAGGGGTCACCGCACTGTCTGGGAAGACTTCCAAAGGTTTGTTTTTCATGTTATATATAGAACAAGGATAAAACAAAAATGCATTTTCTGCTGTTTCAAAACCCGAAAGTTAGCCAGCCAGCCTCCTTCCGTTTACTACTGGCAAGGAGCCTGAGAAATGAAATTGTATTCAGCAGTGGGGAGAGCCAGTCAGCAAGATAAGACTGTACGTGCTATTCAAGAACCACGCCTAGCAAACCACAACACAAGCAGAGCTATGCAAGAAGCTTGTGTGTCTGCTTTTACAATGCTGCTGCATCACCGTCTACAGACAGACAACATATTAAACATGACAAAACTTTAAAGACTTATGGAACGAAGTTTCTAAATGATGTGTTGTGGCAGCCTCCACAAAAAGCATGATGTTGTTATGATGGTGCATTGAGGAACATGGTCCAGAAACTCTTTATTTTAGAAAGAAATGTTCACTTGAGTTGATTTTTCACATTGAGAGCATTAAGGGAGCATGAACACTCATGGGTTTCGAATATGGCAATTTGTGTCAGTTTTCTGGTTAGCACGGATCAGAGATAAGCAAGGTTACTGGTTGAGTGCTGATTATATGATATAAGGCTAATAGCCATTATTGAATTCAGAGGGTGTTCAGGTCAGGACTGAGGCTCTCTCCCGCTTGCAGAGCTGTGAGGAGACATGCAAGACAGTGCTGCTGTCCCTCTCTTTTCATGAGTACAAATCCCCAACATTTCAAATGAAAAAAGAACTCCACCACCCAAGAGCAAGGGATTTCAGTTCCTTACACAGGGGTCTCGCCTGCTCCAATGCCTTGATCCTCTCTCTCAGTTCTGCCAAAGCTGCCCTCTGCCGCTGGATCACTTCCTCGTGCCGGTGACCTCTGCACTTTGCCCCTTGGTCTGCAAGATCAGTCGTAGCCATCCTCTCCTTTAACAACAGACATGTCAGACATACTGAATAAATACATTCAGAAATCAATATAACAGACATTCACTATCAACAGTATTTCTGGATCCTGTAGGGCAGGGGTGTCAAACTCCACTCCTCGAGGGCCGCAGGGTCTTCTGGTTTTCATTCCAATTTAAGCTCTCAGTTAACATGATTGATCTAATTATTTGTTCAATTTGACATATTTAATATTTTTCAAGGTCTTTTACAGTTGATGGTTTTAAAATGCACTTGATTCAAGGTACACTATCTATGAAACATTTTGAGGCCTGAAGAGAAGTGTTAAATGTGTCCAGTTAATCAAATAATTAGACCAATTAAGTAACTGAGAGCCAGAAGACACTGCAGCCCTCCAGGAACTGAGTTTGACACCCCTGCTGTAGGGGATATCCAATGGCCCTGTTGCAAATATTGGATTTATTTTAAGTTAGTCGAAACCTTGTGCCTAACAAGTAAAGAAATCCATATTTTTAGTGGGGCCATGGCTTGTAAGATGAATTCAATGCTACCATTTATTATGAGAAAGAGAAGCAAGGAAAATCTAAAAATGTTTATGACGTATTCAACCTAAAAAATAATGTTTCTTATGAACCCATCATCAAAAACAACATTATTACAATACAAAATAATATAGTAGTGCAGTGGAGGCATCAAGGTTATAGCCCATAATATCTCCAGTTCTGATTCCAATAGGTGAAGCATAGTGCACTGAAGCTTGTGCTACACGGATATGCTTCCCCCTCTCCATAATCAGCCCTTAAGAGTCTTTCAGAAGCAATGCTTAATGGAATAGTCAGTAAGCATGGCAACTAATGACCTAAACAGAAACAGCAGTAGAAAATAATACTGAATGCATGATATTTTACATGTACAATATTAAATATTAGAAAGTGGGGAGATGGTGATGTTTAAAGATTTCTAGTTATAGTGACACGGTCCCCGGTATTGAATTAGCCCCTCCCACTGCTTCAGTCCAGGATACAGCCGTGCAGAGTGCAGTGTGACAGAGGTAATTAGTGGGATCTGAGGGCTGATCGAAGCAGGCTAGAAGAAGGGATTAATGCCACAGACAAGCATGTCACAGCAGGGAGGCTGCCGCTCTGCCTGTGAATGAAGAGCTGGTCCCGGAGGAGAGCCTGTTCGACAGTGTATGCCTGGAATGCCTCTTTACACAAGGGCTGTGCTGGCTGCTAACTCCGGAGACCCTGGGGAGGCAGCAGCAGATGTTATCTGAGGTGCTGGAATGGCAGGCTGCTGACTGCTTGAAAGCATGCTTTGTTTTATATTACAATACATTCAAATAGAATAGTTAGCCATACATCCTGCCCCTTGAAACGCATGTGACTAAAAAGATATAAATAAATATGATGTGCATGGGCTTCATGTTTGCATTTTTCATGAACCATTTTCTTGTGGTTAGTTGAATCTATCTCGAACAAGCGGTTTACTGAGATATAGCCCTCGATAAGTTCAGGTAGCCTATATTATATTAATATTGACAGAAATTACCCATTATTGTTTCCATTTAAGTTTAAAATAGTATGCTTATATGTAGTTTTGATTTTAGGTTTTAAAATGAAACTGCTTTATATATAATAAACTACAGATGTGGTGTTTCTGCATATCTGTAAAATGGCAACATCCTAATTAAAACGTGGCGACATCTTTTTAATTGTTATTCAAAATGCAAGGTTCACTGAAATAAGGTACAGCTAGAGGCCAGGAAATGACTGCATGTGTCCTATATATCAGAATAGAGGGGGGTTATCCTCCAGGGGCCGGTCTCGAGCCAGCACGTCAAGCCCCTGGGTGTAAAGAAGCTTCACGAAATTGCTCTCCATCATGCTTAGAGCAACCCCATTGACTTAAAGGTTCATTGAAAAATTCAGATCGAAAATCTTGGTTGTGTTCGCCTTGGGGTTGTCAGCCTAATTCCTTTGTCACAATGCACAACAAAATATCACTTTTCAGAAGCGGATTTATTACAGATGACCTAATAGGTTCGGTTTTCATATGAAATGCGAAAAAGAAAAATAAATTCCTGCTTGGCAAGAAGTGTATTGACATTGATGTTTATAGCACTGAAAACCCAAACACACACACAGGCACAGGCACACGCACACACAGGCACACGCACACACACACACACACGCACACACAGGCACAGGCACAGGCACAGGCACAGGCACAGGACTAAATCAGGTCAGGACTGAGGTGCGCTACAGCTACTGATATTCTCACCCATCACTAAAATTCAGGAACATACATACATGTATAGAAAAGTGAAGTGACAATGCCAAGGCACCAGTATCTGCTGCCTGACATACTGTGCTACAATAAGGCTGTCTGTATTGTTGTACATGCTCCAGGGATGTGCCAAGTACAATGGGGTTTTCATAGGCTGTTTCTAGGTCAATTGAAAAGAATACCCCCACTGTCATTTGATCTTGTACTATATTTAGTGCACATCCAGTAATGTAGCTGGACTGGTGCTTGAAAAGGGAGAGGGGGAAGGTGTTTGGATTGCATTGCAGGTACTCACAAAGCAACCAGGGTCCTAAGAAACGCCATATAAAATGCATGGAAGTCACTCAAGAATTTTCTCAAAATGCATTCTTATGTATGACTTGCCAACAAAATATACATCATTGAGCAACTATGGCAAAATGGCCTTTGCACACTGCATTGAAATATAAAGGTAGTTTAAAAAAGGTGACAGGCAGAAATCTATCAGCTAGTGTCTTTATCGTTGTTAACAGTCTACTTAACCTCTGTCTCTTGAACCTACCACAACTGGATTTTATTGGACAGCACAGGAGAATCTCATCAACCACCTATTTGCACTCCTGGTACATTTCAGGGGATTCCTTAATGCTGTAAAATGCACTAATAAAATCCAGCTGTGGGTGATCAAATCAAACCCCTGATTTCTTACAAGTCTGTGATAGGATTGAGCGATGGAAAACGTGTGATGGATGTATCCCGTATCTGCTTTTCATGCTTCATATTTTATAATGCGTAAGTATACAAATTCAAATATGTCAAAGGCAAGTGAAAATATTTCATGCATTAATCTGTTAATGCTGTCTTGACTCCTGGTCTCATCATATGGTAACACGTGACAAATGAAGATGGATTGGCTGTACAGTGCTCTGCTTGATGGATAGTGCACCGACTCTGTAATTTAAACCTGAAAGGTAAAGTGCTGAACATCCTGTCTGTGTTTCATTTTGTATGTGTAATCTGGGAAGCCTCCTGGGGACTGGTTTAAAAGGGTCTGTAAATATAGAAATATGATTTCAATCGAGTCCTGTGCTTGTGAAAGCGGAGGGAGATGGTGGAGGATGGAGAGCAGAAACAAAGGGAAAATCGGAAAACTTCTGAGGTTTGCCACATTTGGAAAAAGCACTGACACGAGTTTTTCTTGGCCAGGGCCAGCCTCGCACTGGAAATGAGTTATTAGTTTGTCACTTGTGGCTGTTACCTCTGTGTGTTCGGGTGTCTGGCTGTCTTTCTCCTCTCCTTTGGGTTCCTCCTTAAGCTTCTCACACTGAGATTCCTTCTCATTCAATACGCTCCGCTGCCTCTCCAGATCAGCCTTACACTGCCTGTCAGGAAGCGGAGAACACTCTGAATCAGGAGGGAGACGAGGCAACTGCAAACTTACAACTGACTGAGTCATCCACTTGTGATTCCCACACTCTCATCACAGACACCAGTATTGGTGTACAGTGTCCTCCTACCAGAGTTCCTCCACTGCGCTCTGCAGCTCTGCTTTCTTCTTCTCCACCAGCTCAGACATCCCTGCCAGCTGCTTTCTGAGCGTGTTCAGCTCAGTCCTCTGGTCCCCCATGATGGCTCGGTTCTGCTCCAGTTCCATCTTCTGTTTCTCACTCAGCTCTCCTAAAACCACAGAGGGAGAGAGCAATGCATTGGGAGACCTCATTTGTGTATATGCAGTAAACATTAATCACGTCAGGGAAAGCAGCAATTGGTTACTGACAGAGCAAAAAGAATCAGAATGCGTTGGAAAAGACTTACTGTAACTATTCCCAACTCCTTTGCACTTTCACTCGCCTTCCTAGTAACCACGTTACTTTTCCTATGACAGCTGTGCTTTCAATGCTGACTACGTTACTTCATGCGACTTCTAGAAGTTCAAGTGACGCATTGAAATATATGCAAGGTGCGAGCGATATACTTGACTAATAGCATTGAAAATATAAAAACATGCTTACTATAATTCTTTCATCTAGGAAAAACCTGAGACGTAGAGAGTGTTAGTATTATTCTTCGTACATGAAATGTTTATAGGATAAGTCTCCAGATTGCCTATCTGCATTACCGGTCTGCCATGTACTCAGTTTATGCAATCAAATAAACAACGGGTTCACTTTGAGCGATCTTAACCAATTTAATAAAACAAAGCGAAAACACACATTACCCAAATTGTTTTGTTTCTACCTCAGCTACTGCAATGCAAATCTAGTGATGTTTTCCTACAGGGATTTTGAAGTAGTAAAGCTGGTCTCTGCCTGGCTGCAAGTTTGTTCAATCGTCTCCAGTCTACATAACTGCACACAAGTCGGATGAACTCATCAGCGACCCCTTGACATTAGAGAGGCGTTGTGAATAAGTTAACATTCTGAAAAGGCTATTTCATGCTGATTTATCTCTCCAACAGCGAAGGCAATAACCAAGGGTCACTAATATGCTGTAAATCTTCACAGTGCAGTAAGGTTCCTTGTTTCTTGTGCCCTATACTTCCATGATATTAACAAACAACTTACTGGTGCTGAATCCTGAGCGAAAAAATTCAAAAACTTTGACAATAGGAAAATAATAAATTTAATGCTAATTGTCTCTTTTCTGTAATATTTTACTTAAAACATGGCAAAGCAACCTGTTATTAACGGTATAACTAACTTGAGATCTATCCTCCACGGACTGGCTTGTTCTAACAGACAGGCACAAACAATCATCTGTGTGATCTATTCAATTGATCTAAATGATGTTTAGAGCATTAGAATAGGGCCTGGCTGTCAAAATGTATCCCATCCAGTATGGGGGTTTTCTTAGAGGGAAGCCCTCTCAAACACATAATGGAACTTTGTTATTTGAAAATTAAAGACATTGATAAAGACTTCTGTTTTAAAAGTTTGCCTAGTATAATTGATTTTTGGATCACTTTCTAATTCAACTGTCATCTCACTGCTGCCACCTACAGGAGGACAGAAGCTCAACGGTAGACCTCGGTTCACGCTATCAAGCCAATTGCCTCTTTACTCCTGCTGAACCTGAGCAATGGATGTTACCAAGCTTCTGAATCCTGGAGGAAGGACCAGTCTGGGAAGTCTCTGGGAACTATCCACAGACAATTTTCCTACCTAACTTTGAGCGCACCCTTTAAGACACCCAGCCAACATCGGCAACTTGGCAGGACCAGGGTTCAAACCCTGCTCGCATGACTCACCCTGCAGTCCAAGCGGCAGCTTCATTTTATAACTCAAGTATAACTGCATTCTCACTACGAGTTTAAGACAGGGCAATGCACTCTATACTGTATGTTTTTCTACTTCTTTTAAACTGAAAGGCATTTGGTTTGAAAGCACAGATGACAATAAATCTCTGGCTATTTGAGGATAATTTATTAGGAGATTTTGCACTAGCTAAGTAACATTGGTGATTAATAGAAATACTGAATATGAATGTGTGTTAAACCTGTCATGTCCGACAACCTGGCATTCGCCCCGCCAGGTCGTTGCTGAGTCCCACGATGACGTCTCTCTGCGACAGGATCTCTCGCTGGGCCTCCACTAACCCTGCCCTGGAGAGAAGCAGACACAGGGAGGCAGCTCTGAGTCAGTGTGGATGGGAGCAGGGGCTGCACCTGCTGAGCTCATTCTCAAAGCTGGTTCGCTAGTCTGGAAAATGTTCTTATTTGTTAAACAGAATCTGAAAGCATTACTACTTAACTGTAACAGAATAAGTAACAGCAGGGTAGTGGAATTGAATAGCTTACTGCTGGGCTGCAGTGTGGAAGACTGCGAGTCTGAATACCTTAGTTGTTAGTAACTTGTACATCAGTTAGTAGTGTTATGGTAATGAGCCACTGAAAGAATCTCAAATGAGAACATGTTTTAAAATGAGAAATTCCAATACAAATACTCCTTTCCTGCCATTAAATATGTCTCAGTAACAAGAAAGGTCATTTAAAATGAAAAATGTAAGTGAAACCAGAATTGTGGAAGGCAGAGGGCTTCCGTAGCTTAGTGGTTAAAGTGTTGGGGAGTATCTCAGTAGCCAGTATCATATACATCAACGAAGAGTGTTAGAGTAATGAGCCATTAAAATCTGCTTTATAATGAGAAAATCTTTCTAGCCATTAGATGCGTTCCAATAAGGGAAAATACTATTTTATGAGATATATTAAATATTAAGAGTATAAGGCCACACGGCACAGTGTACTACTAACTACCCAGCCTGCCTCTTAGTCGCTCAGTTGCAATGAAATTATTGCTCTTGATTAATGAAACAAAGTATTGTGTCGTAAAAATAAATTTCAGCAGATGCAGGCAGCATGAGACAGTACTGCTTTCCCTGTTAAGTAAGTATAAATTACTAAGTAATAACTGGGCGCTGCATTATGCATGTCTTCATGAATGGAGGATTTTTGGTATACATTATTTATCAGGAAATCTCCTTCAAAGACACCTGCATGTGCAGTCTTAGTGGTAATGGGCTGCATCAATCTACAAGGAATACAGCTGCAAATCTGAATACAAGGGCATCAGTGTGTCAGTCTACAAGTCTGGGATCTAATGGAGATCACCTCCTCATTACAACAAAGGCTCCGACTGCAGTCTCACAGCCCGAGCTCTAATGCTCTCTGCAGTATCTTCATTGACAATTTGATATGAATGTAAAGCACCACTGTGGTCTCAATAAAGCTCCTAGAATCATGTCTAACCTCTTACTTACAAATGGTACACCACAGTGTAACAATGAGCCCTTGTATCCTCCAGAAATATGATCAGAAAGAAATATCACACAGAACAAATGTGGCATTTCTTACAACCACTAGGGGGCAGAGTCATGCAGGGGGGACAGGTTCAATGGTTACACTCTAACGTACCTGTTGTACTGCATGATTCTGAGAACTCTGCTGATGCCACAGGGGTGCTAGAAACATGTTCACCATGATGTGAAAACTGACACAAATAATACAGTGAATCAAAGCAACAAGAATACATTAGTTAAGGAAACTGTGATATTTCATACCTGTACAAAGTTGTACTTTGAAATAGTCCTTTCCAAATTTTATATGCATTTTCTTCCATTGAAAATATATCTTACAGTCAACCCTTTTGATATCACCTCCAAGGGACTGAACACCAGTAAAAATGAGTTGACTTCAAATCAGGAGTTCACCAATAAACTGGCAAATTAAAGCATTAAAACCACAAAGTTTTGATGCAACAAACATGCCTGTTTTTATGTGGACTTTAAAATATACTGAAGACATTGCACTGATTACAATCGTGTTCATTAATAATGGCCAAAGCTTGTTTCAGTATCCCAGTGCGCGCAGCTGTATATCTATTGTAGTGGCCATGAATTGTGTAACTGTGCAGCGTGCTCATCACCCACATGCAATAGGCCATTACTTCATCTCGTTAGCGCATGACAGTGCTGGCAGGGGTCGATGCAGAAATCAAAGCAAAAAGTAGACATCATATATCAAGGGGCCCTTACAGTCAATGGCCTTCAAGAACTAACGCAGGGCTGTCCAGCAGCGCTCCTGAGCCATATGTGTCTCATTGAGCTCCACAATACGGCTCATTTGAAGTATCTCATTTAAGGTGTTTAATTTGGAAAGATCAATCTACAGTCTATAGCAGGGGTTTCCAACCCTGGTCCGGGAGAGCCCCAAATCCTCATGTTTTATAGGTGTGTCTAGTCACCAATGGCTATAGATAAAAATAAGTACAGTCAAAATGCAGCTAATGCCTTCCTCAGTGTCTGACAGTAAGGATTAAGAACCTGACGTTTCAGCTAGTGCCTTCCTCAGTGTATGATAGCAAGGATTAAGAACCTGGCGTTTCAGCTAGTGCCTTCCTCAGTGTCTGACAGTAAGGATTAAGAACCTGATGTTTCAGCTTGTGCCTTCCTCAGTGTATGATAGTAAGGATTAAGAACCTGACATTTCAGCTAGTGCCTTCCTCAGTGTATGATAGTAAGGATTAAGAACCTGACGTTTCAGCTAGTGCCTTCCTCAGTGTATGATAGTAAGGATTAAGAACCTGACGTTTCAGCTAGTGCCTTCCTCAGTGTATGATAGTAAGGATTAAGAACCTGACGTTTCAGCTAGTGCCTTCCTCAGTGTATGATAGTAAGGATTAAAAACCTGACGTTTCAGCTAGTGCCTTCCTCAGTGTATGATAGTAAGGATTAAGAACCTGACGTTTCAGCTAGTGCCTTCCTCAGTGTATGATAGTAAGGATTAAGAACCTGACGTTTCAGCGAGTGCCTTCTTCAGTGTCTGATAGTACGTTTTTTTTATAAGGGTCTATAAGAACTCCTTGGTAATTGGTGTGGCAAAAAGGTTGGAGAGCTCTGGTTCAGACCCAATTATACTTCGAATTACAATCACAGCCCCATTGTTTGCTGAAATTACAATTACAATTACATTTTGTTCAATTACAGTTCCAGTTACAACTATGCCTGCAGTAAATTTAATTATACAAAAAAATAACATAAACCTCTACGCACATTAACATGTCATGTACTTTTTGTAATCAATCATATACTACATTATATTTTTGAAAAAATGGAATAAAAATATTTAAAAAACAAACATGCTATATAACTAAAAGTCACTAAACGTGTTTGAAAGTATGAAAACAATGACTGCTCAATGTAAAACACAACCTGGATTAAGCTTGGTAAGGGGTGTCCTTATATAGAACTCAAAACTCACTGATACATTTGAATTCAAGTGTATTTAATGTGGACCGGTGGTCTCTCATCAAGCTACTGTATCGTTCTTTGTTTGCTAAACGCAATTGGATTTGATTTGCTTAAGCTTCTTCTAATATCAAGCTAACAATGCTGCTGTAATTGTAATTGAGGATAATCATAGGGCATAATTACAATTGCAATTACGCAGGTGTGCCAAAGTCCAGGTACAATACAATGATATTGTCATTGCAATTAATTACAAATTGCAGTGTTACACTGTAATTGACCTCAGGTGTGCTCTGGTCTGATGCAGATTGTGTTGTTACTGACCTGAGGGCAACAAGCTGTGGGGAGACTGCTGGGGCTGAGGGAGCCGGGGGGGCTGAGGGAGCCGGGGGGCCTGGGGGAGCAGGGGCAGGCTGTCTGCTCTCCAGCTTCTTCTCAGCTTCTACAACACATTGAAGAAAAAAAAAAACAACACACTCAGCAATACCGTAGCAGGCCAGGGACACACAGGAGGAAGCTTTCAAAAAGCTTAGTAAATCTCGGTTAATAAAGCTCTCAAGTTAAAAATAACTTTTGTTACAAACTAACTAGCAACAAGTAACTACCTTAATAATTTAAGGAACAGGTCTAAGGAACTGTACATTTTGTAACTTTAGTACTTTTGTTTTCCTAAAAAGATTGGTGCAAATTACATTTTAGTGTAGCGACTGTGATAAATATAGCCCATAGTGTTCAGGAAATGTAACGTCTGGAAAACAGCCAACAGCAAAATAAGAAGGGATTTATGTTCACTATATATTCTAAAATATATTATTTACTATAATATACAGTATAATAATTTACTCCATTAAGTGCAATTTACACATGTTGTTTGGTAGTCATTCAGGAGGCCTTGACATGGTTTATCCTCTATAGTGACTTGAAGGGGAGCACAGTGATCCCATTGCTTTAAAAGCAATCCACAGCAAACAACCACTGCTCTGCATGTAGAACTAAAGTGACTTGTACTTTGCAACAACAGAACCATGGTGAAAGAGTAGGATCGCCCCCTTGTGGCTAACATTGAGAATACAAGTTTGTACAATTACTAATGTGCTTTGTCTATGTTTAAATGTTTCACCTGAGTGCAGGAGCTGCTCTTTGGTTCTAGTTACCTGACATAAATATATGTAACCTAGACAAGATCAATCAAATTGCCTTTCTAGAAGCAAGAGCCAGCGCCATCTAGTGACCTAACAAGTTTCCTTTGGTTTTGCTGGCAATACACTGCTGATCTAGCCTACATTCCATAAGTCTATGGCAGGCAAATAGAGCGGAAAAGCAGATGTGAAACTCCTAGTCAAGGCACGAACAGCATACCTTTAAAACAACAATTAAAATAAGAAATTGCCATAAGAACCACTAAGAATGTTTGCAAACATCATACAAAGTTAAGGGGACATTAATAAAAACAACTACCTTACCTCTGAGTCTGCCTCGCAGTGCTGTCCTCTCCTCCTCCAGCGCCCCCTGCTGGTGGCTGAGCTTGAGCAGCCTGTCCTCCAGAGCCACGATGGTGCGGGAGTGCTGTCGGACCTGCTCCCTGTACTGGGCCGTCTCCTCTCGCTGCTTCTCCCTCTCCTCCTCCACCTCCGCCCGCATCGCCGCCTGTCCAGACACACAGCTCCCAGTCACACTGCGTTCTCATTGGCAAGGCAATGCACAGCTGGCAGTTTGAGGACACTGCTCCCTCGTTAGTTCACTGACTTGTACAGGTACTATACGGTGTACGGACCCACTGTCTCCTGCTGAGACCCTTAGCAAGCATTCTGCACAGTCTCACCTCTGTTTTCCTGGCTGACTCCAGTGCTTGAGTGAGCTCATTCTGTCGTGATTTCAAAGTCTCCTCTTCTTGTGATTTTGCTTCCATCAACTGCGGGCAGAAAAGACTTTTAAACTGGTTCAAATATGGTGGCACACGTGAATACCTTCAGCATCCATAACGTCCGATTCAACTGTGATGCAAAATCCAGGGAAAACACACGCTCTTTAACACCAGCAACAGAGTAAGCCCCTCACAACAAGCAACACAGAACTTTAGAACTCTGGCTGGAAAAAAAATGCTCACCAGAGATTCTAAAAGATACTGCATGGGGTAGTGTGTGTAGAATTGAATGCCCACCCTCAGGGTGGGATGCTTGGATGTAGCATTCCACTCCTCAGGTGGGCATTACATTCTCATATCACACCCTACCTCATGCATTATTCTCTATATAATTCCACGTTTATCAGTATAACTGCATTGTTATAGGTATGTACTGTTTACAACTGCATTTCTGCTGTTGCTGCAGCACGACCCACTTCTCGGCTTCACCTTGTACTGGAAAGAGTTAATGAAAGGGTTATAAATACAAAACCAAGATTGAGGATGCAGCTGTATGTGGGTAGTGTAATGCTGCCAGAATGTTTTATTGACTGAGAAAGGGGCAATTAACAGTTGTCAGGTCAAGATATTGCTGGCACACAGAGATAAGCCAGCAACTAAGCTTTGCACCAAAGGGGTGCAGAGACTGTATAAAACAGCAGCACTTCAAGATGCATTTGAGAAGCATCAAGATCCTCTGTGAACACACACCAGCACCGTGTCCGAAGCTTCTTCCAGAGATTGGTAACTGATATCATTGCTTCATTTCTGTTAATAACCTCATTAACAGAAATGAGGTTAGTGACCTCATTATTGTGTAGAATGATTAAGCTGTAAAAGTGTGACTTGATTATTGAATCAATAAAGGAAACTTGTTAAATTCTGATTAAATCATTGTTGTGTGCACTCCTTCAGAGAAATACATAAATAATTAAGTTTCCCAACAGCACCTCACACCGCACCTGAGGCGTGGGGCGGCTACACCACAAGGACACATTGCTTCAATAGCAGGCAGGTGTGTTCAATACCTCTCTCAGCTCTCTGTACTGACTCTCCATCACCTCCAGTTTCCTGCGCTCCTCTGCCATGCGCTCTCGCTCCACCCTCAGGGACTCTTCAAGACACTGCCAGGGAGACAGAGCACACTGCTCAGAGCCAGCAATTCCCTCCGTTACCAGAGCTCGGACAGTCTTATTTGCTTTCCAGAACTCCGCCTAAGTAGTATTTTGGTGCTTTCTTGCACCCCGATAACCACCTCACATGTAATGACACCTGGGACAGGACCCCAGAGAAGCTGCCAGGCAGATGAATTATAAAACACTGCACTCACTGGCCGATGCCGTCTCCTCTACACAGAGAGGTATTCTTTCCTAGCAGGGCTGTTACTGCACTACAGTGACATACTGCAATATTCTGCACCAGCAGAGAATAGCATTTTGTGTGATTCTGCAAAACATTGCATGAACCAGCCAACATGTTTTATTTTAAATGAGCTTATTATAGAATTTGCACACTAGAGACTTTCCCATATCCCACTCTCAGTTGTTGGTCACACCACTTCAAAAGGAACCGCATTTGTAGCAGCTGTGTGTTCTGAAGGAAATTCAAAGACTCCCCAGGGAGATTAATTCCCAGACTCCAACTTGATGCCCCATCTCGACCTCAATGGCAGTATGATTCGATAATTCACAAACTTAGTTAAAAGGCAAAAACTAAACTTTCAGGGAAAGACCTCTTGGATTTGATTATGGAAAAAACTAAAACATGTGGGGTCTCCATGTTATAAATCCAACAAAAATTCCAATGCATTCTATTATTTTGTTCCAAATGAGCATATTGACAGTACATAGAGTAATACTGAAAACACTCAAATTAAAAAGGGGATTCACCAGGTACGATTGGCCACTATGCTCCTTCTGTTTCTAGGGTACATAGAAAACAGTGCGTTTTTCATGGAAAATGGAATAATGTATATGCTTCATTCCTGGTTTTATTAAGAGTTAAATAAGACCCATCTGTGCTTGTTACCTATACACTGTACAGCTCAAATTAAAACCTGGAATAGGTGAAGCTGCTATGCAATAGGAGTCTTATTTCCATATATGTGCTTTTTGAGTTGAAATTACATTATATCAAAAATGCAGTCCAGACAGGTAAAGAATTCAATAGTCGACAACAAAAATGTGTCTGGGAGCTACTGTATGAACAGGCTCTCTGAGTACGTCAGAGGTTATAACTGATAAGCAGCTCTCTCAAACAGACCTGCTGGCTTTGCTCCTCTGCTGCTTCCTTCAAGCATTTCAGTTCGTCCTGCATCTGGTTCTCATGCTCTTTCTTCAGCATCTCCTCCCTTTCCTGCAGCAAAGCATCCTGGGAACCCTGCAGCTCCTCTAGACGGGCCTAGAAAGACAGTGGCTCAGACTCACTCTCATTCAAACATAGTTACTGAGGTTTAAACTCTAGATAGACCAGCAGGCTGGTTCACAAGCTTCATTTGACAAGGGAAAGGATTTTGATGGTCTCAGCCTTGCCTTCAATCCTAATAGGCATTGGTCTTCATCACAGTCTACACAATTCAGCACAGATGTCTCTGCTTGAGAGAGGCCCAGGGCTGAATGGCAGGCAGGCAGGCAGGGGATATTCGGGTCTGGATTGAGGTGCACTCTCGCATGCAGAGTTGTGAGGGGAAGCTCTCATGGTGTCTACAAGCAATGTGCCATCAATGTGCCAAGGACTTTACAAAATGGATCACGTCTGTAATTTAGGGCCATGCCAAATCCAATATTGCATCCAAGTCCTAATAAAGAGGCCAAGCAGGTAGATAGGTAGATTAATCTGGAAAGCAGATTGTTTGCTCACCTGTAAAGCGCTGCTCTTATCCTCTGCCTCTTGGTGGCGCTGCCACAAGTTCTTGATACAGCCTGGTATTCCTGCAACCCAGTGTATTTAAATCAAGATAGGAGCAAATGCTTAGCTCCAGTAAATCATACATGCTAGTGACATTCCACATGGTATGGGTTTGAAATATCACAGTTAACTATTATGGATTTTACTTTTTGATTAGGTAAAATGTATTAAATCTGTTTCAGTCATCACATCCTGGGGACTTTGAAAAAAGTTTCAAACACCTTGAAAGACCTATCTAACATGTCTTCTCTTTTAATAACAAGCGGTATGCCAGAGTGTAACCATTAAGCTGTCCTCCTGCACCTTGTGGATGTAAGAGACAGACAGAACAAATGTGATATTCCTGATATCCACTGGGGCAGAGTGTTGCAGGGAGGGAGCTCAATGGTTACACTCTGGTGTACCAGCTGAACTCAGGGTAGTTTATTGTTCTGAAACATATTTTCTGAGAGGAACCACTCAATTGTAAATAATAAAACCAGGAAGAGTTTCAGAAAGAATCAGATACTGATTGTTCTGGGAATTATTTCTTCTAGTGATTTTATTATTTATTATTATTTTCTGAAAATGTGCCTGTGTACTTTCTTTAAAATATGTTTTGTTTGACAGGCAGACTAAAGCTCTGTCCTACTCACCTTCCGTGTTGCTGGACACAACAATCCCAGCATCCCGAAGGGCCTGCTCCACCTCCTGTTGCCATGACAACTCCCGGAGCAGCATCTCCACAGCCACTCTCTGGACCCAGCTCAGGGACGGGTCAACACACAGCTGCTGCAGAGCTTCCACCTCTCTTTTCAGAGCAGGTGCCGAGCGGGCTTCCTTCAGACGGGTCTTCGCAAAAAAGAGAGAGACGGGGACCAAATGTTAGGGGACAGCTTACAAGAGAAAACACCTGCTAGCTATTATGGAATACACAAATAGCCAAGGACTTGCCAAGTGCATAACAATAATTAATTTCCAGTGATAACTGGCAGGAATAATTGCTGGCAAGTTTTGCAGAGTGTAAAACGGCCTCTGGACAAACCAACCATTCTGTTAAAACTGGTTTCTCCAAATGTTTAATCTGAAAATTCGTACAGGGCTCTGACAGTGTTTTCTGTGTTAAAAGTACCCCAGTTAGAAGGGACTCTGTCCACTACAATTGCACAAACAGGCCAGGATCTGGACAGGTCAGTGTGTGTCTGAATGCTTGTTACCTGGCATTCTTCTAGTGTGTTCTTCAGCTTGCCTGCATTGGCAGCTCTCTCGTCCATTTCAGAGGTCTTCCCCTCCAGCTGCTTCTGTAGCTCCCCCACCTTCTCTTTAAGCTGTGCTCTCTCCTCAATGATCTCCTTCATCTGTTCAATAACCTGGAGGGGACACAGAGCAGAGATGTCCTGAACAGCAATCTCAACAGGCTTCCTGAGGACTCAACAACACTTCCTAGATTCTCCTACTTAGGGGTAGAGTAAAATAGCCCTGCCTTATGGTTGTTCACATCACTTCAAGATTATTGTAAAGTTGCAGCTAGACCACTCGAGTGAACTAAAACACTTGACGTGGGTAAGTACCAGGAAGCAGCAGTAAAAATATGCAGTGAAAAATATAAGGGAGTATGAATAAATAAGAAAATACATTAGTGGAGCTAACTGTGATTCTTCAGACCATGCACTCATTCCAACCTTGTATTGTCTTTTAGAGAGCGACTGTACCTAACTAACCCAGGCCCCGGAACACATCTCTATTAACAACAATTGGTGGCTCTGTAGTATGTTTACTATACTATAGGATGTTCTCTTACGGGAGGTCAGTGGGGAGGGACACTCATACCTCTTGATCGGAGACAGCCTCGTTGGGAGCAGGGACGCCTGGAGCAGTGTAGGTGGTCTGAATGATCCGACTGTGGAACCGCTCCAGCTGGAGAGAAACAGGGCTGCTTCATACATCACACACATATGAACATTGTCAGGGCTACTGGCACTGGCTGCAGTCAGGCATCATGAGAGTTTCCTCTCACAGCTCTGAAAGCCAGACAGACTCAATCCTGACCTGAACACGGTTCAAACAGAATGCTCCTCAATTCTGACCTGAACACTGGTTCTCAGAATTCTGACCTGAACACTGGTTCTCAGAATTCTCCTCAATCCTGCCATGAACACTGGTTCAAATAGAATGAGAATTGGGGCCCTCTGGGTCGCCATGATTTCCTCAATCCTGCCATGAACACTGGTTCAAATAGAATGAGAATTGGGGCCCTCTGGGTCGCCATGATTTCCATTACAGCACTGGTAATGCAACCTTTATGCACAGATGTAGATACATGCTATGAAACTAGTAAACCTCAGTCAGTAAACTGAAGTCTTAACAATTACTGTATAGAAACACACTGGATATGTACTATGCATTATCGTGTGGTTCTATCATGTTCATGCCAGTTCATGTTCACATACATTTGCAGAAAGTATAACATTTTGCTGATTTCCCACTGCAAGTCATTTGGACTTGTTTAGGTCTTGCCACCTGGTGGTCACACTATATATTGAAACCTTGGTAGAGTGATACCTGCTACTTCTATGATATACTGCATGGAACAGAACTATGTTGTTGTCCAGAACATTTCTAGGAAGTTTTTAATGTGTTTTTTTAAAGTTGTTTCACCTCCTCTTTGACATCTAAGAAATATACAATTGCTGAAAACATGGTACAGTATGTTAACAAAACGTTTGTCACTGCACAGTGCTCCCTCATTATTCACACTGACAGTCATGTGTTAGAAAAGTCTCCTTCCTGATTAAATTATAGTCCAGTCAACCCCTTTAATATCACATCAATGGGACTGAACACAACAGCGACAATCACCGCAGTTGGCTTTAGCACCAATAACCTGGCAAACCATTACAACAAAAGATACAACAAATATGCCTGCTTTGCTGTAGAACTTAATATAGTACAATGTATTACATTGATTAAAATACTGTTCATTAATAATATGTATTACCAATACATAGTCTATGATGCTGCCCAGGTACAGCACATTGTAATAATATAACAAAAGAAAGCTGTACCCATACTGTATGTCAGAACATACACATAACTGTAAATTAATTTACTTGCATGTAAACCTATGCTTTTATTTCCAAAAGTGACATTAAGTGGTGATAATAAGCAGAGGGTGACATCCCTGGGAGTGCTATTAAGCGGGTTGGACTGTACCTGTACAATTTACAATGAACAGTTCTCACCCGGGCTTGTGTCTGCTCCAGGTGTACCCTGGTGAGCTGCTCCCGGAGCCCCGTCTCCTGCAGCTGCTGCCTGCCTCTCTCCAGCTCCTCCTGCAGCCGGGCCTGGGCCTGTAACGATGACAGGACAGCAGAGCTGATGAATGGGACTTAGTGTTCATGCATACACCTCATGGCAAAGTGCTCCGAGCGCAGCAGAGGCCTTCCATGGAAAGTAACCTCAAGCAGCTAGATTTCCAGAGTGGAAAACTCGGACATTTTCTTATCTTTAATTCAACTCTGAAGCAGTTAAACTCAAGTATATAATAACACAATCATCATTTAAAAATTAAACATTTCTGAAAATGGCTGTGTTAAGCCAAACACAATAAGGACTAACTTAAAAGGCTAACTTGGCTGATGGTAGTTACAAGATTAATGGGAAAGTCTGCTTTTTTGTGTATTTTGTGGCCACATAGATGCAGGGTTTGATACTGTCACCAAAATTGTGAATTCACCAACCCCAAATAAAATAATATTTAGAATTTATAGAAGTTAGAACAGGTGATCGTTCGCCAACATATCTGACACGACAAGCGTATATATACGAAAACACATATTCAGTAATACGCGCTTGGTATGCCGAAATACACAGTAAATATAGTGCATTACTGAAACACCATTATTAAGGAATAAAAGGAAATAACTGAGCTTTAGTCATGATATTCTCAACTTAAAAACAAAAAGGTGAAGTATAAATGACTGGTATAAAATATATATTGCATGTTAAATGTATATATATATATATATATATATATATATATATATATATATATATATATATATATATATATATTTAGCGTTCTGGTGCAAAACTGGCAAGAAATATTGACTGCAGTAACTGAGATTTGAAGGTAGCAGCAGGCTAGTTTGTTACAACCTAATCCAGTTGTAAGGGGTGAGTCTGCCTGGAAAGACTGTCGCCTAGCAACCCCTGCAGGTGTTCAGGTACTGTACATTAATTAGTTAACAGATAATGGGGTAGATTTAGCTTCCCCTCCAGTGCAAAGTTACTCCAAAACTAGAAAGAAACAACTGAGGTGTAGGTAAAACCCCAGAAAAAGGGTTTATTTCTAGACAAAACCCTGAAAAACTGTGAAGCCAGGCTGGGTCTGACTGTGCTGCTTCATCTCATTAGGCCCAAATACTGCAGGTAGAAGGTCCCGCGGAGCCTACCTGTCTGTCCTCGGCCAGCCTGCCTTTCATGCCTTCCTGCTCGGAGTGATGCTTCTCAGTGTCAGCCTCCAGCTCCTTCACTTGCTGCTCCATCTGCTTCAAGCGCTGAACGAGACCACATCAATCAATCCAGATGACTCAATTGAGAACAGATTCTCATTTACCACGACGACCTGGCGAGTCTGAATGGGTATATGGTACGTATGGTTGTATGCATGGATGTTTGCGTGGGTGTATGTATGGGTTTTCGACCGGATGAACAATGCGAGAAACTATAAAAGTTAGACGATTCAACTTTTAATGTTTGGCTTGCTCATTTAGACTATGCATATAATAATAATTATTATATTAATAATTATATTAATACTATTAATAATTAATTATTATTTGCATTTTTTTTTTTTTAGACCAGATCCAGTGTACAGCAAGCAACTATTTCTGCTGTTTGTACTACTGCTTTCTTACAGGATTCCACTGTGGTGGTCTGGGTAGAGCGAGCAAACAAGGGCTACAAAAAATGCAATAGGTAATTTCTCTAGAAAGTTAGCTGAACCTGTTTTGACCGGACTTTAGTTCAACCTACTTCCATTTTCTTTATTATTGATATTTTATACGGAAAACCACAAACTGAAATCCCAGACTCGGCTGCTGGCGGTGTGTCTACTTGACCTGATGACCAGAGAGAAAATCGAAACACAGCAGGGAAGCGTTTTCAGGTAGAGTATCTGTAATAAGAACAGGGCGCTTGCACAACACAACATAGTGTAAATCGTGATGCTGGGCCTTTACTAACAAGTTTCATCACAATTCAATAAGCGGTTTAGAGGCGATAAGTACACAGTACCACTGCCTCAACTATATCCCGATCGTCGAGGATTTCATCTCCTGCAAGGGATGATACAACATTATTAATGAGATAAAACACATATGAGACTATGACAATGTTCCTAGATCTATTAATAGTTGTTGGTGGGCAATCTGGGTTTTGGGGGAACGCTTGAACGCTATATTCAAATCAAACCAACAAGTCATTCCAAGTTATATGACACAAACAAACAACCAAGCATCCATCCAAGACAACATACAATAATAATGTTGAGGATGGGAGACACTCACTTTTTTGAGAGCAACCACTTCAGTTTCTCGGGCCACCAGCTCCTCTTCGTGTTTCTTGGTCTCCCTCCTATTTGAAAACTGAGAAATAAACCATAGCTTAGCAGCAGTGTCAGGTTCTACGCAAGTGTCCCTTCCGATCTCTTTCTCAAATAAGAACACAAACTAAAAACAATAATATTTTCAACAGCAGCACAGACTCTATTGGTCAGCTATAATGTGAAATCAATTTATCAGTCCAGAATTAGATTAATAAGTATCTTTAGATGTAATTTGATTTATTTGTTCCACTTTGGAGAACTGTAACTTGCTTGAACAGCTCCTAATAAACCCTGGAACAGGAGGGAAACTGCTGTGCAATAGGGGTCAAACCCTGTGATGTCTTCATTCCATTCAAATCATGTGACAATGTGACCTTTCAATTCTGCTGACCCCACCTCTTCTACATAGAGAGTTTATGGGGCCAGCCAAGTTTAAAAGGCCATTTTATTACATGATTTACAGTAAGCGCATCAGGAGACAAGTTCACAGCAACGAAGTTCAAAGACAGTTAAAAAACGATAACTCAATCTCAAGCAACAGAACCCAGAACCACTGAACATAATTACAAACATCACAAACAGCAACTTTCCCTTTAAGTATAACGCATTGCCTTTAATTGGATGATTTCAGGTTATCATTTCTTAACTACTGTTCTTCATTACTTTGACTTGGAATATCCTTGACAGTGAGGCACACACATATGGTGCTGGAACAATCCCACAGGTGCAGGAGAGAGGCACGGTTTCCATACCTTGGCGGACATGGATGCCAGCTGAATGTCCTTCTCACGGATTTGCTTGTGCAGCTTCTCCACCTCGCCGCCCAGCCGCATGACCTGCTGCTCCCGGGCAGAGACATCCCGCTGCAGACTGGTCACCAGCCCTGAGGGGAGGGGGGCGCAGACTTATTCTACTTTGTGATCGGATGCTCATTTTCCCAAACAACAGCAATTGTCTGTGTTCAATGACTAGAGATAACCCAAGCCTGAAGTTCGGGTATGTGTGTAAAACACATCAAATAATCCAACAGCACTATTATTTCATGCTGCCACAGATGAGAGAATTGTACTTTGAACATGTTCTTATTTAGAGTGGAGACCTGGGATTTTCCATTGTAAATATTATCTAACTCACTATTCCAGTGCAACTTGTGCTCATGTTTATACTGGCTTTAACAATGGGGTATCCTCTCATTCCCAGTACCTGTAGACATGGAGCTGTCTCTGCGGAGCCTCTCGTTCTCGTTCTTCAGGCTGCTGATCTCCAGGTCTCTCTCACTGTAGGCGTGCCTCAGGACTTCACTTGAGCCCGTCTGGAGCTTGATCATCTGACAGGGGACAGAAAAACGAATCACTCATTTAAATACGAACACTTGCATAATGCTTTCCTTTTTAAATGGAGTTAACATAGAGGACTGTACCTGGTCAATTAGCATTATAAAATACTGCAGATTATATTACAGCTAAACATGGCAGAGAAAACAGGCACAATAACTGCTAGTATTCCCAGCCCACGCGGTTTTCTGTCTTTTACTTTCTTGCTAAATTTGGATTTTAAAAAAAAAGTCTGAGGCCCTGCACAAATTGGAATGTCTTGGAATGTCCTATAGCAGGGTTAGAAACTCACACGGCAACCAACCCTGGATCTAACTACATGAATAACTCCTAAGAGTTTCATGCTGTAATAAATGCAAAGCATATACAGTACATTGAGCTCAAATTCCTGGCACCTAGTCAATGTATGAATATACCTGTGTGCAGGACTGGGTGCAGTGTTAGTTTCTAGTCTCTCCAGTACCTGTTCCTTGAGCTCCTGGATCTCCTCTTTCTTGCTCTCCAGTGTCTTCAGTGTGTGGATGATCTCTGTGTCTCCGCGACCCTGTGCCAGCTGCTGCTTCAGAGCAGCGATCTCGTCCCGGAGGCTGGCGATAACCGCGTCCTTGCGCCGCGACTCCCCTTCGAACACCTGCAGCCTGCTCACCTCGTCCCCCTGCCGCAAGAGCCTCTGCTCCTGTGTGTCGCAATCTTACATGTTATTTCAACTGAAATATTATTTCCCATTGATAGCACAATCAATCGGTCTTACAGTATTTCTTCTCTTTGAATATGAAGAGCAACTTTATGTCTACTCTCCAAGTGCATCTGGAACACCAGAGTGGAACCATTAACCCAGCCCCCTGCTACACTTTGCCCCTAGTGGATAGAAGAAATACTATGTTCTATGTAGTATTTCTTACTGTGTACTGTGTTGCAGGGGGCAGGTTCATGGTTACACTGTGGTGTACCAGATGTACTTGGAGGGTAACAAAGGGATAACAGGCAGGGGCAATGTAAAAACTCACTTGCCCTAGACTGGAGGGACCACCCTTTCTCTTAGCAGGTCAGTATCAAAGCCTATCCAATCCTTGCTTCTCCTGGTCACTGTAGATTAAGGTGTCCTGTGGTGATTTTATGAGGTGGTTCTGTGTCTATGTTGTTGTCACCAAATTCACCAAATAAAGTAATAAAAATGATTACCTTCTCCTGAAGCAAGAGCTCAAGGGCCTGAGGTGAGAGAGACTGGGGCCCGTTTGTGAATGAGTGCCCCACTCCAGCACTGCCCGTCCAGTTTCCTAAAACACAAACACACAGACTATTAACAGCACTGAATGCTTACACGGTACACCACACAGATTTTTCACATATTTCTATTACGATTCTGTAGTACTTGTTCAATACACATTGCTCTTATGTTATAGGAGGTCTATTTTAATGATCTTGGAAGATCTTAAAACTCTTTATTAATCCTGTCATTATTTTCTAAACAGGATTGACGCGAAGAAAATACTTTCGTAAACGTGGCCTGTCATGCACTTCCGTTCACTATGGAGGTCTCAGATGTGCAGTTTTGAAAGAAACACGTGTTTTAGCAAATTTGCACTTGCTGTTTATTAAAACATGCGTTCAACTGCACTTCCTTGTCCAAAACCTCCTGTCATTAATCAACCACCTGACTCCCCTATTGACTGATATCCTTTTCAGCCAGTAGCAGGTTTCGACCCTGAGGTGAAATGGGCTGACGTGAAGCAACTGAGAACTTTCTTTAACCTAGTGTGTGGCCAGTCACTGCAATTCCTTTGCTCCTGGTGTGGAGCACACCCTGCTACACCCTGCACCCCTTGATTACTCTGGAAGACCGAATCAATCCTCTAGCATCGTGACGAATCAACAATGCTGCACTTGTATTCTGATGGCAAGGGCTACTTTCAAAGCGATAATGAACCCATCCACCGTGCCTGAAAGCCATGTTGTGTCAAGGCTGGATAAAGTGGCCAAATCCAATGTTAGGCATAGATCCCAATAAACCTGCAGTGTATATGGCAAAAGGAAAAAGATTTATGGAATAATTATGGTTGCTAAACCAAGCCGGGTCCTGCTGTACCTGTTCTGAGTGAGGGCGTTCCATAATCTACAGAGTTCATGGGGCCCCCACCTCTCCTGTTTCCCACGCTAGCAGGCCGGGTCCTGATGGGCGGGTGAGGGATGGCCCCGGGGCCCCCCTCCTGGGTCCAGGGAGCTGGAGAGGAGGGCTGGGGCTGCAGGGAGGGCAGCTGAGAGAGGGGTGCTGGGGAAGGGGGCGGTCTGTGGTCCTTAATGATCTGGAGGTGTCCCTGCCAAGCTGTGCGCTGAGACACTAGGGGGCAGGAGTGCTGGAGCAAATATAGGAATACATACTATTAGTGTTGCACTAAGAGCATTGCAGTTTCTATGATTTATCACCATCTTTTATTAAAAAGCTCAATTCGTGTTAGGATTCAATTTGCTTAATTTACTATACAAACTGAATAAGTTATATACATAACATAGACCCCTGTTAGCACTCATTTTGGACTACCTAAGGTGACGTACTGTAAGGTAGAATAAGATTTGTGCTAATCAGGCTCTGTTAGCTGAAAGTTGTGGATAAATAGACTTCATCTGAGTCAAAGTGAAAACAAAAAGAAAAGCAGCAAAACTATAGGTGCCATGTGAGGATAATGCTATGTGAAAGAAAAGTAGCAAAACTGCTTTAAAACAAGTTTTGGGGAAGCTTGATGAAGCAGCAGAACGGAGAAATATGTGCGTCAGAAAGAGGCACAGAAAGACTTATTACCATATTATTTTTCATTTTTAGTTGAAAACCTCTGACTTGTCGTCAAATTCCTTAAAAGGTTTCTTAAAAGTTTGGCAGTATAAACCACAAATCATACAGTACGTACCCACACTAATTAACTACAGACAAAAAAAACAAGCTATTTGTAGGAATATTCACACATTATTTAGTCTGCCATATAAAAGGGTTATTTTACAAAGTACAACTGTTGATGCTTCTAGGAGGCATGTCAGAACAGCCTCTTCAGAGTGACTGGAATGCCTGCAGTGGTTTGTATCTGATTCAAAGCCAGCAGTACCGAGGGTGTGTTCTCCACCGCCAGCTCGTAGCAGGGCCCCCCGAGGCCAAAGCGGAGCACGTCTCCCGGGGCCAGGCGCACCGCAGCGTTCTGGACCCGGCAGTCATTGACGAAGGAGCCGTGGTAGGAGTTGAAGTCTCGGAGCACAAAGCTGCCCTCCAAATCATTGAACTCGATCAGGGCATGGCGATCCTCCATCCCTGCTGTCTGGAGAACAGAGGAAATCAAAATCATGAGCGTGGACAACCCACACTGTGAGGAAAGACAGGCAGAAAGAAAGAAAGACATTAATAAGTTCAATAACAAACATTTCCACCATAACCCTTTCCCAGTGTTAATTATTGAATATATTAAGTTTATTTTAGTATTTCTAAATTGAGCACTGTTGAGTGTTTAATAGTTATGAAAGAAAGAAAGTAATTTAGTTTGTTAAAACATTTACACTGTATATGACTAAGTTCAGAGAAATAGAACAATGTTCATACATTTTATTGCAAATATACACATAGGTCCCCGTATCACGTAAACGGTTATTTATTTTCATTATAAAAAAACATAGCCTATATAACTAAATGCATTTAGATGGCTTGTATCACATGACTTGCATCAAATACTTTGCATCAGATAGTGATGATGTCACAGTAAGAGTATGACACATTCAGTGTTATAACTATTACATAGTGATTTATTCTTACACTTTTAAAAATCCAGTTCTGATTCTTTCTATCAATGACCCACCTTCATTTAGTCCATTGTAATTTTCATTGAAAAGATGGAAAAGATTGCTGAAGAGAATACCGCTAAGTGGCTGAGGTACCCGGCCAATTGTTATGTCACCGTTTTGACTTTGCAGCTGAATGGAATTCCCAGAGGTGCCAGGGTTAGGAATTTTAAAGCAGGTAACATCAATCATACCGATATTGAGAATAAAGTACAGTCAAAACTCTGAAAAATTGATGTCATAAATTGTGTTTCTTTGTGATGTGTTGTTGCATACACCAGGTGAAAGGTATACTCTGCTGAGACAGCATCAACAGTTTTCAATCTATACTGTGACAGTTAGATGGTAACCATGATACACTGTAGTAATCTAAGGCAGGTTCCAGAGAGGAGACTTTGTTTTTACACAACTTAACCTAAACTTTAGCTAACTATCTATATTATATAAAACGTATGGTAATTGACTGAATACATTTTGGTGTCAAATATGAAAACTCTGTCATTAATAATAACAATAATAATAATAATATATTTATTCTTATATAGCACCTTTCATAGTGGACCACCATCACAAAGCACTTTACAGAGGCAGGCTGTGAACTGTGCATTATATGCAGAGTCACTTACAATAGGATACTGATTTAACATCTCATCCGCAGGATGGAGCACAAGCAGGTTAACTGACTTGCTCAGGGTCACACAGTGAGTCAGTCAGTGGCAGAGGTGGGATTTGAACCGGTGACCTTCTCCTTACAAGCCCTGGACTTTAACCACTGGACCACTGGCTTTTTGAAGCATCATTTAAAATGTGTCTGCTAGATGCCCATGCTTGTCTTCCCATTACACCTCTTACCTGCAAACACAGATCACTGTCTTCATGCCTCCCCACTGTGGTGCTCTTGGGTCGTAACATGAAAGCCCCCTCAGCGGTTTTCAGATAACCCTTCATTCTCCGCTTTATCTGTAAAACACAATTTCACAATTTAGTACAGGCAACATGGCTCAGTCGTTAAAACCAGAACACGTATCACATGTGATAATAACTTACAGTACAAAGATAGGACTAAAAAGTAATCCTGAAATGAGTGAACCTCTTTCTCTCGTGGTGCGAGCTACATGGACAGCGTGTTGAAAATCTAATTGTAACATTCAAAGTTTCATCAAATGATTCTCAAGATGTAGCCTTGATTAGCACAACCAACCACAAGAGAGAAATTAAGAATGGTCTCCATAAGCAAATGAATAATATACAACAGATACTGATAAACCAAAGCCTGACCTCTTGAATAAGTGGGTCACCATGACCTCTCAACTCTCAGGAGCCAAGTGCAAACCACTGGTTCTCTACAGACCTGACAGATGGGACTCTATGAATGCCTCAACTTTTACCATTTACTATAGGCATCCCTCATAAAGAGAACAATGGTTAACTTCAAACATAACTAAAATATACTTATTGAAATAAAGCAATTAGTCCAATTAATTTACTTCTGAAAGATCTCAGAGGCAATTATTCATCAAGGACAATAAAAATGCATTTGTGTTTTTTTTCAGCAAAGTCCCTCCAACACACATAGTAGAGTACCACAGAAAACACATTTAATTGGACCCTGTAATAATATTAACATGAACTTTATTTAAAAAAAAATTTTTAAAAACCCGAACCTGCCACTTTTAATTGTTTAATGGTTTGTCACAAGCCAGAAAGAAAGTATCTGCCATGCTTTCTTCATTTGCTTGTATATTTTTTTAATTTTTTTTTTAATTTTAATTCCTAATCATGAAACACACACCCACACGTATAGTTTCGTTATAGGCGTCCCAGGGGGTATGAGAATCCAATAATGGAAACTGTAAACACGTCAGATACACAGTAGTTATAATATCATATGCAAATGTGGTTGATTTGTTCAATAATTTCACTCCTTTCCAATGCAAAAATGCTGAAGTAAATATACATATACACATACATAAATAAACGCATTCATAAATAACGCTAGGGTTGAGGTAGAACGGGCCTTTTTAACTATTAAAGAACGGCCTGTGCTACCAACAGTTCCATTGTTATTTTAACCGATTTAGTTGAATTGCATAGGCTTATTAAAGTAAATTGCGGTATAGAAACATGGGACGGACAGTACTCACTGAAGTGCAGAGTTTGGAACATTCGGAGATGCAAAATGATTGAAATCTCAAATTCCGGGAGATTTTCCGTGCACTCTCAGTCTGTTCCGCTGCTTCTCTTTGCTGGGGAGTTTGTCATGTATGGTTTGGTAGGATTGTGTATCGGCGCCATGGAAACAACCGCTGAAACTCCGCCTTGAGGGAGGGCTGCTGTTTGGTTTGATTGCGGTTTGGTTTCCAGGAGTAGGTGGTAATGGGGAAAGTGGTCGCCTTTCGTTCATTTTGAACACTTTATTTTATCTAAACAAGCTCCTTTTTTCTATAGTATTTAAATGCAAAATGAAAACGTACATTCTATTGGTCTGACAATGTATTCAGAGTAAATATATGCAAATAGATTCACTCATCTGACACAGGCTAAATTAGCCCCTAAGGAAGTATTATGGTAAACTCTATTCCATTACTGTATGAGAACCAAGGTTCCAAGATGCCATGACGCGTTGCTAGGCAGCATTGGAAGGTAGAGGGCTGAGGCCCGGATCTGATAAGAGTGTGCCTGCTACCTGGGAACTGCATAAACATTTACTGTTCAAGGAGTAAAGAGGAAAATGACGTGCCCAGCATTCCAATACAACACACACCACTAAAAACACAAACCCATTCCAATCAAATACAGATACACTGGCATTATGAGGGACGCTGATTGTGAATGGTGACACTATTCACCCAACTGTATTTTGACTAGTTGTTGGAGTCTGCTAAATCCAGCCGAATGCTATATAAATACATTGATTATAAATACATTAAAATAAATGAACAGGTTTAACTTGTAATCATTTTAAACTTCAGATCAGAGTGAACTATGCAGGGCCCGCAACGCACTGTATCCAGTGCCATTGTCCCTCCCCTGTCACACTAAACTCCCCAGCACCAAAACATTTCATTAAAAGAGAACTATCTTTTTTCATTCTTAATTTCAAAAGGTTACCAATAAAGGTTATGCAATTAAAAGAACGTATTGGACGAGTCCTGATTTTGATCCCATTTTATTAGTGATTATTCCTTGCACAGTTTCCTCTGTGATTAACAGGTATTATACAGGAGGTGGTGTTGCTCTTCTTCTCTTCAGTTGTTAACCATGTTCTGCAAATGAAACAGAGACACGTTTTACAAAATGCATTGCTGTTATCAGAACTCAATTAATGCGCTATTAATCATGCTTTTAAATAGGCTTTATTATTCAATCTACAGCAACGAAGGGACTTAATACCCTATACATCTTTAAGAATAACATATATCCAAACTCCTCTAGTGAAACACATTGTGTTCCACTAATCAATATTATTCTCAACATTACAATGTTAGAATACTGAAGGCCTGTGCTCACCGTGTTGATCCAGTCAGTGTAAGCAGAGGCGGGTGAAGACCGTGGGTTTCTTGGGGTAGTTGCAGCTCCAGCCAGACCCGGCTCACTATTCCATGGACCACCCAAGCATCATCAGCGCTGGCAGTTCAGGGTCCGCCAGAGTCACCCTATTGAACAAGGGACAGGGGTTCAGAACCAATTGAAAGAACCACAGAAACAGCAACAAACAAACAAACAAAAAGCTGGATCTGAAAATTCCTTTGGGTAGCCTGTATTTATTTGTTTTTAAATATATATATCAAAATTGAGATTACCAATAACATGCTATCCCACAGTACTTGTACCGATTGTCAGACTGCATCAGGAAGTCACTGTTTTCTTTTAATTTTCCAAGTCTGTTGATTGATGCAATAGAATGCCATCCCACACAAAGACCCTTGCCACTGTGGGCTAGCATTATATTGCTGAACATCAACTGGAAGTGCTAACCCACATTTTACTGAGTGTGAACATTAAAAGTGTCTGTGAATATTACCGTTATCTTACTCTCACCCCTTCAATTGATAAACTACACAGAACTGCACTGAACTGCTTTGCCTTGTAGCGAAGTTCCATTCATACTAGTTTTATACCATTCCAATAGTTCATTCATTGTAGCTGCTTCAACACTGGGGACCTCAGCCTCTTTACAACTCTAATCAGGGAAGATATCCAGCACTGAGACCCACCTGGCAACCGGACAGCTCTCCATCTCCTCCAGCGCACAGCATCTTCTCTTTAACCATCCCGCCCCACCAGTCAGGCAGAGTGCAGGTCGCGTGGTCCACCACGGGCAGAAGAGCCTGCTGCAGGTTATCAGCCAGGGGGCCGTTAGCTGTGAAAGCACAAATAGCAGATATGATACATACAGTACATGGACTGCAGTGTTGAAACTGAACGTTCCCGTCCCCATTGCCAGAGGGAATCCACCCTTTTTCAGACCTGTTTCCAGATTTATAATTCATTTAAAATAATTCAGGTTTCCTTGGGTAACAAAATTAAAGTACCTGACACCTCCATTTTAAAGTATTTATATGGAATAGAAATATCTATTTTTTTTTTTTTTAAGGTGTAGGGTGCTTACTATAGAGGCGTCCCCAGCCGGTGATGTAGCAGGGGTTGTTATGGGCGAGCAGCTGGCCCTCAGTGGGAAGACAAGCAGGCTGGATTGACTCACTCAGGGCAACATGTTCCTGCAGCTTCACCAGGGCAATGTCATTCCTGGGAACAGGCAGCAAAAGAGAGGAGCCAGGTTTAGAATGCAGCAGGTTGCACAATTTCTCCACTGGCCTTACCATGCCAATGGAAGTCATTACTAGCTACATAGGTCTCAAATGTGCAGTTTTTAAATAAACACATTTCATAGCAAATATTTTCATTTTAAAACACCACACCTGGTACTAATCTAGGTTAAAGAAATCTCTCTTTGCAAGCCATGCCATCCAGGAAGTCTGTTACTGCTTTACTTCCTTGGTTAGTTCACCCCAGCAGTGCCCTCTGGGTCAAAGCATGTGGCTGAAAGCATGTCAGTCACTAAGAGAAGCAGCTGATTGGCTCTCGACAGGAAAGAAGCCACTGAAGTGGAAGGGACAATGTCACCCTCGAGATAAAATGACCCAGGAAGTGCAAGACAGTCTAAAGGCATGGCTTGCAAACAGAGTTTTATTTAACCTGAGTTGTAAACCTGCACATTTGAGACCTAGTAATACTGTATGGAATTGCATTGTGAAAATATACTGAATGATTTTGCTTGCTACAATTACATTACCATGTAGTCATTCATAGAACTCATAGATATACGTCACTTCGTTTTCATACTTTCTCTATGGCTTGCTAAATGGTGTATTATGGTGTTTAATCAGAACACTTCAAAATATTTTGGACACAAACTGCCTAAGAGTAAATGATAGGATTACCAATATTTGTAAACATAGAAGCTTGGTTATGGTAATAAAACACCCCGACACTAAGGAAGGCATTTGCTAACAGTTGATTGATTATTGATCTCCATGTCTTCTCAATGCATTGATTTGTGTTGATTATTACCAGTTGGATATTCGAGAAGGACATTGTTTGCTGATTGACTCTAATTGAAATCCGAACGCTGAGGAAGGCATTAGCGGTTCTATCCATCAGCTTCACTTAATATCCCACAGTGTATATAACATTCACTCCACACCAGCTGGAATACAGAGCACTTACAGGATGAATAGGGAGTTCCATTTCTCGTGAACAATGATTTGAGCAGCTGGGACAGCGATGGAGCCGGCTTCAGCCTCCTTGAGGTTGTACTTGCCAAGTTCCACTCTGTAGGTTCTGCTTTTGCTGTGGGAGGAAAAACAACAAAACCCCAAAAGTGTTTATTAATTAGGAATTCCATGTCTAGTTTTACTCCAGGGTACAGCATAAACCACCACAGTGATCACACAGCTAGTAAGATACAACTTAGTGGACTTCAGTGTCCTAAAATGCAACATTCAGGGTTTCAGCATTTATTATTGGATTTATTTTCACAAAAATACGCCATGACTTTGAGACAAGCCCCCACCAGGCCTCTACTAACAATAACATGTCAAACCTTCATCATTGGAATAGGTCTGGTAACTCATTTTCACCATATTAGGTTTCCTGTTCTCCAAAAAAATATATATAGTATATATTTAGTATAATAAACATTGGACAAAAAAGTCCAAGTCTATATCTTTGTCCTGTATTCATTTTGCTAATTGTGTAAGGACTTTATAATCCCTGCTTTTTTCTTAACATGTTCCTATTCATGCTACCTACATATAATGCCCAAACATCACATGTTGAAAACATGATTGGGAATGAAGGGAATGACAATCACGTGGTCACATGACCGTTCCCTGCAGCCTCTGTAATGGGCAGTGCTGTGTGATACACTGGATTCCGTTGTCTCCTGTTGGTGAGATGAGGTTAAAAGCTCATTGCGGTGCGCGGGTCGCCAGTTGGTGCCCAGCCTCACCCCTGTTACACCTGGTACTAATCTAGGTTGAATGTTAGGTTACCTGATGCAATGGGCAGCAGTCAGGACCCAGTTGGTGGCGATCAGAGTTCCTCCACAGGTGTGATACCAGTTTCCATCCTTGGTGTACTGGAGAGAGATCTGAGGAGCAGATTAAAAGGAAGCATTGTGAGAATTCAGCTTTGTTAAATGAAATATTTCACAAGACTCCGCCATGCTTCGCTCATCGTAATACTTTACATGATACTGTACGTTGTATTGTGATAGAGGTATGTATCGGGATACATAATCTAAGGTGCAGTCTACCCAATTATTCTTGAATGATGAATGAAGGGGATTTATCAGAACTCATTCACAAAGCTCTATCACATGAGTGTGTTTTATGAATAAAAGCATTCATTCAATTCTCTTAGACTGTTGTTAAAAAGCCAACATCCAGTCTATTATGAATATGAAATTGTATTCATACATTTTTTTTAAATTACTGGCTCACAAGCTTTGATGCAAACACATCTCACTCCTAACTTGAATCCCCTATCTGCCATTTAAATGTAAAATTCTAATACATTTATTTAACTAGGACAGAACCCTGAAGATATACATCTCATTTATAAGAGGGTCCTGACGAGAAATAACATTCTAGAATCAATGGCAAAAAGAAACAAATCGTTTAAAGAGAACAACAATAATTAAAACAAATCACAAATAAAAATGGTAACACAAAATAAAAAAACATAGAAAAGCAAGCGTTACTTGCTTTTCAGTTCTAGGCCTCTTTCAAGCAAAGACTGACAAGCACATTGTGTGGTTGTTTTGGAAGCCAGAATTGAATTGCCTTCAGAAGTGAAAGACTAGAGGTATTACTTAAAAAAAGCATCCGTGAGGCCTAAACGTAAATGCCAATTTGAAGTCTTGTTTTATTAGAAATATGGACCCAGCGAAGCTCTCGTTCTTACCTGCCACGGCCAGCTGTTTGGGCGGGCATCAACACCCCCGACCACTCTTGAGATGTCTGGGGCACTGGCAGGCACCCCACAGCTGTAAGCTTCAACAGAGAACACAACATGGTATTGGTAACAGTGAGGAGAGTGCTGTGTGAAACGAAGGTGCTGTCAGGAATAGCTGGTGCCAGCACTGCAGGAACATTATATGCCATCTTAATTACAGAGGTCCTTCAACAAAGTGTCTAAACTTCAAGTTTCATGTGTCTAGGTGTGTTATAATCTTCTTCCAAGCCTTAAACTCAAATTACTATCAATTACATAGAAATGTATTTCATAAAAAAGTATAGGTCCAAACTTTCCTTTAGTATTTCTACCTGTTTTACCTTCATTGAAAAATACTTCTGGTGTAAATATTGGTCATTTACATTCAACATGTTTGAAGTTAGATTTGTTTTTTACACTCATGTATCTAAATGTTGACTATTTTCACATCTAAAATATATTGAAATCTACAGTAATGGTGTCAATAAGTTGCAGCTATACCTAAACTAACAGACATAACAAGAACATGGGCAGCAGTGTGGAGTAGTGGTTAGGGATCTGGACTCTTGCCCAGAGGGTCATGGGTTCAATCCCAGGTGGGGGTCACTGCTGCTGTACACTTGAGCAAGGTACTTTACCTAGATTGCTCCAATAAAAACCCAACTGTATAAATGGGTAATTGCATGTAAAAAATAATGTGATATCTTGTAATAATTGTTAGTCGCCCTGGATAAGGGTGTCTGCTAAGAAATAAATAATAACATACTCCAGAAAATCTATTACTTACCACTAGCCACCAGAAAAGCGAGGACCACAAACCTCAGCATTGCAGTGTCTTCATGCTGACTGGGGCGAGCTCCTCTTTTATACACGCTGAAGAGGTGTGTCTCTTATTTTCTGTGAGAAGTATTTCATAATCCCTGTCTGACCAAATGGAACATTTATTCGACCTTGCAGATAATTGCCCTATAAATAATACACCCCAGTGCTGATGTGGATGTATAGCATTCATCTTATTACTTATTAACTGGTATTTTTGATATTGGGAAGTCGCCATACTAATGTGAGCCTTATTTTCCCATCTCTTTACTACAGCGCTTACCCCTAAAAAATGTTTAAAGTAACATCCCATTGTAATGCCAATGCATTACCTAAACAAGCTATCCAACCTTGTTGGCCAAAATGAGCCATACTAAAACACCACATCGATATGCTGAATCAAGACTGCGCTTCTACTCCAGACTACAGAATGGCCTTGCAGTCTTTTCAAACCCATTCAAATACTGAAATGGGATTCTTTAAAAGAGCCGTAGTGTGGAGCTGAGGAGCCATTCGCAGAGCTGTAGTGTGGAGCTGAGGAGCCATTCGCAGAGCTGTAGTGTGGAGCTGAGGAGCCATTCGCAGAGCTGTAGTGTGGAGCTGAGGAGCCATTTGCAGAACCGCAGTGTGGAGCTGAGGAGCCATTTGCAGAACCACAGTGTGGAGCGGAGAAGCCATTTGTAGAATCGCAGTGTACAGCTGAGGAGCTACTCGCAGAGCCACAGTGTGGAGCTGAGGAGCCATTCACAGAACTGCAGTGTGGAGCGGAGGAGCGGTCCTGAAACAATAGCAAACATTACCAGCCTGTAATACTAAAAACAAACAGAACTAGGAGTAACTTGGCCCCAGTTCAGCTGTTAGGTCACTAAATATTGAATACGAAATAATGACTGCATATTACTTTTAATCAATCTGTTCAATCATGCAATTAACTGTTGGATATTTAATTAAAAAGTTAGCTCTGCGGTACCATTCTACCAATGGCAGCCTTATACCATTGCAGCAACCCTTGGGCTACCATTGTCTTAGAGAGTACAGAACCATTGACTCTAACCCTGGACAATTGGATAATTCCCCAATTCTCTTCATTTATCTGTTTATGTGATATCAGAGCACTGATCTAAATTACTTTTTTTTTTTTTTTTAAATAGGTTTGAACCGTGACCACTCACTATCTGTCCAGTGTTCGTCTGGGAGGAGTTACTTTATATTCAACACATGGGATTTTCTCACCATCTAGTTTATCTCTGATCTACACAGCACAAAAAACCCTCAAAAAACAACATTTATTTGCCTCACTTGAGAGCTTATCAACTGAAGGACTTGAGGTGAAACTGGCTAAGGACATTCTTTGTATGTTTCATTTTCACATCTAGAGAACCGCAGACAGGGCTCATCCCTAATAAAAGGGTCCTGTAGCAAAAGCATAGGGAAAGCATGGTAAAGAATGGCTTGGTATGCTAAAGCATATTAATAAATACATGGCAAACCAGGGTATACGATGGTAAATGCATAGTACAGTATAAGAATGGGAAAAGCATGGAATACCATGGAAATATACAGTGGTAAACTTTTAAAAGGGATCGGTCTTAAAAAGGGCTCTTTTGATTTTGACGTGAAATATTCTGTTCGGTATCAAATTGATTGTCAGACTTGTACTAAAGCAGTGTCATAGTCATCATAGTCTTGTAATTATATATATATTGTAACATGAGCCTTGCGGCTCGGGTTCATTGGCCCTTTAAAAACTTGACCCAGCACAGCAGACTTTGATTTTTCAGCGCTTATGCGCAATTCTTTTTAATTAAACACAAAATAAACAAACCAAAATAAACAATAAACACAAAACAAAACAAAAACCTGACTCCGTTTTGGAGCGCTGACTATACACGAAAAGTCCCTGACTAACTTGCAGGACGACTAAGCCGTTTACCTGCCACCACAACACAAACACACAGGTTCACACAGCTTATTTTTTTTCAGAGCACCTCATCTGCCTCCTTCTACACAGCAACCATGAGCAGACAAGCTGCCTCTCTTAAATACCCTGCACCTGGTTCTAATTTAACAATAGCTACCAGGTGCAGGGGATAATTAATAATAAAACAATTAACAAAACCCTTCCCCAATTAACAAAACTAATCAAACAATTACATTTCCCCAAACTAACACAAAACCACACATTTTACTGCGGGGACGATTTCAACCCCCTCCCCACTGTGCTACAATATATATATATATATATATATATATATATATATATATATATATATATATATATATATACACACAGTACTGTGCAAAAGTTTTAGGCAGGTGTGAAAAAATGCTGTAAAGTAAGAATGCTTTCAAAAATAGACATGTTAATAGATTATATTTATCAATTAACTAAATGCAAAGTGAGTGAACAGAAGAAAAATCTAAATCAAATCCATATTTGGTGTGACCACCCTTTGCCTTCAAAACAGCATCAATTCCTCTAGGTACACTTGCACAAAGTCAGGGATTTTGTAGACATATAGTCAGGTGTATGATTAAACAATTATACCAAACAGGTGCCAATGATCATCAATTCAATATGTAGGTTGAAACATGATCATTAACTGAAACAGAAACAGCTGTGTAGGAGGAATAAAACTGGGTGAGGAACAGCCAAACTCAGCTAACAAGGTGAGGTTGCTGAAGACAGTTTACTGTCAAAAGTCATACTCCATGGCAAGACTGAGCACAGCAACAAGACACAAGGTAGTTAGACTGTATCAGCAAGGTCTCTCCCAGGCAGAAATTTCAAGGCAGACAGGGGTTTCCAGATGTGCTGTCCAAGCTCTTTGAAGAAGCACAAAGAAACGGGCAACGTTGAGGACCGTGAGACGCAGCAGTCGGCCAAGGAAACTTACTGCAGCAGATGAAAGACACATCATGCTTACTTCCCTTCGCAATCGGAAGATGTCCAGCAGTGTCATCAGCTCAGAATTGGCAGAAACAGTGGGACCCTGGTACACCCATCTACTGTCCGGAGAAGTCTGGTCAGAAGTGGCCTTCATGGAAGACTTGCGCCAAAAAGCCATACCTCTGACATGGAAACAAGGCCAAGTGATTCAACTATGCACGAAAACACAGGAACTGGGGTGCAGAAAAATGGCAGCAGGTGCTCTGGACTGATGAGTCAAAATGTGAAATATTTGGCTGTAGCAGAATGCAGTTTGTTCAGCGAAGGGCTGGAGAGCGGTACACGAATGAGTGTCTGCAGGCAACAGTGAAGCATGGTGGAGGTTCCTTGCAAGTTTGGGACTGCATTTCTGCAAATGGAGTTGGGGATTTGGTCAGAATTAATGGTCTCCTCAATGCTGAGAAGTACAGGCAGATACTTATCCATCATGCAATACCATCAGGGAGGCATCTGATTGGCCCCAAATTTATTCTGCAGCGTGACGACAACGACCCCAAACATACAGCGAAAGTCATTAAGAACTATCTTCAGCGTAAAGAAGAACAAGGAGTCCTGGAAGTGATGGTATGGCCCCACACAGCCCTGATCTCAACATCGAGTCTGTCTGGGATTACATGAAGAGAGAGAAGCAACTGAGGCTGCCTAAATCCACAGAAGAACTGTGGTTAGTTCTCCAAGATGTTTGGGCCAACCTACCTGCCGAGTTCCTTCAAAACTGTGTGCAAGTGTACCTAGAAGAATTGATGCTGTTTTGAAGGCAAAGGGTGGTCACACCAAATATTGATTTGATGTAGATTTTTCTTCTGTTCACTCACTTTGCATTTTGTTAATTGATAAATATAAACTATTAACATGTCTATTTTTGAAAGCATTCTTACTTTACAGCATTTTTTCACACCTGCCTAAAACTTTTGCACAGTACTGTATATATATACACTGCTGTGCAAAAGTCTTAGACATTTTGAATGTGAATGTGTCTAAGACTTTTGCACAGCAGTGTGTGTATATATACATATATAAAATTTCTTTGCTACTAAAAGATTGAAATTGTTCCTGCAAAGTGGTAAAGATAAAACTGCCACGTATTGCAGTCTTTTAAAATACTGTTGCACAGCCCTATATTGCTATAAATGATTTACAGGATAAGCAGATAAAGTGTCACCTGGCTGGCTACATTCAGGTTATTTCCCATGGTTGGTGGTAAACCATTAGTATGTTAAAAGAAGGAATCACTGTCAGAATTAACAAGTATCTCAGTAATATACATCCTCCTCCATAGTTGCAAATACAAAGTTTGAGCCATCAGTAACATCCACTGTACGCAGTATTTTATGTAAAACTAATAATGAAATATAATGACAGACCTATGTCACCATATACCCCTCATTTGAGCTAAATGATTAGCATTTTCATTAGAATGAAGTGGTTCTTTAGAAATACAAAAAATATATATGTATGACACTGACAGATGGTCAGAGAGAAGATCTACTGGTATAACTATTAAAGTATTAAAAAGGCCCTTAGTAAGTTTTATTACAATTGGACAAATGAGTTGATATAAATAAGAAAAGTGTGACATAAACAGATGTTCAGACAGGCAGCCTCCATTTGCCCCTAAAGAAGGACTAAATTGCTTGTGCTAAAATTGGACAAGCAATGTTCTCGATACTGTATATGGTAAACTGTGTGTATGCCAACCTCCACGATATCACTGTCGCAGGGGAGATGAAGCCTTTAGCAGTGGTTTTAATAAGTGTGCCAGGAATTCTCCTTTGTATGGCACTTTAACTTCCTCTACTGGGCCCTTTAAAATACCAACATACCTTCTCAACCTGTCCTTCAATCAAATCGTCAATGATGATGACTTACCTCAAAGTGACAGTACTCAAACCCAGTGCTGTGTCTTTTCATTACATCACAGAAACAAATAACAATGTATCACCATAAATATTTATAAAAGAAGATGATCCACTTTTCTCATTCTGGAATTTCTTATGCTGGACTGTCAAAACAGCTGCTTTCTGATAATGACTGGGATAGAAGATTGTAGTAAGAGACACAAAGGAATTCTATTTCAGTCCAGTGGACTGTGGCACATAGTAGTTTTTACTGTCAATGGCTAAGAAAACAGTGGCTTCTCCAGTGCTCAGTTAAACTAACATGATGTAGCCAACTTCTTGATGCAGTCACACAGGAATCTACAGTTGTTTTTAGTGCACCATACTGATGAAAAAGACAGACAGCAATGGTAATAAATACTAACCTTTATTTCTCTCGAAAGATTGAGAGACATTCATTTTTAAAAAAAAATTTAAAGTCATTAAAAAATAAATACATGTTTGTGTGCAATATTGATTTCAATCATAAAACAAAAAATAAACAATAATCGCCATAATAATATGCTCAGGTACGTTTGGGAAGTGCCATCAATGTTTGTTGTAACACAATCCCCATAGTCACCATAGTTAGCCATCACTATTGTATAGATGTTTCTTTTTGTATAAGCACATTTTATAAACCACACGTCTGAGAATAAGCTCCCTGGCGTTTAAGAAAGTGAAAGATACTGATCGCCAGGGATCATCAAGATAAAGCAGGTAACCGGGCGTGCCAATCAGATGTGAGTGTTTGTATCAGTGTGCGAGACACTGCAGAAAAGTTTAGAACACTGTAATGCAGCAACCCATGTGCTGCCCTGGCATGTGTATTAGGAATTCCAAACACCATCCCCTTTTCCATCTCACTACAGAGTGTCTCACTGGCACCACTTCACACCAGCTCCCCTCACATGTCATTGTGCCTGCAGGCAAGGGGATGCCACACTACAGAAAGCGGCCAGGCAGCAGATCGATTCCTTTTAATTACTGCAAGATGGCTTGTTCAATTTAAAACAGTTTGGGTACCGTTTAAAAATCGAGTAAAACTAAAGAAACTTAGTCGACATACGTTTCAACAAGAGCGTCCTTTTCATCATGTTTTATGATTCAGCAGGGGCAATATATATAGGACCCTGTTTCGATAATTAAAATGATGCTCTTTGTGCACCAAAGTTATGAAAACATCTAACAGTGCATGCTGTGAATCTCTCTAGTGCATTTCTCTCTCAATGTATACAAAACAACAAGGAGGGTCGTGTTTTAATGACAGGGTTCACATCATCTGAATTGACCCCACAGTGTTTAGTCTGAAATACACACATATAATTTGTGCTTAAAATAACTTCATCAATGATCTGTAAATAATAATTTAAGAACTATGGTTGCCTTGGTGCAAAATTTTGTGGTAGCTGGCACCTGACCAGAGATTGCAGTTCTGACTGACGTTTTCAAAAATGAATTTCCTTCTTTTAACATACTAATGGATTACAAACATTTCTCTCTCCCATTTCCTCTTAAAATAAACCAAACTGCTTTTGTTAATATAGTCGATCTTCAAATTTCCCCATCAGTGTCAGTGCTCATTAATGTACTTTATTAGAAATTCATATTGCAAGAGTCACAGGGTGTAACACCTTCATGTATAGCTGCCGACAGCGAATACAAATTGAACAAGTTCTAACAGGCATGAGCTTGGCAATATTACATGTCATAGTATGTTAATCTTCTAAGGGGTTCAATATATGATTAAAAAATGCACAGGAATCTCAGTGTACAAAATGAAAAGAAACAAAACAAAACAAGACAACAGGCATTTTTTGGTTGAAGTTTTGTGCCCAGGTGACAGATAGTCAGATCCAAATGAAAACACAGGAACCATTGATTGAATTAAAATGTCAATTTGCACATGTATAATAAATACTACTACTACTAATAATAATAAACAATAATAATAAAAAGGAAGAGTTATCAAGATCCATGACTGTTTGGATTGTTAAACTAGATCCACTGCTTTATCCTTTGTAGTGTACGTTCAATTCCTTCCACAGGTCTTTAGCTTCTTGAACTCCCAAGATATGTCCTTGCCATCAGAGCTCCCACCCCCCTCCCCCCAAAAAAACAACTTTCAAACAAACAAACAAACATACATACATGATAAGCTAGGTTATTCTACAGTAGGAACATCAGGCCCAAAATGCTCAAGACAGAATTTATTGCTAAATCACTTTATCAAGGTAGACTGCCTGTAATCACATTCCCCCACTCCTCCTATTTGTTTAAAATCTAACTTGGCTCTTGATACACAATATTAGTGTCCCTGTGAACACAAACTGGCCGAAGGTCCCCAACATCTATTAAAGAAGATCCAAGCACATTCGTTTCAGTAAAAAAGTGCTTAAAAAACACCTTTTCAAAAAAAGGTCAGGGTCCTGGGTTGGCCGGTTGGCACTGCAGTGGTTTTTCAGAACGGGACAGTGGCTCACCCCTGTGGCAAGCCTGTCAGGTCGGGTTTACACAGCCAGGTTTTTATCTTGAATCTCTTCGTCATACATTGGTGGTGGGGTCAGGGGCTCTATGGTGACCAGTCCGCTGTTGTTCGAGTTTTGGATTTTAAGCCTGAAGTCCTTCAAGTGCGATTTGTCAGACTTGATCCTGCGAACCTTTAATGGTTTGAACTTCTTGCTGGAGCGTGCGCTTTGGCGACCAGCCTGCTGCTGTGGTGGCTGCTGCGTGGTAGCGGCGGTGTCGGGAGGGGTCCGTCCGTCTACGTTGGTGGCAGCTTCCGCAGAGGCTTCTATCTCCAGTGCATCCGCTAGCGACTCGTAGGAGGGGAGGGAGAGGCTGTTGTGGAGGTTGCTCTGCCTGACTGGGTACTCGCTGCTCCCTACCACTTCTTCATAGCTGGGAACGTTATACGCCGGGACGTGCCCCTCTGGCCTGCGTTTAAACAAAAAAAAGTACATGCAGTTATTCTTTGTATGGTAGTCCCAGTTAACAGATCTGGTCAAGAAGACAGTATTGCAGCATGCAAAAAAAAAAAAACTAAAAACTGAACATGAAACCCCCACGAAGGCTATTAACATAATTACAAGCATAATCATTCGTGGAACACATTGCTGGGATTTTCCATGCTAGGCACACACCCTTCCAGTTTAATTTGCCCTTTGATATGTAATTATTCTGCCATCTACTAATGGATAACAGTGGAATTAAAGCCGAGCGGGACTCACACTTCCTGCCTTTCATCTGGAGACTCGCTGTCCTCGTATTCCACGTCGGTGGCCTCAGCCTCGTGTCGATTTTGCCGATGTTTGTTGCGGATAGTCAGGCAGATAGAAAGCAGCAGCACAGCCACTCCGCTGCCCACCAGAACGAACGCCACCGACGAGGTCTTCCCCTTGGTGGAGTCCGTCTCTGGACCCAACTCCGGCTTGCTGCTGTTCCCAGAAGGCACTGCGCTCCCTGGCAGCACGCTCCACACGATCATCACCACGCCCAGAGCGATCAGGCCCAACCCCAGAGCACACAGAGCATACTGAGACCCATTGGAGCTGGAGTGTGAATTCTGAGCCATCCTTCAGGTCTTTAAGTCTTTGGCCCCGGGGTCATAAACAAGCCCTGGTTGTGTGCAGGCTAGAGTGTCTGAACTGAATAAAGTATTTTTATTTATAAAATAAAACAACTCCTTTGTTCTATGATTTGCTGCGTTCTGAAATGAGAAAATGAACAGAATTAGAGCCTTTATAAAAAAAAAGATGCTAATTACACTGGCAATGCATCTTCATCCTGGATCTATTCAGCTGTCGCCAAATAAATGATCATCTGCTTCTTCCAAGTTCCTGGGCCCATTCTAAAGCCAATTTTCTGAGAGGTATAAAACTAACAGGAAGTAGCAGTTCAATCTTCCAAGTACTTTCCTGTGACTTTTATACCACTAAAATGATTATATTCCTCTCTGAATATTTATCATGGCCTAGGCACTTGCTTCAACGTATATTCCTCCAAGTAAGATTCGTTAGGCATTCTTTGCAAGAAAAGGACGTGAACACATTTGAACAAGCAAACTTGCTGAGCTGCTATTTCTGTTTGGAGCACGGGAGACCAGCAAGACAGGGACCTGACCTGAACGGAGACTCGTGGCTGAAACCCTGCATCCTAATTGCAGCCGGGTAGCCTTGTCGCTAAGGTGGGGGCAAACACTGTTCCAAAGACAGCAAGAAATGTTTTGATCTAAGAGAGACTGGTAAAGAGCAAGCACCCTTTTATCAGTATACAGGAGCCTGGGGTGCAGGGTTGAGAAATACCAGTAAATCAAGCAGACCCAACTTTTTAGCTAAAGCCTTTGTCATTAAATATAGATCAAAATACACACTGTATTTGGAGGCTTGCTTCCATGTGAGTTTCCTAGACTTGATTGATTAGCTTTCAGCCTTTTGAGTCGATTAGCAGTGATCTAAATTTGGCCCCCAATAAATCCTCCTGGTGTTTTCTGCAAAGGGTGATTTATTGCTCTCTCAATGAAATGCAATGGGAAGAGGTCTGTGATCGAGAGGGTTTACAGATACACAGCTGTTGTTTAGACTATTAAAATAAATTATTTCAATGCTGCTCATGCAGTGTGCGGTGTAGTCTGTGTATTTATATGTGGCTCTGGATAATGTACTGTACACTTCTACTATATCCCTTGAGATGATCTATCTCTTTTTGGAACACAATTATCAAAAATAATTGCATAACTTTCCACTTCTTAAACCATTAAGGATGTCTCTGTGAACATGTTTCTTGTATCTAATAAGTAAAAAATAAACAACACAAAGACCAACAGCACATTCTTTTCACATATTGTTCTGAACCAATTACCACAATACTATGTCCTTATTGAAAATCCTAACGCACATATTGTGGTGTTCATTTGTGAATAAAAACCAAGGAATACCCCAAGACACAGTAAAACAACCAGAAGAGGGAGCATTCAGCTCAAAGTCTTAGACCACAACATTCAGCTTCATTCCCAGTGAAGTTTTACATTTTAAATTGGTCCTTTTGGCACCAGCAAACCCTGGAGGAACTGAGATAGGATAAAAACCGCAGAAACGTAAAAGGTTTACAGCAGCTCCTAACCAGACTGAAGAAGTCATTGCACATTATGTTTCACAAGAGCCCAGTAAAACAACTATAACCCATCCATACACAGTATACCAGTTCAAGACCTACAGTATAGTAGTTTCTCAACATAGCGATCAATCTAAACAGTAGTGGATCTGTTTGGGAGTCTCTAGTGCATTTCTGCCTGTAAAAATATGCAACAATGACAGAGGTCCTGTTTATTGATTTAAATGACAGTAGTATTTAATTCTGTAACTGATCAATTGAAGTCAATACTGTATATATGACACCTTTACTTGTTCTACAGCAAAACAAGGACACTAGAACACTACTTCAGCATTAAACTTACTGTAATGGTTATAACGCATGATCTCGAGGCCAAAGACAATAATTGGCAGTGGTTTGAAGGATGAGTGACTTTCAGATTTTGCATCGCAGCCACAGACACGTTTAATGAAACTTTGTGACATGTAGCGTGGATTTGACTGGGTGTGCACACATGGCGGATTCTGACAAACGTATGCATCTGAAAACATACAGTTCTCCGATTGTTGATCACTGGGTTGCGCAGCCACTCAAAAGATCTGAATCCAATCTATAACGTGCCCTGTATAAGGCTGTGGCTCATCCCCCAACATCTCCTTCCCTTGAACCACGTTTTCTCTTTAGAAGTCTCCTCCATATTGACCTCATCAACCTGGCTCAACTTCCTGTCCATTCCCATGAGCACTCTCACCAGCTTCAGTTACCTTGACAACAAAGCCTCTGTGGCTGCAGCAGCACTGTGCCTTACACACGTTTTTATTACTGTGCCCTGTTCTTCCTGCCTAAAAACAAAACAGACCCTGACCAAGTGGTTTCCTTCCCAGGAGGAGTGGAATGAGGTTAGTGTGTGAATAAATGAGGGCTGCATCTGAACTGCAAACACTCAGTCTTCCTCACTGTTTAAGAGCAAATACATGAGTCACACCACAGGTGGACAAACTGAGTTAGAGTATCGGAAGGGTGCATGGTGGAGCAGCTAGCAAATTTACTTCTTAATGTCTTACCTCCGGGAGGATTGAGATTGAATCTGGCTAAGTTACAGGTGAAAAGGGTTTGGTGGTGTCTTGTAAAATCTGGAAGGTCTGAAATGGCCAGTTTGCACCAATTGTCTAACATAATAAATACAATACTTTTGAAAGAGGACTATGATGAGTCTTAGTGCAGCAGAATTATCCCTAGAATAAAAAATCGCCCCCACCCACCATCTTCTTGGTACCTCACAGATTCATACATTACACCTGACAGGACAGGACAATGCATCGTATCATTATAACAAAGGTTCTTATCAGCATCTGCAAACCCTGCTTTCAAGAGCCAAACTACAGCAGAGCTGCCATCCTTCAAATGAGATCAAGCTGGGAATGTGGCAGAGATGACCTTTGTCAAAAAAAAAAAAACTGCACATTAAGATAAAAACAGGAAACACTATTGTGCAGATTTCTGGACAGAGGACTGGCAAGCAAAGCTGCTCATTTAGCACAGCAGTAGAATCATATTTTTCAATGCCAAGTAGAGAAATGTTTTGGCTAGTGTCTTCATTAGTGTAACCAGCTAACCCATCGCTCCACAGAACTAGGTCACTGTGATTTTGTGGTTGTGCTTCACCTCTTGACAGCTGGCATCCAGTTTGCTAGGTTGACCACGGCGACCAACAAAGTGACTTGAAAAAGTCAACCCACGGTGCAGACTGCTTCTTACCCCAAAGAAAAGCTTTTTGTCTCAAAGCGACACAAACTGCACCAATAGAGGTCAAGTAATATTTGACTATGTACACTGTGGCAAAAAAACAAAAAACAACAAACTGGAGACTTTTAGTAAAAGAAGAAAATATTCTGGTCTGCCAAGTATGGAAATGTATGTAGTCATGTGACATGTGATATACTTGAGCTATGTAAACTGTGTGCAACTAATCACCTGATAAAGCAGGATAACCTTGGAAAAGGGACCGTTTGCAGTAAACCATCATGGCAAAACAACTACCGGAACGTCAGCAGGGGTATATTGCAGGCGGGTCACAATGGATGTGGATAATGTTGCAATGTGGAATGCACATCTGTTCAACTTATTGTGACAAGCAACAGACTGGCTCCTGTTAAATCACAAACATCCCAATAAAAGCCTTTACCTTTAACAAGCTCTCTGAGCAGAAACGGGAACACAAGTACATGCCACCCGTCGGTCTTCTTGTTAAGCAATATCTGTTATGAAACATATGGCCTTTGTTGCATCAGAAACTGTACCCAGATCTCTGAAACAGTACATTCATAGTGGAAGGGTACAACGGATGTATACTTATTTCAAGATTAGCTCAATTCATAACATTATGAGCAGAAATTGCCAGGTTGCAGACACACAACAGTTTCATAAATCTGTGCAGCCATTTGGATTTTCATCAAAACAGACTTAAAAAAAAAAAACATTCTTGACTATCTAGAGAGTTAAAGTTTGAAAAGGAAATCAGAAGGCAGGGGCCAATAGAAAAAATAGTGCATGCAATTTAATTGCAGAAATTGTGAAAACCAAAACACCCGCCGCAAAAACTACCAACCATCTGCAATTTTCAAATTATTCTTATTATTATTTTTTAAACATAATGCAGTATTGAACACATATATATTTATATCCCTACCATGTTGAGCAACAATGACTTGCAGACTTCGTTTGCTGTGCTCCATATGTGCTGGCTCGTGGACACCCCATAATGACGTGACTGATCTTTCAAACATAATCCACTGTAATCTATTGTTTGAGCAGCCGCAAACATCCAAATACATTACACTTCACAGCTTGTTCAAACAGTACTAATTATGGATTTGTAATTCCCATCTGAAAAGTAATTATCACATTGAAGATGAAGACAGTTCAGCCATATTCTACTTCTATCCCACATGCCCATGCAGTACATTAAAAGAGAGCTCAAAGGCTACAGTAACCTTGGAAACAGAGTCAAGTGCCATAGCAACAGCCTCTTGACTGCTCTCCTGTGATGGAGCCCAGTTGCGTCACATCTCCTATTCCACCTGTGCCTCTGAGTTCAACTGTATCCTGACAACTGTATGAAAATGGGGGATCCTTGTGAATAGGTCCCACCAGAACTAATACTAAAAACATAGGTTTAACAGATTTAAAAATGTGTGGGTAAGCAGTTGTTTACTATTGAAAGTATTGTACACACATCAGAAAAAAACAAGCACACTTCATTATTTATTTTTACATTTTGACCACTTTTTAAAACTTTTAAATTGCACTCCCTACCTCAAGATAGCTTCCCATGTACCGGCATGGACCTCTCAGAACTACATTTCCCATCATCCTCCTGCTCACTGGTTAATCCACCTCAGTTACATATGTGAGCAGGAGGATGATTGGAAAATGTAGTTCTGAGAGGTCCATGCAGGTACGTCGGAAGCCATCTTGAGGCAGGGAGTGCAATTTAGAAGTTTAAAAAAGTGGTCAAAATGTAAAAAAAAAATAAAAAAAAAACACAACACACACCTTACATTAACAGTTGTAGCAACACATGGGAACATGTAACACAATTAAAGAAAAAAGTTCCTTATATGTGCCTTTTAAATAAACATGGCAATGGACTAGCAAACAAACTCATTCCACATTTAAGAAAATCAAACTGCCAAACTGATTACTTAGATTAATAATTAATTTAACGGCAATCTCTCTCGAATAAAGTTACAGTTTTTACCGTAACACAAAGAAGCACTTTCTGACAAGACCAGGAACTAGTAAATACAGGCTTTTTATTAAGTTTGTTTTATTAACATCTATCAAGTTTTACAGCTGAAGCGCAATCAAATGTGTATTGCGACACCGGACCCCGAGGCATTTACAACTGGACGAAACAGCATACACTAAACAAACTATAAAACACCTATCGAAATGGTAACAGGCAAGGGTTCATTTGTAAACAAAAACGTACCGGATCTCATAATTAAGGAAGCATTTTTGTATCCAGATTACAGGCCTAAATTGTGCACCGCTTATTTATTTATTTATTTATTTATTTATTTATATTTTTAAATACGGTTCATCATTTGAATACTGTTTAATTCCCGTAGGTACCGGATCTGGGATCCAGTGGGATCCAGCACAAATGAACCCCAGTAAATGGTGTGTCTTTTCCCATGTTGAAGGTTTCAGTGATTTGGACCACTGTAGCACTGTCTGTATCCTGTCACCTTACACTGCGCATGGGGCCAGAGGTGTCTTATCATTGGGATGTAGCCTCCACACCTCAGCTAAAGGCTGTGCATGTGAAGTATCTCTTGGGATCCACCAAACCGCTGACAGAAAACCAGCTGCTCTGCCATGCCTACCCAGAACTGCAAACATGGCACTGGGAAATGTGCAGCAATAGCACTGTTTCTGACTCAGTCAATGCTACAGTGTCTTTGCACTGACATTGTGTGCAGAGCATACTGCTACTGTAGGTGTCATGTTAACATTTAAAAGGTATAGGGTTAACACTTATCTAAAAAGGGAGAATCTCTTTGTGCTGATTTCATTAAAAACATTTACAAAACGATCAATAAACTGAGCTTTTCCAACCCTGGGATCTCTCTTACATGGCTTGAAATAAATTTTGGATAACTGCAAAATATTTTGCTTAACATTGAAGGAATATTCTATACCATTTGTTATTAATATTACGGAAGGGGGCTTTATTCTAGTTTGTGCTTTTTGTCATTTGTTTTCTGGGTTTGAAATGTGTAACCTCTTGACATTGGTGTAACTACAGTAGGATGACCCCCCTCTCCCCCATCCCTCCTCCTCCTCCCTCCTCCTCCATCCCTCCCTCCTCCTCCTCCTCCTCCATCCCTCCCTGCCCTCCTCCATCCCTCCCTCCCTCCTCCTCCTCCGCTCCTCCTCCATCCATCCTCCTCCTCCTCCATCATCCTCCTCCTCCTCCGACCAACCATCCCCTCCTCCTCCTCCTCGCTCCTCCTCCACCATTCCAGCCTCCTCCTCCTCCATCTCCTCCTCCTCCCCACCATCCCTCGCTCTCCTCCTCGACCATCCCTCCTCCTCCTCCTCCTGCCTCCTCCACCATCCCCTCTGCCCGCCTCCTCCACCATCCCTACCCTCCTGCTCACTCCTCCTCACTCCACCTCCCATCCCCTTATAGCAGTGAAGCGTTTGAATAAAAAGCTTCTGGTAGGGAGGGTTTCTACATCAAGATTGTACCTTCAAATTCTCCCACAGGCCAAAATATATAGCTGCTTTTTGTTGACAGAACAGGAAGTCTTAGTCTTGCTATATTACAACAGACATGCATGCATGCATGTGTACAGCTAAATCAGTCTCTGTGAGCCACACAGCATGGGGCTTGAATTATAAGTGTAGCTGCCAGTCAATCCTGTGAATACAAGGCTTAAAATTCCAGTATTTTTCCTTTTACTGTATATGGGGAGGGGAAGAGAATAGCTTCCTACTGTATGACTCATCACAACGGCATTGTAGTACAGTATCATTTGAATAGCTTGACTGTTTACTCTAGCTACTGTACCTTTTAAAATAGGTTTTACTTTACCTATTTCAAACCAGTAGTGAAGCCAACAGAAACTATACATTACACAGAAAGTGACCTATACTATAGTCCATTGATACAGACATCTGAAGTTTCCTGGTATTGGATAAAAAGACATCATATGGAGGGTACTGCCTGAAATCTTACGATGTATCAGTTTTATGCCACGAATGCCACTGCCAGTCAAAAGGTGCTCAGTGATTTAGTAAATTCAACATGTTAAAGGAGACTGAAACCAGTAGATTTCATTCTTTATAAATTCCCTAACTATCGCTGTTTTTAGTTCAGTAAAGGGTGTATGGTTAAATATGCTAATTTAGTACCAAAAAAAAAAAAAAAAAAAAGACAAATTCTACAAAAACAAGGCATCCCCAACATCAGGGTGTTGAGCAAATCGCTGATGACTCGCCCACAGTTTCCTGTTCATCGGCTTGTATTATTGTATCCTGGATTTTCAGAATGTTTGAGAAAGTGTTGGCAGGAATGCGGAAATCTGCAGCAACATCTTTCTTGTATGCCGGTGCATTCACTATCTTCCACTATCAACACCTCCACTTTTGTCTGCAAGGATAATGCAACGGTCACTCGTTTCAATCCTTCATGGAAATGGCGTTGATGAGTGAACACTATGGCAACACGACAACCGTGTCCATGGCAACTCGAAATGCATCACTGGGTCAACACATGTCAGTGTTGGCTAAAAAAACAAGAGAAAAATCAACCTAAACTACTTTTTATGAAGGCGACATTGATTTCTGTGGTAGCCTACTAAGCAAGTTGTAGCTCCACAGTACATTTAAGGATGATGGAAATGGTGGTTTGTGAACAGTTACATACCAAACAATTGTGAGTATGCCAGAGAAAAATCCCCCCTCACTCTTTCTGTGTCAGTCCAAACACATGCAGTTGTTACTTAGGACTACTTTGTTTTTTATAGTGTGTTCAATTGTTAAAGTTCCTGATTGCACCACTAAATAAACCTGGTTTCAGCGGGTCTTAACACAGAGCTCAATTGTCTATTTGGGACCCCATTGCATCAGAATCGCTTCAGGAATATGTTAATGATGGGGCAGGCGCTCTCTAACGGGGCAAGACAGGTCTTCAGAATACCATTTCACTGCAGTATTTTTTTGCACTCGCATTTGCGCTGTGATCAGAATACAGCCCTAGAGTTTTAGTTTATAGACAGTAAGACTTTAAGATGTTTGTGTTAATAAAAGGTTTTTAAAACATACTTTTCCTTGAGAAACTATATAAAATAGGTAGAAAATGAAAATTATTTAAAAATGAATGATTTTAAAATTTTTTTTAAAAATCTACTTGATTTATATCAGCCAACCCTGATATATAGATACAGAAACATGCTTTATCAGGCTTACTTCAAGCTGGCAACACCAACCCCGGGGTCACTAGAGTCAGATATACAATACGTTTAAGTTTTGTCTCACAGCTTTAGTTACACAGGGTTTTGTGTGCAAAGATAACCACAAATCCAGCACATCCCTACAGACCGCTTCAGCACTGAGTCACTCATTTGACCAGTCATGTGATTACCTAGCTCATTAACTCTCAGAGACAATGGATAGAACCTCAAGGCTTGTTCCAGAACCCTTGAAGTGAACTATAAAAGCAGGGACCTTCCACAATGGTTGTGTGCAGTGAAAAGGTTACCCCAGTGCAAACTAAGGTGTGCATCTTATGCTATGATCTGTGAATTGAAATGATGAGGAGTTTCATAGTACTGTACTTAGGGTGGGGGTATTCAATTTAACCATTATATGGCTGGATTCACAGACCCCGATTAATACTAATTTTCAACTACTGTATCTAATGTTACCTTAGTTAAGGTAGTCCAAGTAGTGTTATTCAGGTTTGAACGATAATGAACTTTTAATTACCGATTATTGGCAAAAAATGATCACAATATTCACGATTATCTTAAATCACATTTTAACTTATGTATTAAAGATTCTCACTAGTTATTAAAAAAATAAAATATTGCATACAGTATGATTTTAACTTATGTATTAAAGATTCTCACTAGTTATTAAAAAAATAAAATATTGCATACAGTATGTCAACTGATTTAGTCTCGAAGACAGTAAGAGAACAAACAAAGAAATAGTCCTTGGGACGAATGATCAAATGAATGCATTGGTATTGCTTCAATGAAGTAACATGCTCTGCCTAATGAAATAACGTTTTTAGCCTGAGGCAGCCTGTCACTGAGAAAAGGTCAATACAGAGAGTCAAGCAGGATTGCTAGCCCTCACAATTCAGTGCCTCTCAGGACTATTGCAAATATTTACAGTGCAAGTCAGAGGGTTAGTGGTAAGGGGCACCAATGCACAGCCCTCAGCGTTGCTTGTATTGTTGTGTTTGTCAGTCAGAAGCGAGAAGTACAAAGTTTATGCAAACACTTCCAATTTTTTTTTTTTATTACAGAAACATGAATCTGCAAGTTTTGAAGAACATGTATAGAATTAGGATTACAGTACTTACCTGTTCCTGGGGCTGGTTTGTTACAGAAAGATTTAGAAACTTCTAAATTCTAAGTTTAGAATTTTGCCTACACATTTAACCGTTGTGAAACGTTAAAGTTTAGTAGATGTACTGTGTGTGAAAATTTATATTCAATATTCTTTCAGGTTCAATCAATGGTTTGAGGGATGAGTTACTCTATAGCAATGGATACTGGTCTATTACTAGGAAACTTCTCACTAGAAGGATGTCCACCAGTGTCACCTAACGCTTGGTTCTTAATTTCAATACTGTTGAATCAACATTGTACAACTACTGTATATGGAGCCTCAAAATGCAACACATTGAGCACAGGAATGTCCCAGTAGTGAATTAATTCTTGGTTGCATTTTGCTTTGTCCATCATTCTATTCTGAATCTGTTCATGTGATCTGCCTGCCTTCCTTTCCCCACAGTACAATAACTCTACAGAGATACGGTTACTGTATTTGGGCATCTGATGTACTGTTAACTGGGAATATCTATGTGACAGGGTAGCGTCACGGCCCAGGCTCTTACTGGCAAAAAAGAGACCCAGAGACAGAAAGCTGCAGGTTAAGTGCTGGTGAACATTTTTATTAATAAAACAAACACCAAAACAGGAACAAAATAAACTGGCATGAGGGCCAAAATATAAGGTTTAAACAAAATAACTACATGTAGACTGGGCATTAGCCTTCACTACTACTTTGAAAACCAATACAAAAACTCATAGATGCATGTGGTACATGAGCCACCGAACAATTTCCAAATGTTAGTGAGGATGAAAGTATAGTGTGGACGTAAAATAATATTTGATGGCAGGATGTGCTTTTGGAGCTCTTTATTATCATAACGATGCCAGTCGGAACATGGCTGCAACACAGGGCAGTGGCCAGAGCAGCAGGCGGTCATGGGGCTCTCCCACGCAGTGCATGTTGGTAGTTACAGTCGTAGAAACGAGAAGAAAACAAGCCAAGCAGAACACAATCAGTTAATGGCTTCATCGGTTTCATATACAGTCAAAAAGGTGCTCAGCGAAAATGGTAACAATAAGCAAAGTGGACTTTAACAGTAGTTCAAAATAAGGGTTATAACACAGTAAACAGCTGCCTTACTGTGGAACTTATACTAGGTATTACAGTAAAACATAACATGCAAACACATTGCAGTGTTCTGCAAGCTATATTTTGCAACCACACGTGACAACCATGATACTAAGTAGGCAAGAAATCAGTTGTGTGGCTAATAAGCGTGAGAGACATAACCTGTAGTGGGACAATAACTTAATTATCAGGAGCTTGCCCCCATGGACTCGAATTATATTCTCATAATAAGCACAGCGAGTGATGTTTGACCGAAGTTTTATCACAGATATAGTGACAGCAGTTATGAAGGCTGTCACAAAACTCAGTGTTTGCAAATGCGTTAATTATTCATTCACCTCACTACAGAGCCCTCAGCAGAGGAGTTAATGACTTACAGTATCCGTTGAGCTTTATGAGCTCATGTTTAGCTCTGCCATGTACAGTGTGTTGTTAAAGCAGATCTGCAAATGTTGATTTAAGACTGGTTTAAATCTTCTACTGTCATTCTTTCCACTTTATTGTAAGGTAGTTGCAAGGGAATCGCATTGTTACAGTATGTAGGCGGCTGAACCCTATGTAAATTATACTGTGCAATAAATGGCTTTAAATGTAACAAATAGGGAATTAACTATTTCCCATAATTGTTTTGTATTAATGAAGTAGTTTTATGGAGCACTGACCTTACACAGAGCATTTATTAATGGTTTACAGATTTATACAGTGGGCGTAGTTGAAGTTTAGCGAAACAAGGCTTTGATTTACCCCCCCCCCCCATACAAATGACTCCTCTTAGTATCAGGTTTCAAAAGCTTTCCAACAAAGAAAAATAACTTTAATTTTAATGCCCCCCGCCTCTTTTTTATAAGTCTGTGTTAAGGTGCTTTCATCCATGTTCAGGAACTTCTCTTTAGTTTCCTGCCATAGATAGAATTAACAAAGGCCCCAGATATAAAGTGTTTTTATAGAATAAGCCATCTGATGATCTGACATTTTGGAGCATGTTTCCCTTTGTTTTTGCTGGCAATATACATGTTGTGCACGCTATGTTGCTGGCACTGACAAACTACAGTAGAACTGAACATCTGCTCATAAACCTGTAGTTAAAAAGCAAATAGCAGGGTTGAGGAAAATAGTGTTACACACCCCCACATGTTACTACAAGTGTTTAAACAACATACCTGTGATCTTTATTTTCATTGTGAACATCCTGACAACTTTTTAAACTTATAACTTTAAACTCTGTTTCAAAGCTTTTTTTCAAAATGGCCGCTTTTGTGCACTGGGGTTTGGGATAAGAACATAAAGTTTACAAACGAGAGGAGGCCTTTCGGCCCATCTTGCTCGTTTGGTTGTTAGTAGCTTATTGATCCCAGAATCTCATCAAGCAGCTTCTTGAAGGATCCCAGGGTGTCCGCTTCAACAGCATTACTGGGGAGTTGGTTCCAGACCCTCACAATTCTTTGTGTAAAAAAGTGCCTCCTATTTTCTGTTCTGAATGCCCCTTTATCTAATCTCCATTTGTGACCCCTGGTCCTTGTTTCATTTTTCAGGTCGAAAAAGTCCCTCGGGTCGATATTGTCGATACCTTTTAGAATTTTGAATGCTTGAATCAGATCGCTGCATAGTCTTCTTTGTTCAAGACTGAATAGATTCAATTCTTTAAGCCTGTCTGCATACGACATGCCTTTTAAACCCGGGATAATTCTGGTTGCTCTTCTTTGCACCCTTTTTAGAGCAGCAATATCCTTTTTGTAGAAAGGTGACCAGAACTGAACACAATATTCTAGATGAGGTTTTACTAATGCATTGTAAAGTTAATCTGTCAAATCAGTGGTTCTCAACCTTTTCAGACTACTGTACCCCTGAAAGTTGGGTTTGTTCTGTATCCCCAGTCTTGAGAAATTGCTTACTTTCAAAATTATTTGTCATGCAATTACAAAACAAAACAAAAAACGCATTAGCACAAATTCAGTACTAACATTTCAGTGCAACATTTTAGCCTGTTTTCCACTTATGAGTTTTGAAATTCTGGGAGGAAGTGAAGTCACAGCAACAATGAAGACTCTACATTCTGAATTTCTCTACATTGTGAATGTTGGGGAAGTATGACTGGAACAGAGACGACAAGTGTGCCAAATGGTCTGCTATTGTTGTTTTCATTTCATTCTGCTCAGTTTTCCCTGGATAAACTTCAGTGAGAAATGTGTGAAGCAGCGGAAATCAGGTAATGTCTCCATCTCCACATTTGGACTTCCAGAATTTAATATATATTTTTTTTATAAAAGCATTAACTTTGTCATACAGATTCAGAATGTTAGTAAATATATCTGCAACGTAGGCCAGCTAACCACATGGTATTCTCAAAACACAGAGGCAAGAGTGGACAAACGATCAAAAAGAAACAAGAAACATGTGAACGTCTGGGCGCAGTTCAGCCAGGCTTTGAAGTGCTTTCCCTCTTGAAAGCCAGTGAACCTCTGTGTGTAACAACAGTTGCTGATGTTCAGCACCCAGATCTTCACAAACAATGCGAAACAGACAAGCATTGAGTGGCCTGGACTTGATAAAGCGGACTGCTTGACAGATTAATTTAAAACTTCATGCAGCTCAGAACTCATCTTTTTTGAAGCAAGCGCCTCTCTGCAAATGAAACAATGCACTGAAAGATTTTCTTTCCGTATCCTAGCAACAAGGCCATTCATTCTCCCCGTCATTGCTATTGCCCCATCAGTGCAGATAAATATGCAAAAGTTCCAACACAGTTCACGTTCACAAAAACTACTTTGTCAATAAGCCTGAAAATTCTCTCCAGTTGAGTAAGCCTGTATACTTTTGCAAATGTGCTCATTGATGTCATCAGATTCCGGGTATCGAACATAAGCAATTAGCTGAGCTTCTCCACCAATATCCGTGGATTCATCAAGCTGAAGCTCACATTTTTGTGTCATTTTACACCAAAGCATGCACCTTAACTGTATTCTAATATTTACAACAGTACAAACAAGTAATGATCTGCAGAAAAAACATTTAATTTAAAAAACTAAAAATTAGCTTGTACTTCAGTAGTGCTTCTTTTACATACAATAAAAATAGTTAAGTTCTGGGGAAATATCTATGGACTGTGCGAGACGTCACGTGCAAGATCAATGACAGAGCTGAACACTGTACTACGTACCCCCTGGATCAATGACAGAGCTGAACACTGTACTACGTACCCCCTGGATCACTGACAGAGCTGAACACTGTACTACGTACCCCCTGGATCAATGACAGAGCTGAACACTGTAATATGTACCCCCTGGATCAATGACAGACCTGAACACTGTACTACGTACCCCCTGGATCAATGAGAGAGCTGAACACTGTACTACCTACCCCTTGGATCACTGACAGACCTGAACACTGTACTACGTACCCCCTGGATCAATGACAGAGCTGAACACTGTACTACCTACCCCCTGGATCACTGACAGACCTGAACACTGTACTACGTACCCCCTGGATCAATGAGAGCTGAACACTGTACTACGTACCCCTGGATCACTGACAGAGCTGAACACTGTACTCACGCACCCCAGGATCAATGACAGAGCTGAACACTGTACCACGCACCCCTGGATCAATGACAGAGCTGAACACTGTACTACCTACCCCCTGGATCACTGACAGACCTGAACACTGTACTACGTACCCCCTGGATCAATGAGAGAGCTGAACACTGTACTACGTACCCCCTGGATCACTGACAGAGCTGAACACTGTACTACGTACCCCCAGGATCAATGACAGAGCTGAACACTGTACTACGTACCCCCTGGATCAATGACAGAGCTGAACACTGTACTACCTACCCCCTGGATCACTGACAGACCTGAACACTGTACTACGTACCCCCTGGATCAATGACAGAGCTGAACACTGTACTACGTACCCCCTGGATCAATGACAGAGCTGAACACTGTACTACGTACCCCCTGGAAGGCCTCTGCGTACTCCACATTGAGAACCGCTGCTCTAAATCACTGCAGGAAGAACAATTTAAAAAGAACAAGTGCTCTGGCTTTTCTGTTCCATACCACATTAGGGATGGTCATTGCTGTGTTACCTGTTTGACAATGTGGGCAGTAATCCTTACACTATCCTTACACTAAGAGCGGACATTTTGAAAAAAGCTTTGAAACAGAATTTCAAGTTATAAATGTAGAAAACTGTCAGATGTTAATGAAAAGAAAAATTACAGGCATGTTATTTAAACAGTTGCAGCAACACATGGGGATGTAAAACGCTATATTTTGTGAAACCCCGCTACTTACTCTTTAAAAGCACCTGAACACAAAGAAAGGACCTTGTTGAAAGTCCAATTTATATTTCCCAAAATGTAGTTCTAGCTTCTTGGCTCTTGCTGCAACTTGCAGCAGAAGGAAGTTATAATAAAACTACATCTTTAAAAACTCGAAATTTTAAAACAGGAATACTTAGGGAACACCTTGCTGCCAGACACATGGGCTAAAAGGTACCGTGTCTTCTTGAAATGTAAAACACTACTTTTAACACCGTATGGGGCACTGCACCTTGGGTTATTGCCACTGGAAAATATTTACTTAACTGAACTAAGTGGCTGATTTGAGAAGCCACAGATGGATTTTACAGCATCAAATAATTCCCCTGGATTTCATCATTCACATATTTTTTGACATAATCCTGCAATATATCACGGTCAGGTGGTTAATGCAATCCATCTTGATTCCCCAGTGCTGCAAAATGCTCCAAATGATTCCAGCTACGTCTTATCAGGGTGTACTGTATCATGGTATCAAATCAACCCCCTAACTGCTGTCTGACCAAGGGTTTCAAAGTATTAATGCTCAGAGAGCATCGACTGCAGGATAATGATCGCCTCGGAACAGGATCAGCAAAGAAGATCATTGAGGTTTACAGACTATTCATGTTTTCCTTTAAACTACTGTTGCATTGTCTGCAACTCCCTTACAAATACCACATTTCATTTTTATTTTATTTTATCCGAAGCAATCAGTAATATGCATGTATTACCAGTACTGTACTGTTTCTGTCTGTTCTGGTTTTTCCCTGCTTCATTATCGTTCTTTAGGTAGGCGCCTCTGGATTTCAGTATGAATTCTAGGTATTAAATCATGCAACGTGTGGCATGACACTGCACATGGGTTCAATTCAAACACGTCAGAGAGCTGCAGCTGGACAGATCATGCAGCAACAAAACAATGACTAACAAACATCCTACAATAAAGAAAGGTCAATGATTTTGTTCAAGCTCCTAAACCCACTTTACAAATACAGTAACTTGTCTTTTCTCTCCTTTTAATTAGACATTCTCCGACTAGTAACCAGACATCCTTGTTGAATCAGCCTCTCACTGACTGTTCATTACTGGCTTTGTACAGGCATTTGAAGCTGGCTGCCGTCCACTGTAGGGTGTGTATGTTAAGAGCTTAGCAGTATTGTGAAATTGGCAAAACATAATCAGAGCCTAGTGGCAGACTCTAAGGCTATCCCTCCATCTGACTTAATGATCTAAACAGATCTAAATACAGATGCTCTTTACTGATGTGCCAGGGAGAATGCAAATAGGCTTGCTTGGTCCACACCACTACTATCTCATTTTATGTGGGCGAAAGCAGAGTCCAATATTAGCATGAAGTAGATAACAGCTACTGATGTAATTGAACAAAATGAAAAATTTCGTATAAAATATGAAAACGACATTTCTGGTTAAATGTTTATTAAAATACTATGCTGTTTAGGATATAAACCTTTAGACCTTTACAGTATTAGCTAAAATGCAACCACACCAAAATGGCAAAAGATTACTGCTGTTTTTGCATCCGCATCATATTTCCATGCATGATTAGTCTCTGAGACTGGGAAGCAACCAATACTTCCCTCAAGGGGAACCTACTAGAGGTGAGAAAATGGGAAGATGACAGAGAGATTGATTTCTCGCTGAGAACATTCCTGGAGGAGGACAAAGCCAGTGCCGACTGGGCTCCTAAGGTTGGGAGGTGAGCTTCACTTTACCCCCGAGGGAGACTGGTGCAGAGGTGGAGCGGCAGAATACAGGAGGAAAGCATAGTGGGGGAGGACGATGGAAAACAAAAACACAAGACAGAGAGCAAGCGTTAGATGTTAATGCCCCGAATCACACACACGGTTACAATAGGCTAACCAAGGCTTTAACATCCATTTTCATACCTCTTCTTAGCACTATGCTGCAGCTTCAGGTGAAATGCAGGTTTGTCTTAAATGACTGGTTAAATCTGCAGTGCCCCACAATTGTGTTCAGTTTTATACCAGCATACAGCTCTATGATATATAGACTATTAGAATTTTTGATGACCTGAAACCTTGTAATATTGCCAGTTTGTTTACGTTCCCTAAACTAAACGGCTCTGTCACTCTACTGTGAAGCAGGGACGGCCGTTCTGCTCCCTGCAGCAGTGGTGGGTTACTGGTGTACCCTGCAAGCTCTTAGGAGGCGCAAGGAAGCAAAACAAAAATTTAAACAAATAGATGTTCCTTTAACCCTCACCAAAGCTGTGTTTGTTACTAGAGTCAATACAGCCTGGGGTTGTATAACTTTTTTTAATTTTTTTTTTTAACCACTTTTTAATAATTTGTTAATTACGTCCATTTTAATATTCACCTAAACTAAAAACAAACACACACACACACAAAACAAAATCATCTTGAAAATTGTACCTTACAAATCTAAAGACACGTCACGAGGTTTGTTACAGTTCACCTTTTAAAAATGAAACCTAAAACAGATCAGTTAAATTTGCCTTGTTTAAATATTTCAAACTGTTGCAAATATTATGAGGAGAAAAAATCTGCATACGAGATTTTCGGACCAGAATATGAACAAGAAACATAAGTGGATACAATATTGTCATTAAAAATATCGTACCGTAGCTGAGCGTCACATACAATGCAACTCTGTGATCTTATCGTCGCTTACATTTCAGCCATTTCGATCTACAGTTTAATAACGTCGTAAACATTCACTTACAAAGCTGACAAATTGAAACAAAACCAACAAACAGTGACGTGCCAAAGTATTAACTTGTGGTACAGCGAAAAAAGTACGGTAGGCGTTTCGTGTTGCGCCAGGTAAAATCGCAAGTTAACAATCACTTTGCTAAAACTCTTTTTTTTCTGAATGTATCCTTTGTAGAGCCTGTTTATTCCGAATGCACCCTTTGTTCAGATCAAACTTTCGTTGTTATTATTTCAAATTGATTAAATGCTGTATGCGTGTAATCTTTGGTTACGTGACATCTCGTATTTACTTCAAACTATTTTTTAAAAAGTCTTCTCTCCTCGTACCCCGAATTCCCCTCTTGTTAACAGTGTGATACACACAGGAACTATGTCAAAATTCCACCCATCACGCAACAAAACCAATTTCTTAACCCTCCAGATAAAGTCGTAACACTTGTCTCCAGGGTCTGAAAAGCCCACACGTTCCAGCTCACACTGTACATGTCTTACCTCACACAGTCTATCGGTAGATACTTCCAGAGATTATCCCACAGACTCGAGCCTCCATTTAAGTTTCTTTCCAGGTGGAAGGAGGGAGTGGGCAAGTTCGGCAACTGCCGAGACCGACAAATCCGAGTCTCTCTTATCCCGCCCAGTTTTCTTTAATTAAACGAAAACTACGCAGAGACGTCAAATCAACAAGTTTTACGAAAAATATTTTCGCTCCAATTCTTTTAGTGCCAACTGACACTTTCTGTGAGGAAATAGTAACCATGTACCCAAGAAAATGACCCTCGCGTTATGTCTCAGTTGGGAGGGATGGCAGCAACTAGTAAAATTACGTCACAGAAGAGGATCAAGATTAATACCATACTCAGTATGAAGCATATGGGTGTCGGTGACAGCTGATTTCAAGTGAGTTCTTTCTTGTAATGACTTTTCAGTATGACATACGTTTTAACTAATTCCAAGTTCAACTTTAGCTAACAGCTGCCTGTTTGGAAGAGGTACTATATATTTTTTTTAGCCAATTAGCAGCATTTTTGTTTTCAAGACACATGTAGAAATGTCTATGTGACATGCAGATGGACGGATTCACAGAGAGACACCTCTACATATCACAAAGATTTCTGCTAAATAATGTTAATACCACGTTTCATCACAGTTTAATAGGCATTTTTCCAGATACATCTGCACACATTTAAATTATCCTGTGATAACTGGATAAGCAGAACTCAATCCCATTGAGCAGGTCTGGGATGAACTTGAATGTTGCATTCATTATCAGGATGCTCTGCCTACCTCTCTGCACCGATTGGGTGAGATACTATTGACTGAAAGGATTAACAGCCCTTGACATTTCCTAAGAGTGCCCTTCCAATAATACACTTTGAGAGGGTAAGGAAGCACTGTTGGAATTTCTGTCCAGGGCAAATTTTGTCTGGAAAAGTCATGTGTAGATTCAATAAGCACCAGTTTCAAATGTTGTTAGAGTAAATCACATGATCATATCATAGATCTCAAAGCTGTATTATTAAAGCAAGTCTATATGTGTACAGTACTTTATCTATTTGTATCAGTACAGGGTTATTATATAATAATCTGAAATAAATATATATTTTCAAAATTTTTTTTACCGTAGAGTTATTATTTATATTTTTATACTGTATTCAATTTGTATCATCATTAAATGTGCTGATATATGACCTTTTTCCATAACAGGTATCTTTCATGAAAGAAAAAAAAAACAGTTGTTGTTACACATGTATCGAATGTACAATTTTGAGAGAAACATATGTCATATTAAACATGGATTTGTATTTTAAACATGATATCTGGTGCAACACTGTTAAATAAATCTCTGTTTACAAGCCCTGCTTTCAGATAGTGTTGCACTTGATTGGTCATTTCACCTGGAGGTTGGTATTGTCCCCGCCCCTTCAATGGGTCTTTCTTGTCACTAACCAATCAGCTGCTGACAGTAACAAGCTTTGACCCAGAAGACATTGCTGAAGTGAAATGACCCAGAGCTTTCTATAGCCTAGTGTAGTACCAGATATCATGTTGTAAAATGAAAATACACGTGTGCTGTGACACAAATGAACGTTTGAGACCAAAGTAGCTAACAGAAGTGCAAAACACAGGAGATTTATGGAATAAATGTTTTCAATGAAACAGGGTATTACATTCATTCTAGATATTCAGACTTATGCAAACAAACAGTTCCATGTCTTTATTGTTCTGCGTATTTAATAAATGAATTACATTCATTTTGAATCCGCTAGAAATCCACCTGTCAAACAATTTACAACAAAAAATGACCAGGCTTTAAACATACCTGTATCTGTACAGATCTCACTATATACATTAATACATGATTAACATAATTACATGGCAAAATATACTGTTTTAATGTGTTAACACCACAAATACAAATACTGCTAACGACAGCTAAGGTAACCCATGGAGATCTGATGCTCTGTTCCTTGTTTTTAGATCATTGTTAGATGATTAAAAGGTTATTTTAAATAAATGTCTTTACATTTAAAAGCTGCAGCATGCCAGTTTCTGTTAAATAGAAATACATTCTTGTTTTTAAAACATGTACAGTTTGGGACATTTCAATTCAATTAAAAAATATAGCGCCTGTGTTATTTTCCTGTTTTATAGTGAAATTCAATCAAATCTCCCCCATCATTACAAGCTTGCCCCCAACCCCCACCCCATTACAAAGGTAATATAATTTATTATTGGCATACAAAAGTAACTACTACAAGACAAAACATTATGACAACATGTGATGTTTTAAATATCAGTAATGTAATGTTACTTTTGTCAGCAATTCTTCTAAGCAGCTTGCTGAAGCTGATTAAATAGTTTATTTGTATCCATGTCAGTACAAATCCCTTTATGGCAAGGAGCAGGGGTTGGTGGGGAAACAGTTATTGTTTGTTATTGTAACGGTTATGGTTACAACAAGGATTACAGTATATATTTTTCTCTTTCATTCCTTACAGGAAAAAATAGTTCACTTTTCTTAATTATTCAATTTTTGATGTCAAAATGTGGATCCAGTCATCAGAGCCTTGATTCTTACTACTCATCGGCCGTCGCCATGGTAACATCCCCTCCAGTGATGACATAATACTTCAACATCCCCATAAAACAGGAAAATATATTAGAAAGGACAGTACATCTACCATGTAGCTGAACTGTGTAATGACAGAAACAAAGGACACTGTCATTACAAAAACAACAGCTATGAAGTCCAACACAAATACAGAGAGTTAATGTATTAAAAAAAATAATAAATAAAAGGTACCAGCTCTTATAATTATGGAAGAGGGATAGCATTTTTGTTTCTAGACCTAATGTGCTGACCTTGATTACTGTAGCTTCCATATATGCTTTAAGTTCACATCTGCGTGTGGGTTCCGTACCTTATTGTTGGTGCTGGTAGCTGCATGCCGACCTCTGCCTAAACGTGTTTTAACATAATCTTCAGGTTTGCACAATACTAGTGGCGGGCTGACTAATCTGATGAACAGAGCAACAACTGCTATCTTTGTGGTGTTTTGCCATTTGGGCTGTAAACTGGATCTGGGATCCAGTGCAATCAAAGCACCTTAACATCTTATACAAATATATATATATATATATATATATATATATATATATATATATATATATATATATATATATATATATATATATATATATATATATATGTATTTACTGTATATAAAACCAATGAGTAACAGGCATAAGAAACACGCAATGATTGGACTTACACCAGCTACTTACACCTGAAACTAGCCCCAGAAATAGTACTGTGCAACCTCTCCTAAACAAAGTATTCAGAATACTAGTTCTGAATACAACAGTTTTTACAATTCTCTGTGCAATGTCTAGCATGGAAGAGTCCCTTTTCTGCAGATGATTGCCTATGGTCTGAAGAACTGCCTCTCCGCTTGGGAGTATGCACAGTATAAATTAGGGAGTGGCAACTGTCAAACCCCTAAATGATCCTGTTTACCAAAACATTGACTTAACTGTAAAGTTTGCACTAACCGTGAAAGGTCAAACAAACTAACAGTTACAAAATACAGAAGTAAACAAGGGTTTTGGCTCAAGCCTTCATCAGTGTTATGTGCTTGTTCTGATATGGCTTAACCAAATGATTTCCAATGACAATGCTGTGGTTATGTGCTAAGGAGCCAATGATAACCAGTATGTATTGTTTCATGAAGCCTCTCTACTAAGACCAATGAAGAGTCCTACAAAATGGCCTTAATACAAGGGTGTCCCTATTACTGAAGATACATTATTAGTTTATTTAGCAGACGCCTTTATCCAAGGCGACTTACAGAGACTAGGGTGTGTGAACTATGCATCAGCTGCAGAGTCACTTACAATTACGTCTCACCCGAAAGACGGAGCACAAGAAGGTGAAGTGACTTGCTCAGGGTCACACAATGAGTCAGTGGCTGAGGTGGGATTTGAACTGGGTACCTCCTGGTTACAAGCCCTTTTCTTTAACCACTGGACCACACAGCCTCCTTATTTCTTGCAATAAATTCACGATGTTCACGATCTAAAAAGTTGTTTGCTTGTTTCAGTGTCAGTTTTGTTATTTATGAAAGCAAACGTACAAATGAGTCCAATGATGCACCCAAGTTTTTAAAGGGCTTACAACAAGATGGTTGGTAGTTTTTAGCATCTCTTGATCTATCCCTCTTACTTTGCACTGGACTTGCCTGACCTACGCACCACGTTACTGGATCCTCAGCTGATACACTGTCCTTGTACCATTGCACTGCTAATATGTCATTGTAGATATAACTTGTAATCCTAACTTGTTGCATCCTATTTCATATTGTATTTTAGTAGTATTATTTGTACTTACTGTAAACTACACTGTATTTAAATATTAAACTTGCATTGTAACCCTGTACTGCCTTGTAACACCTGTAAGTCGCCTTGGATAAAGGCATCTGCCAAATAAATAAATGAAGATATATAAATAAAATAATTTTGTGCTTATTAGAGGTAACTTAACATAGACTTGATACAGCAATGGGTAGACTTAACACTGAATATAGGGGTGGTCTTAATATTTAAGATGACTTTACATGCTCCTGCTTCTTTAATGGGCAGCATGGTACCCCAAAAATCCTCCAGTTACTGCTCCTTTTATAAATCTGTTCCCAGGAATGTTATGTGGTATAAGAAGATTGCACCTGCATGAGAGTGGGTTCAGCCATGCTTAGCTTTTCTTTAACCACTGGACCACACAGGCTTAGTAGGAGGCTGTGTGGTCCAGTGGTTAAAGAAAAGGGCTTGTAACCAGGAGGTCCCTGGTTCAAATCCTACCTCAGCCACTGACTCATTGTGTGACCCTGAGCAAGTCACTTAACCTCCTTGTGCTCTGTCTTTCGGGTGAGACGTAATTGTAAGTGTCTCTGCAGCTGATGCATAGTTCACACACCCTAGTCTCTATAAGCCGCCTTGGATAAAGGCGTCTGAAAAATAAACAAATCATAATAATACATTGCCATCAATAGGAGCAAATTGGGCCTTAATTATGAACTGGTATTTTAACTGAGGTGTCTTTAAAGCAAGTTTGCATTAAGATACCATTGGCTTGTCCAAATTTGAAAATGTAACATCCACCATTGTTGCTTCTCTTGTGCTTCCATTGCCCATTGCAGAATATTTGGTAAGTTCTTATATACACAGTAATATAGGTATGTCTCTGATCAAAGTGGCATATTAAATAAAGCCAAGTTCCCATGCCCTTCCAAAACACTCCTACCAGCTGCCTGAGGGCTTAACATGACATGATGGGAAGGTAATATACAGCAATACTGGAGACAAGTCAGAACACTGTGCCTGCCCTGCTGATTACCCTTGTGTGTAAAGACTACCCCTGGTAAAGGTGGAAATGCAGGTTTTGCAAAGTTATTAATTAACTAAATTCCTCCTTAATGTTTATTTCTGGGATAGGTCTTAATCTCAAGTGACTTCCTGGTAAAATAAAGGTCAAATAAAATAATAATAATAAGAACTTAATTACTGCACTTCCGGCACGTCTGTGCACAGAGGTCCCAAGTTCGCAGCAGTAAATCCTCGCTACTCAAGCAATGATTGTCAATGGCGCCTGTGTTTATTCTTCATAGGGCCTCTGGAAGTGGAAAGCGGGGACACACAGTGCAGCCATGAGATATCTGTAAGGAGTGGCCAGTAAATTATTAGTGAAACAGAAATCAATGAAAAATATAACACACTTTTGCCGTAACATGTGTGTCTTTTATTATGGAAAACGTGAGATCTATGAAGTGATGGGAATACATAGTAGGTAATATTTACTGGGTTTTTTTGTTGACTTTTTCTGGGTTCTGGTAATCCAATAAGAAGTTGTTGTCATTTTCTATAAATCTGTTTACCTGTCTCTGAGTTTGTTTTGATACTAGATTCTGACGTTTTGAAATTTCTAACTGCCGCGGACAGAACTGACTTCCTCACTCACCCTCTCTATACATGTAGCTTGGGTCAGCAGAGTGGAAAGGTCACATTGTCACATGATTTGAATGGAATCAGTACATCTATTCAGTGCTCGGCAGTTACCCAGACAAGCTCAAAGCAAGTTTTAAGCCAGGTGAAAACTGATACAGACAAAAACGATAAGAACTCAACATGAGCACTTCTGGAACCAACACACACAAGTCCTCATCTGATGCACAGATTTAATAATCTGACCTCCACTGACTGCTATAAACACAAGTTTCAGGTCTTATGATACTAGATTCTGATGATAGTGTTTGTTGTCTGATGTGCTTGAGGCACTTCAACCAAATAACGTTATGGTTTTATACACTGAAGACAGGAACAGGGGCAATCAGAGTGGGTTCTGAATGAATATGAGCACAGGAAGAAGCAGCGAGTCGAATTATAGTTTTACGTTATTGGGTAATCGAGACAATGACGTGTTGTGTTTTTAGGGCTGTATCTCCTTCTGAGAATACATATAATAAACAAATAAAAAAGCCTCTGGTGAAATAAGTTGAAAATACTCTCTTCTTTAACAATAATGCCAAAAGTCTAGCAATACTAAAGTCTTTTTTGATGTCTGAGGACATTGTAGCAGTATCATAGAAAACTCAGAATACATTTTGATTGCTTTTTGCTGAATCTAAAAAAATAAACTCTAACAATACTACTGTTTATAATAGTATTACTAATAATAACTCTTGCTGGAGAATTACTTACAAGAAATAACCTACATTCCACACACCCCTCACTTTTTCAATGTAAAGGCAGTATATTATAGTGATGTATCTTGCAATAGTATTGGAAGATGCAGTTAAACATTGTGCCTTTATTCTCAATACAGGAAGGTGACGGAATAGTATTGGAGGACATGAATGCATGTGGCACTGAATGGCACTGTTTTAAACAGAGATACTGTAAATGTCGTATTGATTAACTTCAGAGCGGTCCTAGTGCTTTAAGATACATTTCCCATATCAATGACCTCTGCTGTCACCTTGTTGCTGCCTAAATTTAAATACTAATTCCACAGTTTAGCAGTGTGAAGGAACTTTTTTTTTTCATTTTGTCATAAAAGTGCAGTAAAAGCTCTCCATTTCTAAGCCACTTCTTGAAATATTCAGACAGCGCTAGCCTGGGATTCTGCAGGTTTCCATGGTGACAGAACATCCAGTTAACATAGGCTTGTGGGCCTGTAAACAACGTCAGCCTGTGGAACTCATTTGTAGAGACTGTAACCCCTCTCCATCCTGGTTCCTGACACACAATGGTTCAATTTTCTCCTCAAGTGGTGTTTTACACATTGGTGACTTCTATCTCTGTGAAGCTGTGCTTGGGGCTCCCTTCAGGCTTGTGCGGCCTGCCCTCTCCACGGCCCTCTCTTGGGAGGGAGTTGTAACGTCCATCAGGCTCCTTCCCACTGAACGCTTTGGACAGAGGAGGCTGCAACAGAGGAAGAGACAGGTCAGGTATGAAAAAAAAAACAGAACGTACACACTTAATCTCAGGCTACATTATTCTACAACTGTTATACCTTTATGCATTTACTGTCATTTACCATGGTTTGCAATGGTTTTTAATTTGCTTTACCACACCTCTCTGGGCATTACAATGCTCTGCTTTGTTACACCTTGTTATGGTTTTACTATGGTAAACTTCTAAGTGTCTATGATCAAAATGCTCTTAAACAGCCATTAAAACAATTTATATTAGACTGTTTTTAATTGAATGGTTTAATTGTTCTTTGTGTGTGTGTGTGTGTGTGTGTGTGTGTGTGTGTGTGTGTGTGTGTGTGAAGCGCTTTGGGATTCTTGTGATGAAAGGCGCTATAGACATGTGTATTGCTGCTGTTTATCCAGACTACTTGCTGCTTCACTTTTTACATTATTACATTATTCTGACTTGCTCTTCCTGAAAACTCTAAATGCAGCCTTCTCTAAACCAAAAGAGCCATCTCCTAGACAGTCTGGAATGAATGAACTCATGAGATCTTGCGCACATGGATCCACTGCGTTCCCCTTCTTTCATTTGTTTGTTCCCTATCAGACTTACTCAAGCAGTATTTTAAGGAAACACACCCTTTTTGAGCGCTACAACACTGCTGGTAAGCTGTGGAATCAGTTTCTTTGCGCTGATTGACATACAACATACTTGAGTTTTCAATTTGTAGGAATTCATTTCTTAACTGCATTTACTAGGATTAAGTAAGTTAAAAGAGCAAGTAGCTTCAGCTTCAAATTTTTTTTTTTTTTTGCTGTTTGCAGTCAGTCTGCTGGATTCCTATTCCATTACTTACTTGATTAGAAGTGCCTTTGTGTTAGCAGGCCACCCAAGTGACGCACAAATTGACATCAAAACCTGCAGACACGTGACAGTCGCAGTCAAAATAAAACTTATTTCTAAGATCACTGTTTGGGTGTAGGCCTAAAACTGAAGTTAGTCTTCAGCATATGCTTGTGTGTACACTCCATTCATTGATGGGGTCTTAATTCAAGTAAATGAACCAATATTGTTGATTTCCTTTTATTATTGATTCTAAATGCAATTTTAATAATTTAGGTCAGATCATTGACCTAAGTTATCTTGAGGAATGGGGATACCCTGAACACCCCCCCTCGCTCGATTGGTCTGGACCAGTATTCCAGTTGATGAAACTTGGGACCTATGTGTTGGTGACAGCACTACTGTACAGTATCTAGTGCACATTGGTCGATTGCCAGAGAAACAAAAGGAAACGTGATCCAAAGTGGCAGATCTCTAGATGGCGCTGGCTCTTACAGTACTTCTAAAGAGACTTTGGCTGGTCTAATCTGTATTTCAAATACAGCATGTATGCCAGACAACATAAACTGAAGAGCAGTTTCTTTTGTCTTATTTGTTAGTCAGCCAAACAACAGAAACACAAAGCCTTGTAATCACGTTGGCAGTTGAAGTGGTAGAGCAGGTTGTTACCCACCTTGCCAGCTCTGCCCTTCAGGCTGTGCTCGTCTGCACTCGGCCTGCGCATGGAGCTGGACAGGCGCCCCAGTGAGCCCTGCAGTATGACAGTGGGGGGGATGGACCTCTCAAAACCCTGCTGTAAACCCACTCTGCAAAAACAGGGAGAGAAGTCTGGTGTCAGGGGGAAATTCACAAAACATTCACACAACACCAATATCAGTTCGAAAGCAAATAACAAACAACATAGAAACGGAGCAGGTGATTTAAAGATTTGTGCTTTGGTAACTTTATTTGGCTCATTTTTCTTTTCTAAAAAAACTGCTATTGTCAATTTGGAGTAAAGAGCTCTGAAAATCTAGCTCTTTATTTACTTAGTTAACAGTTTTACTGGCATAATTGAGATGAGACACGTTTTCAGTTATCAGTTTAATGGTATATTTAGTCTCTGGGTGAAAAACGTCCTTGGGGACTTGACTGGAGTTTTTACAATCATAAAAGGGGCTAAGAAACGCTAGCCAATACTTGAGGTGCAGTACAGAAACCCTGTTGGAAACGAGGACAGTGGGTAGCAGACATTTCTTTATATAGCCATATTGTTAGTGTTGACGTTCTCTTTCACTGCCGGATGGTGAGAGACTGCTGCATGCTTTTATAACATTTAGGATTGATTATTGCTCTTTTCTCTGGTAATTCAAGTTGTTTTGTCTTGATTGCAGCTTGTGCAAAATGCTGCTGCAATAGTTTTAACAAGAACAAAAAAGCACAAACGCATTACCCCTGCGCTAGCAGCCTTACATTGGCTTCCTGTACAGTTTAGGATTGATTTTAAGGTCCTGCTTCTAACTTATAAAGCATTAAATGGCCATGCACCCCTATATCTAAAAGATTTACTCAGGGCGAAGGTTTACTCAGCATTCCATGGTTACAGAGAAAGAAGGATGGTGGCAAAGTTGTGGAATGATCTGCCACGATTTGTAACGGAGGCATCATCTCTTGCTGCTTTTAAAGTAAGATTACATTTTTTTTGTAATTTAGCATATGTTTTTATTATTTTAATGTGTGGAATTTAAAGGGGTATTTCATCATCTTATCATTTGCTAGTTCTCAAAATTGATTAGCATATTGTCCATTTTTGTTATTTTTTATCTGTAAAGCGATTTGAGGCGCTATATAAGAAATAAAGATTGGTTGATTAATTGATTGAATCACTGGTTTTGAAGAAGCAGACGAGCGGTGGGCTGAATGATCTCCTTGTTCATCTATTGTGTTAAGCTCCTGAGATTTTTTTTTCTAAATGTATCATTAGAGGTAATGACAAGTTCAATGCAACTATGAAACCTTTTTATTAACTTGTACAGTCACATTATATTCGTACATATTTAGAGAACTGCTTATACAGTTGTGCTACAATTGTGCAAGTACCAGAATCCATAGATACTGTATGAAGAGGCACCTGTCTATCCGGGACCTATATCACATTTACAGTTGTATGCATTTCTATAGATCCATGAGGCATGATGAGGTTGGAAAGCTGTTGCAAGCCTGTCTCCAGCTTTAGCTCACACTCCCAGCCCATCCCTATTACAGATTGTCTTTATCTTCACAAGGCGTAACAGTGACACCTACTGGTCAGTCAGCTTTAAACTATTTCCATTTTCTATTTAGACATTTCTCAATCCTGTAATTATTCCATTGAAACATCCTGAGACCTCAGCTAAAACCAAATAACAGCACAGATGGGGTTCACAGTGTGCGCTGTACCTCTATCGAAAAAAATACAGTAAATGACTTGAGTATTTATTGGGTGAAGTGAACGCAAAATAGGTTAGAATAAAAACTGGATAAAACACAGCTCCCCCCCCCCAAAAAAAAACAACTCTTGACAGGTCTCTAGAGAAGAGTTTGGAAAATTCAGAGTCCTGTGCCATTCCAAATTTAAAAGGTATAATTTGGGGCTCCCGAGAGGCGCATCCGGTAAAGGCACTCCGCCCGGAGTGCAGGATCCGCCCTATAGCTTGGAGATCGCCGGTTCGAATCCAAGATATGCCACTGCCGACCGGGGGCGGCGCACAATTGGCCAAGCGCTGCCGGGCAGGGTAGGGGTTAGGTCGGCTGGGGAGTCCTTGGCTCACTGCACACCAGCGACGCAATTCAGAACTGCGTGGTCCTCCGATTCTAAGTTCTGGATATGGCTGCACGCTGGGCTTGCTGAGTGAAAAATAGCGGAAGGCTGATGGCACTCGTTTCGGAGGACACAAGTGCTCATCTTCATCTCTCTCTCTCTCGAGTTAGATCCAGGTTGAATAATAATTGGACATTCCAAAATTGGGAGAAAATTGGAAAATTAATTTAAAAAATATATAATTTGTTGATTAAGTGCTCCAAGACCTGGTCAGGGGTTCAAATGTTTCAATGTAATGATTAAATAACTTGTGCTAAAAAATGTCTTTAGCCAGGTTTATCACAAGAATTATTCTATATATTCATGTAAAACGCTGAAGAATGATATATGGATGTACATAGGGATGCATGGACATATGTACAGGCACTATATCCTGCTCACTAGGGATAATTTAGTGTGTATGATGTAACAGTTTCTGCACAAAATAAGTTGGTCTAAAGGAACGGTCACTGAGCTAAATGGATGTCAGATGTAAGTGTGGAGGAGTGCTCACCTGGCGGAGCTTATCAGGGCTCTCATCTCCTCCATGAGGTGTCTGCGGACGATGTGCTTGCTGCTGGGGATGCCCAGGCTGTTTGCCATGGCCTCTGTGTGGAAGGCAGGCTCCAGCACCAAAACTGCTCCATGGACCCCACTGTTCTGCAGACTGTCCACATACTCCTGATGATGTGGGAAATCAAGACAGCGGTCAACAAGACTGCTCCAGCTGTTAGTGTGCTCATCTGAAGATAGTACAGCAGTGCCTGGTTCAGACAGACACATTCCATGCTTTTAGTATAGACCGTCGAATGGAAAATGTAGACCTTGGGGAACAGTGGGCTAACTTTCTAGCCTATCAGGCCTAGGTTCAAACCCAGCTCAGGCTACAATTGTAATTCATTTGGTGGTCTCTGCTTCAGGTCAGGATTGAGGTGCGCTGTCTCGCTTGCATTTCATGAGCACTACATTCACAACATTTAAAATGTACAGTTGTGCTAAACTGTTATAAATGTAGACAAATGACGCACCTCAAGTATTGGCTTGGGTTTCTCAGACCCTTTTAAGATTTTAAAGACTCCAGTCACGTCCCCAAGGGTGTGTTTCACTGAAAACGTGTCTCGTCTCTAAATAATAACTGTTCATTATCGTTATTATTAAGTTTGTGTTTAAGAACTGATGAGGTATATTTCCAAAATAACTCCTATTTTTTGAAAGAAGAGACAAATCTTTTTTAATCTATGAAACTAGCACAAATATTTAAGCAATCTATTCACTCTCAATGTCTCTCTTTGTCACATTCTGATGGAATCATTTAAAAAGAATAGGAGTTATTTAAACAGTGGAGTAAACAGCGAGAGAATGTGGCCCAGTCTTTGTAATAGCTCACCTTGAGGTCGATGTCTCTGATCCACTTCATCACTCGCTGGCTCGTCCACACAATGGGGTCAGTGTTTTGATTCTCACAGTGTGATCTCCTTTCCTGCAGGACCTGCAGATGATAAGCACAAGAAAGAAACAAAAAATGAGGAATTCAAATCATTTTTGCTAGACTGGGAAACCCTGTAAGACCCTGCAATAATGAAAATGGCAACGATAATTGCGGTTATATGAACTTGTGTTTTAACTCCCGTTAATTGAGACTTACTCCCTAGTTCTCTCTCCCAGGCTCTTTTTTTCCGTCTGCTTTGTCGCTTGTCATCTTTTTAAAATAAAGCCAAACAACCACTGAATTAAAGACATTTACTAATGCCCAGTTTAACTTATAAATAAATACATCTATATTTTCCAGTGCTCTGTTTAACGATATGGCACTTACCACCCCCAGCATCTCTTTATTCACAAACTGGTTGTCTACTGGAAGAGAGAGGAACAAAACATCTCGCTAGCAGTGTTGCTGATCCTTTTAGCTTTACATCGCAGTCAGAAGCAAGATTAGCATTTCTAATACTCTAATAATATGTCAATACAATAAATAATCAAGACTAGACAAATTATCAATAATACTACCCCAATAATCAATTATTGGTCCATCCCTACCCTCATAAACATCTACCACTGTAAATCTACATGGTAATTTTAGTTTTCCATTAGTTATACTATCCATTTCCCATAATATATCATGCTTTTATTACTATGCTTTACCATATGTCTTTGGGCTTTACAATGCTTACCAATACTTTAGCATGTAGTTTCTATGCTTTATTACATGCCTCTGAATTAACTACTGGGTACAGGTTAACTATTAACTATTGGAGAGGTTGCAAGTGTAGATTCCCTCACCTCCTTCATCAGTAACTGAACAACAGAAAAGGCTTGAATGTGTTTAGTTTCTTGCAGCATGTCTGAGTGGCTCACCTCCTTGTCGAAGCTGAGCAGGTGCAGCAGCTCGATCGCCAGCATTATGCTGACCTGGTGCAGTTTCTTGGACACGCTCAGGTACTTTTCCAGGTCTCGGCGGCTCAGCGAGCTCAGCATGCGCCCGTCCACCAGGTGGTTCTGAAAGGCCTGGGAGTACTGGGGCAGCCCGATGTCACTCAACCAGGCCTTGGCCACCCAGTGATGATCCATATCAGCTGCTTTCGACAGCCTGGGGAAAGACAGGGTTACATTCTGGGCAAATGCTTTACACTCACATCAACTGATAGTTGACAATATGCCCTTCATAGAAAATAACCATCTGATGTTTGTCTAAAGCAGGTGTTCTCAGACTTGGTCGTGGGGACCCCCTGTGTCTGCTGGTTTTCATTCCAACTGAGCTCTCAATTACTTAACTAGACCCTTAATTGAACTGATAATTTGCTTAATTAGACATGTTTACTTGTTTTCAGATCTTAAACAGTTGGAGTTCAAGTTACTTATCAAATGTTATTGATAACTTGAAATATGCAACTGTTCAAGAGCTGAAATCAAGTAAAAAGGTCTAATTAAGCAAATTATTAGTTCAATTAAGGGTCTAGTTAAGTAATTGAGAGGCAGGGCAGCACCAGTGTGGGTAGCTTGGAGGGTATGCCTTTGCAACCCACTTCAAAACCAAACTCGACTGACAAACTAAATGCAACTGGAATAAAAACAAGATCAGATACTACGGAAGTGCCCAGACACCTGGTACTCACAGCTCCTGGTTCCAATTTGAAAAGACTGGACTCGTATTTGCGACAATGTGCCAAATAGAAATTTTCACCCTTGTGGAAATTCCAGCATTTGCTGGTGAACTGGAGACCAGTTTTTGTGTAATCTGTTCCACAGTAGTTAAGACATACATTGTCACATTATTTCACAGTAAAATATTTTTTTGGCTTCAACCATCATTAAGTCTCTTGAACCAGCAAGACCAGTTTGCAAGCCAGATAACTACCAGCTCTGACCAGTCCAGTGCTGGTCAGTGCATGGATTTCTAGTTGGGTACAGGGTCAAACACTAGCTTGTTTAATGTGATGTTGATACACAATTATTAAACAAAAATACAAAATTTAAAGTGATTACTTCAAACGATGTAATTAATAATTAATAATAATAAGTACAACAAAAATAATTATTGGTCAAAATCCTAACATCATGCTGTAAGTTGCAAAGGCTCCCTGGAGTCCACAAGGCACTGCTATCCTGACAGTAAGGAGGAACTGGTTCATTTACCCTTTGCCTGTCTCCGCTTCTCGATAATCTTCAATGGCCAGTCGCAGCTTCCTCCTGTGCATTGAGCTTGTAACACCCAGCCCCAGCTCCAGGTCTTCATCCGTCAAACCCAGCAGCACCTGACAGACACACAGGGCTCCGTTTAAATTGGGTGAATCGCTTTTTAAAAAGCCATGTGCTATATTATCAGAAGAGTTACAACCAATCAAGATGCACGCGCCGATAGCAAAAAAAAAAAAAAAAAACAAGCCTACAGCACAGATTAAGAAAAAAGCAAAACAGCAATAACATTTTTTTTTAATAATAATTAATGAAGGCAGAACAAAAACAAAAAAGTAATGAGTTTCTGTCATCTATCAGATAGCGCTTCATCCCACATGACCCGTGCACAAGGCATACGTGCCAAGTCTCCCGATTTCGTCAGGAGACTCCCGACATAGAGGCGTGATCTCCCGTCTCCCGGTGAGACTCAAGAAACTCCCAATAATTTAGATTGCTAACTGTAATGCATCATATGCTACAGGTAACAAGAACCCTCCTGACTCGTGTAGTTTCCTGAGCCTCTGTATGAACTGCACTGTGTGCAGCATAGCGGCTCTGTGTGAACTGTACTGTGTGCAGCATAGCGCCTCTGTGTGAACTGTACTGTGTGCAGCATAGCGCCTCTGTGTGAACTGCACTGTGTGCAGCATAGCGCCTCTGTGTGAACTGTACTGTGTGCAGCATAGCGCCTCTGTGTGAACTGTACTGTGTGCAGCATAGCGCCTCTGTGTGAACTGCACTGTGTGCAGCATAGCGCCTCTGTGTGAACTGTACTGTGTGCAGCATAGCGCCTCTGTGTGAACTGCACTGTGTGCATCATAGCGCCTCTGTGTGAACTGTACTGTGTGCAGCATAGCGCCTCTGTGAACTGTACTGTGTGCAGCATAGCGCCTCTGTGTGAACTGCACTGTGTGCAGCATAAGCCTCTGTGTGAACTGTACTGTGTGCAGCATAGAGCCTCTGTGTGAACTGCACTGTGTGCATCATAGCGCCTCTGTGTGAACTGTACTGTGTGCAGCATAGCGCCTCTGTGAACTGTACTGTGTGCAGCATAGCGCCTCTGTGTGAACTGCACTGTGTGCAGCATAGCACCTCTGTGAACTGTACTGTTACAGCAAAAATGCTAAATGCTAATTGTAATGCATCATATGCTACAGGTAACAAGAACCCTCCTGACTCGTGTAGTTTCCTGAGCCTCTGTGTGAACTGCACTGTGTGCAGCATAGCGGCTCTGTGTGAACTGTACTGTGTGCAGCATAGCGCCTCTGTGTGAACTGTACTGTGTGCAGCATAGCGCCTCTGTGTGAACTGTACTGTGTGCAGCATAGCGCCTCTGTGTGAACTGTACTGTGTGCAGCATAGCGCCTCTGTGTGAACTGCACTGTGTGCAGCATAGCGCCTCTCTGTGAACTGTACTGTGTGCAGCATAGCGCCTCTGTGTGAACTGTACTGTGTGCAGCATAGCGCCTCTGTGTGAACTGTACTGTGTGCAGCATAGCACCTCTGTGAACTGTACTGTGTGCAGCATAGCACCTCTGTGAACTGTACTGTGTGCAGCATAGAGCATCTGTGTGAACTGTACTGTGTGCAGCATAGCGACTCTGTGTGAACTGTACTGTGTGCAGCATAGCGCCTCTGTGTGAACTGTACTGTGTGCAGCATAGCCTCTGTGTGAACTGTACTGTGTGCAGCATAGCCTCTGTGTGAACTGTACTGT